>CM062813.1:102611815-103076380 GCA_031772625.1 Pinus tabuliformis | reverse complement strand
TTGTAGTTTTGAAATATTATTCATGCAATCGAGGAATAGGTTTAGGCACTTACATGCTCAGTTGTTGTTGTGCTATGCATATTTCAGATTTTGGCACTTCATTTCCTCATTGTTTTTGCCGCTTGCACTCTGCATGCTTGGCCTTGGGTTTTTTCAATGATCTCCCGTTCAAACATTGCTCTTCATACGTCCTGCTACGCTGACCCTGTCTCTGGAGTATGTTTTTCAAAGGGATCAGCTGCTACAGGAGTCATAGGATTTCCTGTAGCTGGTTCTCCTCTTGAAATTCAAGCTAATATGTGAGTAGGCTAAAACTGCTAAAGAGGGTCTCAACTGGGAGGAAATCATAGGTGGAGGGTATAAGGTAGGGATGAGTAAAAATGTTGCTACCTTTATTTGTCATCATTTTTCTTTTTGTTGTGTGTGTGCAGGATGACAGAAACAAAATATCTGTATGTGGCTGTGCATGGAAAAAAACGAGTGGATATGTAGGTGTACAGGGATGGAATGGAGAAATGGGAAGATGGATGGTGGTAAAGAGGTTCACAGGGCTGTTAGAAGAATTTCCAACCCTCGGGTTTTGTTCTAAAATGGATTTTGGCCTTCCTGTAATTTCTACAGGATCCTCCTCTAGAAAACACAGAGTTTCCTATAGGATGTGGAATTTTAGAACAAATGAGACCAAAACATTGGAAAGGATAGTAGTGATGGGGTGATGGACTGTGAAGGGTGCATGCAGCCTGTCATGTCTTTTCCTCTTGTGCAACCCTCCTGCAATGACCTTCTTGCAACCTGCAATTTATTCAAAAGAAGTTAGGTTTTTTTTTTTTTTATTTTTTCTTTCTTTTTTTTGTTTTTTGTTTTTGATATAGCTCGGGTGCCTCCAGAAGGTTTTCACCCTCACTGCCTGCCCTGGGTGCCTCCAAGAAGTTTTCACCCAGGGATCTTTTATTCCATTTTCTCTTTTCTCTGTTTTTTCTGTTTTTTTTTTTTTTTTGCTCAGGGTGTCGGTGGAGTGGAGACAGGGACCTGCTCCAGTACCAACACTGATTTACCCATAGTTTCAATGAACTCCTGCTTGGAAAGGGGCTTCTTGTAGATCTTCAATTGATGCCCATTAATGAGCATGGGGATGGATTCTTCATCAATGGTCCAGATAAGGACTGAACCATTGTCATTGCATTTTTCTACTATATATGGTCCTAGCCATCTGGTTCTCAGCTTGCCTTTGAAATCTTTGTTTCTCTTTGAAGTGTCGATCAAGCCATATTTTTCTTTGAAGCTAGACTACCTCTGCGTGGAGAAGGGCCTACATTCTCTGTTCATCTAATCCATTTAGCTAAAACAATCTTTCTTTTTGTGCATGGCTAAGATCTAGGTCTAGCTGAGCTGCCATCCTTAATGTGTTATATTCAAATTCTATGGAAAACAAAACCTTCTTCCCATAGACCAGCTCATAGGGTGTGAAACTTGTTGCAAGTAGTGTTATAGGCCCAAGTGGCCTCAACCAATCGGTCTGCCCAATCTTTTCTGTTGTTTCTCACTACCTTAGTCAAAATCTCTTCCAAAGCTCTGTTAGTGACTTCCACCTGTCCATTTTCTTGTGGGTGATAAGGGGTGGAAGTTCTGTGCTTAATTGTGTGGTGTGTGAGTAGGTATTCAACTAAATTGGAGGTAAACTAACTCCCTTGATCTGTAACTAAATCTCTTGGGTAGCGAAACTTGTAGAAGATATTTTCCCTTAAAAACTCAGCTACTCTTTCTTCAGTTGTTGCTTTGATTGCCTTTGTTTCTGTCCACTTTGTTGGGCAATCTGTGCACACAATGATGTAAGACTTATGTTTTGAAGGATGGTTGATAGGACCCACAAAGTCCATGCCCCACTTCTCAAATGGCTTGAAAGTCACTTGAGGTTGCAGGGGCATATAATCCCTTGGAGTCGGTTTTCCCATCCTTTGACATTGGTCACATTAGCTGATGTATCTCCTGACATCTTGATGAAGAGTGGGCCAATAGTAACCTGCCTGCAAAATCTTGAAAGCAGTCCTCTTTGCTGCAAATTGTCCCCCATAAGGTCCATCATGATAGGTTAAGAGGATGTCAAAGACTTCCTCTTCCTTGAAACATCACCTCAAAATCTGATCTGGGCCAAGTTTGAATAGGTTGCCCCCAATCCAAGTGAATGGAGCACTTTTCCTCATGATCTTGCTCTTCTCTTTTGAGGACAAGTGTGGTGGAAACTATGTTGAAACCAAGTAATTTGCTATATCAGCAAACCATGGAGAGAGTACTAAAATAGAAAATAAGTGTTCATCTAGAATTTCATCATCCACCATCCCTTCTTCACCTACAGGCAGATCTAGTCTAGACAGAAAATCAACAACAACATTTTCCTTACTTAGCTTATCAACAATAGTCAAATCAAATTGCTACAAAAAAAGTAACCATCTAATGATATGAGAATTTACATCTGGTTTATTCATCAAATACCTAATTGCAACATGACCAGTATGTATGAATGTTTGGTAGCTAGTGATGTAGTGTTTGAACTTGTTTAGGGAATGGACGACAGCCAGGAGCTCTTTTTCAGTTATAATGTAGTTTAATTCTCCCTTGGATAGGTCTTTACTTACAAAATATATGGCATATGGTAGCTTCTCTTCAACTTGTCCTAGGGCTACTCCTATAGCTTTGTTCGAGGCATTTGTGTGAATGTTGAAAAGTAGGGCCCAGTTTGGACCTCTCAAGATTGGGGCAGTTACCAGCTTACCCTTCAGAGCATCCAGAGCCTCTTGACAGTTGTCAGTCCATATGAACTCAACATCTTTTCCCAAAATACCAAACAATGGAGAGGCTAGCTTGCTAAACTCCTTAATTAATCTTCTATAATACCCTGCTAAGCCTAGAAAACTTGGAACATCTCTTACCTTTTGAGGAGATACCATTTGGATGATAGAAATCTTGTTGGGATCCACCTGTATTCCTTGTTGAGAAATTGTATGACCTAGCACAGTCCCTTGAGTCATTAGGAACTCACATTTATCAAGACTAAGGGACAAGTTCATTTCAATACACTTGGCTAAAACATTCCTCTGGTTAGTCAATGCTTCTTGGAAGTTAGAACCATAAACGGTAAAGTCATCCATATATATTTCCACTGAATCATGAACCAGCTCAGCAAATATGCTCAGTAATGCTCTCTAGAAAGTGGTAGGAGCATTGCACAACACAAAGAGAAGGACTCGGTAGGCAAAGGTACCCCATGGACAAGTGAAAGTGGTATTATCTTCGTCTTCCGGGTTGATTTGGATCTGGTTGTACCCGCTAAAACCATCTAGGAAGGAAAAGAACTTCTTCCCTACCAGGCCATCTAACACTTGATCTATGAAAGGCAAAGGGAAATGGTCCTTCTTGGTGGCCTTGTTAAGCTCTCGATAATCTACACAGATCCTCCACTTCCCATTTTTATTTGGCACTAGCACCAAATGAGAAACCCATTCACTATCAAAGATGGGGTAGATGAATCCTGCATCCAGCAGCTTTTACAGTTCTTCTTTGACAATGTCCTTGATGACTGGATTCATCCTCCTTTGCAGTTGCCTGACCGGTTTACAATTCTCTTTAATGTAAACGTGATGAGTACAGACTGAAGGGTGGACTCCCTTCATCTCCTTATAGCTCCAAGCAAAAGCATCCAAATGGCTGCTCAATAAGCTACATACCTCTTTCTCCTAAGAGGTGGATAGGGCTGAGTTGATCCTCAAGGTTCTTTCTGGGCCAAATTCCACGTTCTTAACTTGGAGAGAGGTTGGATTAGCCACACAGAGATCAGCTAAAGGATTAGCTTGGGTTTCTTCCACTAGCTCTTCTAAGGGAAACACACTAGGGGGTGGATTCTGGATCAAGTTTTCAATAAGATCATCCTCGATTTGAGGACCCCCATGGTAGTTTCTAATGTACACAATGGTGTGGAGTAGACTTCATCCTCATCTTCCTCCTCCAACCAAAGGGGTAAATCATGTTCCAGTAGAGGTTGGGCAGGAGGATAGAGGACCAGCTGCTTGGACATATGCCCATTCTTGATTGTCATGTTCCCAGCTTGGCAGCTGATGTAGCGTTACAGGGAAAAGTGTTTATACAGAACTACTTATCCCACTAAGGTGTGGTAGCTACCTTAGAAACAAACAAAGAAAAGCTACTTTTGTTTTCCTTTATGAAATATAGATGAGAGAAGAATAAATGAGACCAACCTCTGTCTTGCGCTCGGCTCGTAGTTCGATTCCTCTCTCTTCTGATAGTCCTTTGCTACTTGCTTCCTTGTATACCCAACTTCATATAGTACCTATAGAATCAAAGCAGCATAACACTATACAAGAACATGGATCTATTATCATAAACAATTTAGGATCGGATGTAAATTGACCATACAAATGCATAAAACATAAATGACACAAGAGTATGGAGGAAAACTTGAATAGCTTTTATTGATAATCAAGAAAGAGCCAAGAGAGTTACAACAAGTTGTTCTGACCCAACATCATCCTCTCAGCATGTAAGCCCTTCTTCACCTCATTCAAATCTTAGATCACCCAACACTATGATGTTGCCTCAAGAAACCAACAACAATTCCTTACAAGATGCAAAATTCCAGCCTCTGGATCTCTGGGATGAGGGATCCATATATAGATATCTATAAGGGAGATGAGTCAGCTTGTGATTTGATTAGCGTGTTCCCTCTGATAGTTCTTGCTTCCACTTGGATATTATGATCTCTTACTCATCCTTGGTCGAATTCAGAGAGGCAAGTGTCATAGGAGAAGTTTCTGGAAGATTCCATGCCTCTCCACCTCGCGGATTGACACTACCATTTGTCACTTCTCGCCCATCGTACCCCATAGAAGGTCTTTTTGAAACGCAACGCACCCATAGAGTGTACTTAGGTGAGATGCAACGCACTTTGCTTATGGAGCAGGTGAAATGATCCTGTTTTGACCAGTTCTGAGCAGTTTTTCATGGAGAACTTCTGGGAGAAGCTGTAATCAGTTGACCTTGTTTCCTTTAGGGGTTGGAACAACACTTTTAGGGACTTAGGAGCCCTTGGTTTATAGACATTTTATGCCTGGGGTTGCAGTGCCCAAAAATGTCTATAACAGTTGCCCCCTAAAGCATGAGGTCGTTAATCTTTTTTGATGTCGGGTGAAATGCTTTATCATGAGGATTTGAAGTTCTTTCAAGCTGGGAGGAGACCTGTAATAAGATACAATACAATACATTATCTTCATAATATTTTCATGATCTAGCTGAGGTGGGCATTCCCATGCTTAGCTTTATAAATTCATTTTCATGTACATAGGACAGACAATCGTCTGAGTGTAGACTGATGATTCTGGTAGAGCCATCATCCCTTTGATTAGATGATTATTTGTGCAGCAATGATGTACATTTGATGTCTTTATGTCCCTGAATATATATCACAGCCCGGATGGATGAAACTAGATCCGGGGTCTTCAATCTCGTTCGATATTCACTTGAAGTACAAGTCGATCCATGTGAGATATGTTCTGGAGTTGAACATGGAAAGACATCACCTGATTACCAGCCAATGATGTAAGCTGTTAACAGGCGCGAGAGGAATCACCGATAATGATAATGACCCTCAAGGTACTTCAATACAATTCACGTGGTGTGAATAAAGGACTTGGCATCGAACACCACGCAAAATCTTTCGGTCGAAGGCCATTGATGTAAACTTGTCACCGGAAGTGAGAAACTTGCCATTGAGGCATGCAAGCTTCAAAGTACTGGAAGGGGTGTTCCTAGATCTACTTCTTGGATAATGAGCTGATGTCGACAAGAAGCGATCCATCATAGGAGGGCCTTAATGAATACCACATCAATGACACGAAACGGAGCAAATGATTTTAATGGAGGTGAAAACGATCTAGTGATATAAGGTTCAGGGTGGCGGTCATGAAAGAATGGAGCATAAATGTATTGCAGCGGGTGAGACACACTCTGAGTGACTTCTCTTGAACATATCGGCGACAATGACGTGATGGATTGGTAGCATTAACCCCAAATGTGGATGGTTTGATGGGACCATGGTGATGTGACCGATGAATGAAACAACCCAACCCAACTTGGATGCAGAGTGAAAGTGTCATGTTCAAGAGCGACTTGCTACCAACAAATTTTCTTCAAGTTTTCTTCCCAATTTTTCCCCAGTCATTGCTGACCAGTACCTCCTTATTTTTGTCGAGCTTGAGGAGGATAACACATGCTTTTTCTATAATTTTCCCTTCGGGAAAACCCATCGCTATGTTTTAACGAGCCTAGAAATAGTGAAACTCGTTCTTGTCTGCTATGGACAAGTTTGTCGCTGTTAGGTTTTAACGAGTTTAATGACAAAGATAACTCGGTCCTTTTCAATTTTAGAGAGTCTGAAAAGGGACGTAAAGGAAACTCCAAAATTCCTTTTTCGTCATCTAATCCCTTAAGTCCGAAAAAGTATAAAAAAATACAGAAGGGATGAATTTTCGATACTTTTAACGAGCCGAACAAAACAAGCGCTCGATCTTTTTGTCTAATAATCCCTCAGGTCCAAAAATATTAAAATCTAAAGGAGGGATAGCATTTCCGGTCCCTTTAACGAGCTGGAGAGGCCAATGGCTCGACAATCTTTTCATATTTTATGAATCAGTTGAAAAGAGCTTAAAGGAGACTCGTCTTTTGAGGAACGAGTGATAAAATTGGGTAGCAGCTGATTCCAGGTAAGGTTTGGAATTTTCCAATCATGGTAGTGCTATAAGGATGGCTAGTGGGATCACTCTTCACAGCTATTCCTCAAAACGGGTAAACAATCAAATGGAGGTGAATGATCGGCCGATACAGAGTGGAGGTGATGATGGGAACACGACCAAGGCTTTAAAGGCAGAAGTACTACATTCACGATGATTATTTACTGGGAATTGGTTCATTTTTTATTGAGCTTAAATGCTGGGGGAAACATTTGCTCATTGCTTATGTTTATTTTTCAACGAGCATGAAGTCCACGTTAAAACTGTTCGATTAATCCAGTCGTATAATAAGAATGTCTCATATATGAAAACAATAATTTTTTAAATCTTTGCCCCACATCCTTTCTTTATGCAGGTTAGGA
Organism: Pinus tabuliformis; assembly: GCA_031772625.1. Lineage (NCBI taxonomy): Eukaryota > Viridiplantae > Streptophyta > Pinopsida > Pinales > Pinaceae > Pinus > Pinus tabuliformis. The sequence continues at coordinate 103,069,221 of CM062813.1, read as the reverse complement.
AACGACCAATCCTACGAGTTTAAAGGGTTAGAGGACCTACAAATTTAAAAAAAATAAATAGTCTCTCTTCGCTTGCACGCCCAAAGGTTTGCATGCCCCTAGGTACAAAATAAAGCTTCAAGATCACCTTTTATTCTACCGACAAAACATTTGTTTTATCAGGAAAGGTCTACCTCTTTCAGGTTACCAAAGATTGTTCTATTCATAGCGCAAACAAAACACTTCTTCGGCGATGTCTACCGAAATGGACAAAGGTGAGATGATCCACTCACATAACTTTGACGAGGGAACCTTACTCCAGTCTAACCCTGGAATCATCCAGTTGCCGACTCGATTTTTTAGGAATTGCGGTGTGTTGTTGGGAAAAGTATCCAATTCGGAATGCCCCTATCCCACTCTAAGGTGTGATAGTGCCTTAGCAACAAACGAGGTAAACTAATTGAGTATTCTTCTTTATGAAATGTAAATGAGGAAGAAGGATGTAACTAACCTGTGTCTTCCGCTAGTTTGTCGATCCAAATCACTCCTCTCTTAAGTAGCTCCCAGCTTCTTGCTCCTTCACCGGCCCAGCTTCACCGAATTCCTGCAAGATCACAAGAGAGAGAAACTACACAAAGATACAGATATACATTCATAAAAAGCTCAAGATCAGATTAAGCTAAACATGTGTTTAGTCAATTTAGTGTTCCTAAATTAATGTCATTAATTGTCAACCCGGGGCTCGTAAGCTGATGAAGTGAAGGTGTACTATATGTACTTAAGCAACCTCTTAGAGCTTTTGTCGTTTGGGGTGTTGTTTATGGTTAACTTATCTTCCTAAGATGGAGTGATGATTATAGACAGATGAGTGCAAGTGTGTGAAAAGTGAGTTCTAGATGAGTGAAAGTGTGTGATTGGTGATTTCTAATTACTTGCTGAATTTGTAAAGGAAAAGAACTTGAAAGAAATGAATAACTTGAAATGACTTGAAAGCAAATGACCACGTTCTAATGGCATTAGTCTCTACTCATATTGCTGCAAATAAAAGAAACAAGAAAATCACTTCAAGGACTGATGATAATGGTTATCTCTTCCTAACTCCCTGCTTCTACCACATAGTACTGTGTAAAACACGATTAGGAAGTAGCTGAAGACAAATCCAAGAATTGATAAAAACTCTAAATGACAAATTATAACACTACTAAGCCTTTTCCATCATACTGCTTCCTACATATGTGATTATGTGTAACAAGTGGAAAAAGTATTAGTGCCACAAGCCAAGACTACTTAAAAACAAGCTGCAATTAATTAGTGTTCTGTTCTCTGAAAGATAAACCATTCATGATAAAGAGAGCATAAATTAGTTAGCATCCAACTTGTAAAACTAAGCTAAAAACTAATCTAGAAAACAGAGTAAAAAGGGCAGCATTACGAATAAGACAACTGCAACTACCATTAGATATTAAAGCAAATACAACACACTCAATCCCGGGTTAAAACCTGCAAAGAAGCAAATCTAATCAGTGAAAATAAAGGCTGCAGCAATGAAAAGAAATCAAGCTGTACATAACTCAAGAAAAGGAAATGCTGTATGTGAAATAAAGAAATTGCAGAAGTATAAACATGAAATACTTATACAAGTGCAGTCATGAATGGGGGCCCTCCATCCATACAACCCACAGAAAACTCAGATGCTTTAAAACTTCAAAACAACACTGTTTCCATTACTTCATATGCAGAAATACATAGTCAAAAGTGTTGGAACAGCTCTATAAAAACAGAGTTCAGAAAGGTGCTAAAATTCTCACAAGTTCATAAACTACAGCAGCTAAAAAGTTAACATAAGCGTACGCAGACGCAAGTATTTATAGGCATCTGCAAGATGGCCTAATGCGTAAAGCATAAAACAGAAAATAAACTGAATATCATGCGTATTAAAGGTGCAGTGAACACGTCATATGCTTCATGGTCGAGCTGGAGGTCCTGGTCGTTATGGGCAATGAATCCAGCATTGGATCATGTTCCCCACGGCTTACAAAACACGGACAAGTCATCTTTTCCACCGACGTGACCAAACAGCTTACGCATCAACGTTAAGCTGCCTTTATTTGACCGTAACTTGACCCCCTTTGACCGGAGGTACAGATGACGTGGCTGGCTGAACTGATGGCACAGGAACCTCGAGCACATATATTCCAACATGCCCATGTGGCTCGTTCTGCAAAATAGCACGTGGAACCTTGAGATCAACAAAATGGCTGCAGAATCATCAGATTGCTGCGGAATCGCTGAATGGCTGCGGAATTTCTAGACAGCTGCGGAATCTCTGCAAATATGTCAAAAACTAAACAAAACAGTCACCCATTAGCAAAGCTCACTTGATCATGTTTAATGACAACTAATGTAATGATCTGGGTGGAAAATGAGGCAAAAGAGAGAGGAAAGTGATGAAAACAGTAGGTAATGATGGATGATAAGGTGTAAAGTAGAGGCTCTACATACCCCCACTACGAGGGCATTGCATGTCCTCATGCAAAAACACTGATTAATCAACCTGCTGTGATGCCTCTGCCAAGACATCCAATCTCCTCTTCTTTCTCTGTGTAGACACATTGACCCTTGGCTTCTTTACTAAGCATCTGAACTTTAGGTTGATCAAGGCTCTGCTTAGCCTTTTGCATTTCTTCCTTAACTTTTTGTTACTTCTTTGCCACAGGCCCAAATGTAACATGGTGTTATCATGAATCATCTTATCCAATTTGGCTTGCTCTTTCAACTTTTCATTTTCTTGCATGATATGTCGATTTAGAACCTCAATCTCAAAAATTTCCTGTTTTAAGGAGTGGACTTGTTGCTCTAAAGGTTGAACATTGCTTGGGCCAGCAGCTGCTTGCTCCAATGTCTCCAGATAATTATACACTTTCTTCTGATCCGGGTCCTCAGGTGACTTTTTGGGACTTGGTTCATAATCAAATTCAGATCCGTGTTCATGCTCAAGTTCATGTTCAAAAGGACTTTCCTCACGTGGAGGACTAGTCTCAATATGCTCAGCGTGTGGAGGACTTGTAGCCACCTTTTCAGGTGCGCTCAAGTCAATGATAAGTGACTTTTAAAATTTTGTGGCCCCTGCTCTATCTTGTATTCTCCTGCTCCTCCTCACGGTGGTAGTACTCTGTTTTTCTTTTTGCACTTTTTGCTTCTGTTTTTCCACCTTTTTAGAGAGGGCAGTTTCATGGAGTTTGGCCATTCTTTGAGCTAAGGGCTGAGTGTCTTCCTCACTAGAATTCTCATGAGTGAGGTAAGTTTCTTGGACTACAGATTTACCTTTATCTTGCTTTTGTTTCTTCCTCCCTTCTTTTCTTTTCTGAGCAATTTCTTGAGCAAGTTCTGAAAGAGTTTCAGTGATAATTCCTTGGGCTGCTTGGTTATCATCTTCAGTAAATCCAGGATCAATTTCCTGTTCAGGATGTTGTATATCAGTTTCCTCATCAAACTGTTCTTGAACAGTTTCCTCTTGGGCAGTTGTTTCAGGAATAGTGGTATCAGGAACAATAGTTTCTGTTTGGGCAATAGTTTCTTGGTTAACCCCCTCTCCTCTTTTTCTTCTACTTCTTTTTGGTACTTGAGGGGACCCTCCAGAAGTTTCTCCTAATTCTTGAAAATGATTTCTTATGAGAAACCTCTCCCATGTGTCTCTTTTTGATTTCAATTGTTCCTCAACTAGCAATTTCACAAGACCGTGATGATATAAATGTGCTTCAATATTTCTGGGGTTCCTTTGGACAATTGCACACATTTTCTTAAGACTTGAAAGTAGAAAGTATGGGAGGTTAATATCATCTCCTAGAAAATGCATCATAACCTTTGCATGGTAAACATATAAGACCCCAAATCTTCCCTCACAAGTGAAATTTTTTTTCACTAATAAGAGTAAAGTTGTCCATTCCTCCTTAACATAAGAAACAGGAATCCCTTTTGTAAAGATGCTGGTATCCATACCTGGGTTTTTTAAGATTTGTTTCCACTGCTGATCTTGAACTGACCGGTTCTTAAACCACCTTTCTCCAGTTTGTGGAAGTGAGGTAGCTTATGCTATGCTGCTCTCAGTGACTGTGAATTGTAAATCCCCTATCTCCACGTGATTATCTTTTTCTCTGAAGGACCGTGCAAAGGCCTTCGTAACCTCCTTATGGTAGCCTCTGAACTTCTGGATGCATTGTAACCAGTTTGCCTTTTGCAATGCCTCTTTAACCTGAGGATAACCCTCCAGAAACTTTGAACCCTCCGGTTCTGCCCTTAAGAGCTTCCCCATTGGCTCTTACGGCTCTGTTCTATTTAAGACACGGCTTCAAAACGGCCTTACACAGTCAATTCACGGCTTTGTTCTAGAACACGGCTTCAAAATGGCCTTACACAGTGGATTATGGTTTTAGCTCTGGATACGGCCGTAACAGAGCTCCACTGGTGATTAGAATTAGCGGAGAGGAAAAACAGAGTATGGTGAATGGTAGCAGCGTAGTGAGCACAGCGTAAATGGAATGAAACAGTGTGAGTGGAAATGAAACAGCGGAAGTGAAATGATATGAGCGTAAGAGGGTAGAAGGGTTATGGAATAATGAATGGAAACAGCTATGTCCTTAGGTTTCGGTTTCAGAGTTACACTTGGCTGCGTGAGTTAATGTCATATAGAGACATAGTACATTAGGCTACGTCACTTAGGTACGAGATCTTAATGGAAGAATCAGCCGCAAGTGAAATTCAAAATCGTGGTAATCAAGGACTGATAGACTTGGGAGATACGTGGGTATATGGTCGCATGACTGGTAATCATTACATTTAGTGGCAAGAAACATAACCTAGAAAACTTTGCATAATGAAATAACTGTAAGTTTAGGATTTAAACCATACCTCAGATTCCCGCTTAGATTTGCCTTTGATGACTTGCCACTAACCCTTCACTGATTTATGGCTGTTGCATGACTATTTTCCATTTATTATTGATGACTACTGAGCTGTAAAGAAATTTCAAACAGACTGTGTTTTTTTTTTTTATGCAGGTACAGAGGGCTGCGGAATGGTTGAATGGCTGCAGAATCGTCAAATAGCTGCGAAATCTGCAGTAGTAACCTCCGACTGCACAAAAACAACTTTAACTATCTAAAAATGACTTTATTGATGGAATGGAATGTAGTGAGTGGATGGATGAATGAAAAAAATGAGGTGGAGTGAAAATTAATGAAATGGTGGTGATGATGAAATGAGATGAAATAAGGAGAGAAAGAGATTTTTTTTTTTTTTTTTTTAGAAAATATGAGGTGTCAGGTGGCCCTGATTTTCACCTCAAATTTTCTGTGTAGGACTGCCAATCAGAGACTGGTTTTCAGGCCTATACATTTATTTATTTAATTTTTTTTTTTTTTTTTTTTTTTTTCAAAACCAAAGCTTTAGGCTGATGGAGGAGAAGAATCCTTCTCCACCAGCCTGATTGCAGAATCTTCTTTGAACAATCTGACAAACTCTTCTTTTGAAAATGGCTTTTGATAGATCTTCAAGCGATGGCCATTTACAATAAGAGGAGTATGGAATTCATCAATAGTTTTCACCCGAACTGCTCCATTGCTGAAGACTTCATCAATCTCATATGGCCCAAGCCAATGAGTTTGAAACTTTCCTTTGAAGTCTTTGAACTTTGAATCAAACAATAGAGCCCAATCTCCTTTCTGAAACTTTCTTTCCTTGATATGACGATCATGCCACTTAGATCTTTGGTGCTGAACTAGATCGGTCCTTAAAATTGCATCTTGTCTCATTTCATCTAGCTCATTCAGTTGGTCCATTCTGTGCTTTTGGGCTTCTGAGAGGCTCATTCCCAATTGGACTGCCATCTTGAAGGTCTTGATTTGGAACTCAATAGGAAGCAGGACTTCCTTCCCATAAACAAGTTCATAGGGAGAATGTCCTGTTGTGTTCTTCCATGTGGTTCTATAGGCCCATAAGGCTTCAGGGAACCTTTCCGCCCAATCTCTTCTATGAAGATGAACAATCTTGGTGATGATTCCTTCAAGAACTTTATTGGTAGATTCCACTTGACCATTTGATTGTGGATGGTATGGAGTAGATGTTCTTTGCTTGATCTTATATTCCTCCATCAGTTTCTCCATCAATTTAGATGTAAACTGGCTGCCTTGATCTGTCACAATTTCCCTTGGGACACCAAAACGAGTGAAAATATCCTCAAAAAGAAATTGAACAACTGAATTTTCAGTGGCAGAAGGTAATGCTTTTAATTCTACCCACTTAGTAACATAATCAGTACAAACCAGTATATACTTCTTTTGCTTTGATGGTGGATTAATTGGTCCAACGAAATCTAGAGCCCATTTCTCAAAGGGTTCGATGCATACCTGAGGCTGTAGAGGCATTTCATTTGAAGGAGTTGGTTTCCCAACTCTTTGGCAGCTGTCACACCTTTTAACATACTGCTTTGCATCTTTAAAGAGAGAAGGCCAATAATATCCTAGAGAAAGGATTTTATAGGCTGTCCTCTTGTCCGCAAAGTGCCCGCCGCATGGTTCATCATGACATGCCTTAAGGATGTCAGGCATTTCATCTTCCCGAACACACCTTCTGATTATACAATCTGGCCCTGTTTTGAACAATTCATTAGAAATCCAAGAATAATTTGAACTCTCCCGAATGATTTTCCTTTTCTCATTAGGAAATAAGTGTAGAGGTAGCTTCCCTGTAACTAGATAATTAGCCATATCTGCATACCAAGGAGTCTTGGTAGTCACTGCAAACAAGTATTCATCTGGAAACTTATCTTCTACTGGAGAATCTTCATTAGTGTTTTGGATTCTAGACAAGAAATCAGCTACTGTGTTTTGCTTTCCAGGTCTATCTAACACAGTAATGTTAAATTCTTGCAAAAGTAAAAGCCATCTTGTAACTCTACCATTAGTGACAGGTTTGTTCATTAAATATCTTATGGCAGAGTGATCAATATGGACAAAGGTTTCATAGCCGGTTATGTAATGTCTAAACTTGTTGATTGCATGTACCACAGCTAAGAACTCTTTTTCTGTAACAGTATAATTTAACTCAGTAGGAGTCAAAATCTTACTTGTGTAATAAATGGCATAATGGATCAAATCCTTTTGTCCCAAAACAGCTCCTAGAGCTGTATCTGAAGCATCAGTAGAGATGTGGAAAGGGAGTTTCCAATTTGGTCCCCTTAAGATGGGTGCTTCAGATATTCTAGACTTTAAAGCTTCAAAGGCAGATTGACACTCAGGATCCCATTTAAACTCACAGTCTTTGGTAAGCAATTTGAAAAGAGGAGATGCTATCCTAGTGAAGTTTTCAATAAATCTTCTGTAATACCCAGTAAACCCAAGAAAACTTCTAACATCCTTCTGGAAATTTGGAACAGGTAACTTAGAGATGACTTCAACTTTGGATTTATCAACCTTAATTCCATCTCCTGAAATATGATGTCCTAAAACAATCCCTTCAGTAAACATCATAAAACACTTTTCATGACTTAAAGAAAGATTTGTTTCCTTACATCTTACCAGTACTTTTTCCAAATTTTCCAAAGCTTCTTCAAATGTATTACCATAAACTATGAAATCGTCCATGTATACCTCTACACAATCATGAATCAGATCTGAAAAGATTCCTAATACAGCCCTTTGAAATGTAGCGGGTGCATTGCACAATCCAAAAGGGAGTACTCGGTAGGCAAAAGTTCCCCAAGGACAAGTAAATGTGGTTTTGTCTTGATCTTCAGGTGCTACCTGAATTTGATTGTACCCACTAAAACCATCCAAGAATGAGAAATACTTTTTACCTGCTAAAGTGTCTAGTACCTGATCAATAAAAGGTAAAGGGAAATGATCCTTTAATGTTGCCTTGTTCAATTCTCGATAATCAATGCAAACTCTCCATTTACCATTCTTTTTGGGCACTATAACCAAGGGAGAAACCCATTGGCTGTCTGAGATGGGGTAAATGAAGTTTACCTTGAGCAATTTCTGGAGTTCTTCTTTCACGATTTCCCTAAGGTTTGGATTCATCCTTCTTTGTGGTTGCCTAATAGGTCTGCTATTCTCTTCAATGTAGATGTGATGAATACAAGTCTTAGGATCGATTCCTTTCATGTCAGTGTATTCCCATGCAAAGGCAGTGGAATGTTTTTGCAACAGTTTAGTTAATTCTTCTTGTTGTGGTCTTCCCAAGTTTTTGTTAATGTTTAATGTTTTTCCTGGGAGGATTTCAACTGTAGAACTACCAAACTCTTCCATTGAGAAGAGAGACATTTGTCTAGAGGAGAGATATTCAATGTCTGCATCTATCTGAAAATGTTCAGAGTCATATTCTAAAGGTACTTCAAAATTTTCTAATGTATTTAGAATTTGACTATCCTCACTGATCTCAGAGATGGTTAGAACTGGTTGTATAGTATCTTCATCCTCTACCCATTCATCTTCTCCTATTTCTGTTATAGCCTTTGCTGGAGGATACAAGTTGAATTTCTTGGTGGAATTACCATCTGATATATACATGTCTCCAGACCTACAACTGATGAAAGAATCAACTGTTGCTAGCCAAGGTCTTCCTAATATAAGAGGATGTCCTCCTAGATTGTTCTTGGGAGTTAAAATCATAAAATCAACTGGATATTCCCAAAAATCTAGAGAGACTGGAATATCTTCCAATACACCATCAGGTTTAATGATTGATCTATCTGCAAGTTGCAGCAAAGTAGGTGTAAAGAGAAGGTTAGGAAGCTTTAACTGATCCATGGTTTGTCTACTCATGATGTTGATAGCGGCTCCTAAGTCAATTAAAGTATTTGGGATTTCAACCCCATTAATATGAGTTTTGACAATAGGACTACCGGGATCCACATACTTTTGCATGGTAATTTTTCCCATCATAATGTCTGCAATTTTTCCAACTAGGTGTATCCTTTTGGTATCTCTGGTTCTTTTTACTGTTTTCTTCAAACTCAACTCCTTTATTGTCTTTTCTAGAATGGGAATTTCCTTAATGGCTTGTAACAAGGGAATCTTGATACAGACATTCTTCAGTTCATCTAGAAAACTATAGTCAGGCAACCAAATTTGCTTTTCCACTCCTTTGTCAATTTGTAGTCTTTCAGGAAAAGGAGGAGTAGCTAAAGATGTAGGTTGCTCAACTATGGGAGTTGTAGAGGTTGATTCTTTTTCTTTTTGGATATTTTGGGTTTGAAGTGATACTTCAGAACCTTTATTGACTTTGAGAGATTCTTCCTCAGAAATGCTTGGTTGTTGAACACTTGTGGAAGGTTGATCTAGGATTCTACCTGATCTGAGTTGTACTTCATTGAGAGGAACAACCATATAGGTAGGGAATGGTTGACCTTCCATCATGTAAGCATTTTGAGGGTTCCTATTATTTGTATTTGGTAATGGCTGAGAGGGAAGTTGATTTGACTTCTGCTGGGATTGAAGCGAGAGTTGAGAATTTTGATTTTGTGGAGGAGGTTGTTGTTGTTGAGGGTATGGCAATGATAATTGTTGACCTTGATTTGGAAGTTGTGGGGCTTGCTGATTCTGAAATGATGGAGGATATTGATAGAATTGAGCAAATCTCCCATAAGGATTTTGCATGCTTTGCATCCATGCTTGGAAAGCATTTTGAGGTTGAGGCCAAGGTTGTTGCCAAGGATTCCAATTTGGTTGGGATTGAGAATTCATAGAGTTGTTAAACCCTTGATTCTGTTGTCCTTGCCAAGGTCTCCTTGCAATAAAACAGAGAGATTCAAGTGTATCTGGATCCTCTTGAAAGACTGCTTTGAGGCCAGGAATTGAAGGACAATCCTTGGTCTCATGAGTTTCTGAGCAAATTACACATGTTTCTACAACGTGTGCATCTAAGGGACATTCCCTTAAAGCATGTTTCTTTCTACATTTCGGGCAAAAGATAGCCAAAGCCTCAGCTTCTGCTTTTTTTTTATTGTGAATCTTAAGGGTATCAAGTTGTTCACTAAGACTCCCTAAGATGTCAGTTTTAAATTCATCAAGCATACTGCCAATTTCAGCCCTACTCACTGATCCTGTTGCAGATTTATTTGCCCTAAGGAGAGAAGGATCTCTAGGCCCTTTTTGAGTTTTTGATTTACCCCTTGAGAGATGGATACAAAGTTCTGCTATGTCATTGAGAGAAAGTTGAGAAATATCCCCTTTTCCCATCATGTTTAAGATGTCTATCCATTCATCCCTAATGGCTTTTAATAAGAGGGCTTTTAAGGTCTCTTCATCCAAGGTATTCATTTTCGCTCTGTTCAAGTTATATTGAAATCTTTCAAGTAAATCTTCTAGACTCTCATCTTCTTTTTGTATCATTTTAAAAACCTCATCCTTGTGATTAGTAGGCATGCAATAGTCTAAATACCTATCCAAAAATGTCTATTTCATCTCATCCCAAGTCCTAATGGATTGAGTGAGTAACCCCATGAACCATTTCAAGGCTTGATCCTTCAGTGTTGAAGGGAACAACTTGAGTTTCTGAGAGTCATCCAGGTAGTCATAAGTTCGACACACCACTTCAAACTCAAATAAGAATGTTTCAGGGTCCTCAGTCCTTAACCCATGGAAGTTAGGGAGGACAGATGGTGATATGTTTTTCATAGTGGCTCGGGAATCCTCATTAACAATGGGAAACCCAAATGAATTATCCCCATTTCTATTTCCTCCTCCAATGGGACCTCTACCTCCATTATTGTTATTGTTGTTTCCTCCTCCTCCTCTACCTCTACCTCTACCTCCTCCTTCTTCCTCTGCCATGATGATTCTCCTAGGGATTTCAAAATCTTCTGGTTCCTCTACAAAAGGTGAATGAGAAGAGATTTCTCCTTCTTCTTCAAATGATTCCAATTCCTCAATTACAATTGGTCTTCCTGTAGGAGAAAGAGAAGAGTCTCTTCCTGGTTCAAACTCAATAGAAGGTGTAGGAGAGTCAACTCTTGGCTCTTGAATTCCAAGAATTCTAGGACTAGGAGTTTCGGTTGGAGATAAGGGGGGTGTCTCTTGTCTATCCCTTGAAGCAGATGGACTTGTAAAAATTGAACTTCGAGCTCTAGCTAAAAACCTTCCTCTAGAATCTCTAGCTCTATGCATGTCATTTTTTTATTTTTTCTTCAAGTCAAGTTAATAGTTATTTTTCTGATCTTCCAGGTCACTCTAGGTGCAAGAAGAGAGCATACTCAAGAAACTACTAAATCAATAACTTTCTCCTTTCTGATCCTCTAGATCACTTTGAAGTGCAAGAGGAGAGCATACTTGGATAGGTTATTAACCTCTTTCCTTGAAATTTTTATGTTTTTTTTTCTAAGTATGGCTACTTAATTTCACTTCCCCGGCAACGGCGCCAAAATGTTTAGTCAATTTAGTGTTCCTAAATTGATGTCATTAATTGTCAACCCGGGGCTCGTAAGCTGATGAAGTGAAGGTGTACTATATGTACTTAAGCAACCTCTTAGAGCTTTTGTCATTTGGGGTGTTGTTTATGGTTAACTTATCTTCCTAAGATGGAGTGATGATTATAGACAGATGAGTGCAAGTGTGTGAAAAGTGAGTTCTAGATGAGTGAAAGTGTGTGATTGGTGATTTCTAATTACTTGCTGAATTTGTAAAGGAAAAGAACTTGAAAGAAATGAATAACTTGAAATGACTTGAAAGCAAATGACCACGTTCTAATGGCATTAGTCTCTACTCATATTGCTGCAAATAAAAGAAACAAGAAAATCACTTCAAGGACTGATGATAATGGTTATCTCTTCCTAACTCCCTGCTTCTACCACATAGTACTGTGTAAAACACGATTAGGAAGTAGCTGAAGACAAATCCAAGAATTGATAAAAACTCTAAATGACAAATTATAACACTACTAAGCCTTTTCCATCATACTGCTTCCTACATATGTGATTATGTGTAACAAGTGGAAAAAGTATTAGTGCCACAAGCCAAGACTACTTAAAAACAAGCTGCAATTAATTAGTGTTCTGTTCTCTGAAAGATAAACCATTCATGATAAAGAGAGCATAAATTAGTTAGCATCCAACTTGTAAAACTAAGCTAAAAACTAATCTAGAAAACAGAGTAAAAAGGGCAGCATTACGAATAAGACAACTGCAACTACCATTAGATATTAAAGCAAATACAACACACTCAATCCCGGGTTAAAACCTGCAAAGAAGCAAATCTGATCAGTGAAAATAAAGGCTGCAACAATGAAAAGAAATCAAGCTGTACATAACTCAAGAAAAGGAAATGCTGTATGTGAAATAAAGAAATTGCAGAAGTATAAACATGAAATACTTATACAAGGGCAGTCATGAACGGGGGCCCTCCATCCATACAACCCACAGAAAACTCAGATGCTTTAAAACTTCAAAACAACACTTTTTCCATTACTTCATATGCAGAAATACATAGTCAAAAGTGCTGGAACAGCTCTATAAAAACAGAGTTCAGAAAGGTGCTAAATTCTCACAAGTTCATAAACTACAGTAGCTAAAAAGTTAACATAAGCGTACGCAGACGCAAGTATTTATAGGCATCTGCAAGATGGCCTAATGCGTAAAGCATAAAACAGAAAATAAACTGAATATCATGCGTATTAAAGGTGCAGTGAACACGTCATATGCTTCATGGTCGAGCTGGAGGTCCTGGTCGTTATGGGCAATGAATCCAGCGTTGGATCATGTTCCCCACGGCTTACAAAACACGGACAAGTCATCTTTTCCACCGACGTGACCAAACAGCTTACGCATCAACGTTAAGCTGCCTTTATTTGACCGTAACTTGACCCCCTTTGACCGGAGGTACAGATGACGTGGCTGGCTGAACTGATGGCACAGGAACCTCGAGCACATATATTCCAACATGCCCATGTGGCTCGTTCTGCAAAATAGCACGTGGAACCTTGAGATCAACAAAATGGCCGCGGAATCATCAGATGGCTGCGGAATCGCTGAATGGCTGCGGAATTGCCAGACAGCTGCGGAATCTCTGCAAATATGTCAAAAACTAAACAAAATAGTCACCCATTAGCAAAGCTCACTTGATCATGTTTAATGACAACTAATGTAATGATCTGGGTGGAAAATGAGGCAAAAGAGAGAGGAAAGTGATGAAAACAGTAGGTAATGATGGATGATAAGGTGTAAAGTAGAGGCTCTACAACATGTAATCATAACAAAACATCATTGGTACACAGCATGTAGGAGAAACTCAAATAGTTTATTGATAGAATAAGAAAGTCCAAGAGGAGATACAACCAAGTGAGTTCCGATCCAGCATCTACCTCCCAGCAAAGGAATCCCTTCCTCTCCTCCAACAAAGCATAAATCACCCAATGTACTAATCTCAATCTCAAACCAACATCAATTCTCTGCAAAGTACAAAATTCCCGCCCCTTGAACCTCTGGGTGAGAGATCCATATATAGATGTAAGCAGAGAGGATGAGTCAACTTATGTTTTGACTTGTGGCTTCTCTCTGTCATTTCTTGCTTCCACTTGGAGGTTGAGAGCCTCTTACTGATCACTAGTCGAATTCATTGAGGCAAGTGTCATTGGAGAAGATTCTGGAAGCTTCCAGGGTCTTTCCACCTCGTTGAATGAGCTTGCCATTTGTCATTTCCCGCTCAGCGCACCCTGGTAGTGCTTCCACCTGCGTTGCAGTGCACCTAGCCAGTGTAGTCTCTGCATTTCAACGCAGGCAGCTAGTGGAGTCTCTGAATTGATCCTGAATTGACTGTTTCTGAGTGGTTTTTTGGTGGAGAACTTCTGGGAGAAGCTGTCATTGGTTGACCTTGTTCCTTTAGGAGCTGTAACAACATCTTTAGGGACTTTGGATCACTTGAATTATGGACATTTCATGCTTATAGATGTAAGGCACAAAAATGTCTATAACAGTTGCCCCCTAAAGTATGAGGCCGTTTATCGGGTGAAATGCTTTATTAGGAGGATCCGAAGTTCATTCAATGCTGGGAGGAGACCTGTAATAAGATACAATACAATACATTATTTTTCATACTATTTTCATGATCTAGCTGAGGCGGGCATTCCCATGCTCAGCTTTATAAATTCATTTTTGTGTACATAGGACATACAATTGTCTGATGATAGACTGATGATCTTGCTGAAATCATCATCCTTTGGTAGGATGATTGTCTGTGCTGCAATGCTTTACATGTCAATGTCTTTATTTTTCCTGAATATATATCGCAGCCCGGATGGATGAAACTAGATCCAGGGTCTTGAAACTCGTTCGATCTTCACTCTAAGTACAAGTCGATCCATGTGAGAGATGTTCTGAAGTCGAACATGGAAAGACATCGCTTGATTACCAGTCAATGAGGTAAACCGTTAACAAGCGCGAGAGGAATCACCGATAATGATAATGACCCTCAAGGTACTGCAGTACAATTCACGTGGTGTGAATAAAGGACTTGGCGTTGAACACCATGCAAAATCTTTCGGTCGAAGGTCATTGATGTATACCTGTCGTCGGAAGTGAGAAACTTGCCATTGAGGCATGCAAGCTTCAAAGTACTGAAGGGGGTGTTCCTAGATCAACTTCTTGGATAATGAGCTGATGTCGACAAGAAGCGATCCATCAAAGGAGGGTCTTAATGTATCCCACATCAGTGACACGGAACGGAGCAAATGATTTTGATGGAGGTGAAAACGATCTGATGATATATGGTTCAGGGTGGCGGTCATGAAAAGAATGAAGGATAATGTATGGTAGTGGATGGAACACGGTTGACTTCTCTGGATGACTTCTCTTGAACATATCGGCGACACTTATGTGATGGATTGGTAGCATTTACCCCAAAGATGGATGGTATGGTGAGACCATGGCGATGTGACCGGTGAATGAAACAACCCAACCCGACTCAGGCACGGAGTGGAAGTGTCATGTTAAAGAGCGACCTGCTACCAATAAAGTTCTTTGAGTTTCTTCCCAATTTTTCCCCAGTCATTGCTGACCAGTACCTCTTTATTTTTGTCAAGCTTGAGGAGGATAACATATGCTTGTTCTATAATTTGCCCTTCGGGCAAACCCATCGCTATGTTTTAACGAGCCTAGCGATAGTGAAACTCGTTCTCGTCTAAAGACAAGTTTGTCGCTATTAATGTTTTTAACGAGTTTAACGACAAAGATAACTCGATCCCTTTTCATTTTTAGAGAGTCTAAAAAGGTACGTAAAGATAACTCCAAAGGTCCTTTTTCGTCATCTAATCCCTTAAGTCCGAAAAAATATAAAACAATACAGAAGGGATGAATTTTCGATAGTTTTAACGAGCCGAACAAAAGAAGCACTCGATCGTTTTGTGCAATAATCCCTCAGGTCCAAAAAGATTAAAATCTAGAGGAGGGATAACACTTCCGGTCGCTTTAACAAGCTGGAAGGCCAAAACTCGGCAATCTTTTCATATTTTACGAGTCAGATGAAAAGAGCTTAAAGAAGACTCGTCTTTTGAGGAACGAGTGATAAAACGGGTTAGCAGTTGGTTCCAGGTAAGGGTTGGAATTTTCCAATCACGGCAGTGTCACAAGGATGGCTAGTGAAATCACTCTTCGCAGCTGTTCCTCAAATGGGTAAACAATCAAATGGAGGTGAATGATCGGCCAATGGAAAAGTGGAGGTGAAGGTGCAAACACGACCAAGGCTTTAATGGCTGATAATGTTACATTCACGGTGGTTATTTACCGGAGGATAGTTCATTTTTTAACGAGCTTAAACGTGGGTTGAAACACTTGCTCGATCTTATGTTTATTTTTTAATGAGCATGAACTATGTGCTAAAACTGCTCGATAATCCAGTCATATGATAAGAATGTCTCATGTAAGATTCCATTTTTTATGGAGCTTGCGCCTTACAAAGCTATGCCCCGCATCCTTTTGTTATGCAAGTTCGGAAACGACTAATCCTACGAGTTTAAAGGGTTAGACCTATGGGTTTAAAGGGAGGACCTAAAAATTTAAAAAATAAATAGTCGCCCCTTGCTTGCACTCCAAAAGGTTTGCATGCCCCCAGGTATAAAACAAAGTTTCAAGGTTACCTCTACTTCACTTCCGCTAAAACAATTGTTTTACTGAGAGAGACCTACCTCTTTCAGGTTACCCAAAGATTGTCCTGTTAATCTTTCAAACAAAACAATTCTTCGACGATATCTACCGAGATAGACAAAGGTGAGTGACAATGAGCACCAAACACATAACTTTAACAAGAGAATCTTATTCCAGAACCACGGATGGGGTACAGACTAGTCATATTCTCCCGCAGAAACCTACCTTATACCCAAAGTTTTCCTGCCGAAGCAGACCAGGATGCACGCCCCCTGGGTTCCAGTCATATCCTTCCGAATTACTCGTGCTCATCGGGAGGACGGACCGTGGGTTGAGACATTTCTTGCGTGAAGAGACCATTTAGGGATGGTATATGACTATTTGCGATGCGTGATCTGGGAAATGAAAGCTGGTCCACGAGCTTGACCACTCTTCCTTCGTGCGGAAAACACATTACTATAAAGAGTGAGGAGACGATGGCTCCCATGCAATATATATAGTCTTGTCCAAGGAGTAGGTTATAATCCAAGGGTCCTTGAACGACCATCACGTTCATTTGAACGGTCTTCCCTTTCAATTTTATGGGCACATTGGGGAGGATCCCTAAAGGTCGACTAGTTCCTTTATCAAAGCCTGTCAGATTTCTCATTTCAGGCAAAAGTGCTTGCGAACCAAGCGCTTTCCAAGCAGTAGAGGAAAGGATACTCACAGATGACCCCTCATCAATGATGGTGCTAGCCATGACCATTCTGTATGTTTGGACGATAATTCTAAATGGTATGCTTGCTGGCAAACGGGGTCTGCCTAGTTGGTTTCAGTCGAAGGAGACAACTAGGTTGCTTGGTGGTGAGACCGAGTAGACGGTCGAGTATCGCTCTGACGAACTTCCTTCCTGCGATAAAGGAATGGGGGGATTGCCCCTGTGTTTGTCGGAGTCTGTGTTGATGAAGAGAATTTGGATGGTGTCATCTTTATCCTCTTTAGTGACTGTATCATTCGAAGACAAAACCTCTGAAGGCAAGACCGGGTCAACTGCCGCCTCGACCTTTTGACTTTCGTCGGGTATGGATTCAGCTGGTTCATCTTCAATGACCGGCGCTTCAGCTGACCACTTGAGTGGGCCAGCTGGATTTTCAACTAACGAAGGACTCGGCAAGAGTTTTTTATATCCAAGAGGAAGTCGTAACGGTGAAACCGGACGATCATCCAAAACTCTTTTCGCTTCGTCTAAGAAGGGACAACGGTGGATGGCATGATTGCCTTCGCACAGTCTACAAGGGGATCTAGCTCTCCATTTTTGTCCAAGGACTTCACTTTCGCTAGTTGACGGTATGCATTCAACATGGCTATCAGAGGTTGATGCCACCGAATTGTGCAAACGGGGAGACCAGTCCCTTAGTATCCGAGGGATGCAGGAACAATCTCTGTGGAAATTGTCTCCCTTGCATATGACACATGGCGATTTAGGCATAGTCAGTGTTGTGTGTGGATTTTTGTTAGACGACACTTGTTTGCCCCCAGTCGCTTTTGGCTCCTTCTTCTTCTTCTCTTTCTTCTTCTTTTCCTTCTTCTCCTTAGGAACTTGGTTTTTTGTTTTACCGGTTCCGTCAAGCGAAGAGGAAGGAGGAGAGGAAGAATTAGAGGAAGTAGAAGGCTGGTGGGTAACTTTGGACTGGTCTAACTATTGATTCAACTGTTCAGGAATAGTGGTGTTCTGAACAACATTGGTTGAGAAGAGCCAAACTGGCAAGCCAATTGTCAGTCCTGGAAGCGACAATGTGGCCATATGGGGCACACCAACATCTCCCCAAGAGGAGAAGGGACTAGGATTTCCACCAAGGGGAATTCCTTGGTTGGTGGGTTCCATTTTCTCAACCTAAAGATCAACGCAGGAAAAAGGGGTGATTGTTCCGTTTAAAATAAATTTTAACGATGCTTAGACACAACTTGCTTTTTCAATTTTAAAGAGTCGAGAAAAAGCTAAAGATGACTCTAGTCTCCTTCGATGTTTTAACGAGCCCGAAGTGACAAATGCTCCGATGGACTTTTTCCGTTATAGAGTCTGAAAAAGGCCAAAAGGAACTGCTCTGGAGTTCTAGGTAGAGGGTGTGCCAAACTTTTCGCAAAACCGCAGAATACTTTTTAAGGTACGAGCAGTCAATCTTCCCGAATTCTGTGTTCAGTGCATTGCGATCAGTAGGGCGGCCGACACGTCTTCCTAAGGATAAAGGTTTTATGCCTATAGCGGTCTCCCAATATATACTCGACGGTACGTGGGAGCACAATCCGTACTGGCGCTATCGTCTCTCAGGAGGAATCACCCAACCATCAGTGAGATCGACAGTCACCAGGTTTTACGACGCTGGAACACGTCTCTAGCCTAGACCTCTATGTTGTGCGTTAAGTTACAAAGTGTTGTTAAGTTCATTCAATTTATTTTAGGTTGATCTTTCTTAGAAGTTTGCCTTTTTGGATCACCACGAGATGTATGATACAATTCCTAAATGCAGTCTAAATATGATAAGCAAGCTTTTATATCTTTTCAACAATGAAAATCCTAGCTACAAGGGGAAAAGGAAGACACAAACTTTTCTCAAAGAGCATAGAGCACACTGTAAATGCACTTTTCCTAAATCAACATACAAACTATCAATATGCAAATGCACATATGCATGTATTTGTTTTCTCTTTCTTAATATTGATGCCTAAAAAGAAAGTTGTTGTACAAATTTGAATTCGATTTCAAGTGAAAACATAAACAAGTTCCTTTTTCGAAATCAAAAAGACGATTACGACACTTTATGATTTACTTTTTTCGACACTAGAAATGCATAAATTCAAACCAAACGACAAAAGTAAAAGCTTAATCAACTGTGAACAGCAAACAAACTCACTCCTAAGATCAAAACGACACTTACGACAGGTCTAGATCTAAGGGCGACAGTATGACTAGTTTACTTTTGTAATGGGAAACTGCAAATGATGTAACAAATACACAAAGAACAAATACAGTTTATTTATACAACGCAGGCAGAAATGAGGCAAAGAAAAGGGGTTTCAGATAGGTACACTCACTGATAATAGGCTGCAAAAAATAGAGATAAAACTGAGCAAAAGGAAGCAGGGAACCACAACTGCACAAGGCAAAGGCTGATCAGCGCACCCTCAGCACAGAGAAACTGAAATTCAGTGTAGGTATCCTTCATGGGACCTGCGTTGAAATGCAGAACCTCTTCACAGAGTCTGCGCTGAAGCAGAAATGAGAATTGTCTCTGGGTTCTGGGTCACGGTTTGCAGTTTAATCTACAGTTTTTGGCCGGATAAAAGCTATCAATTAGGTACAATTAGGAGGATGATTTAAAGGAGGACTAAAATCTATCACAAAAGGCTGTTAGAGCACTTGTGGATCAGTTGTTTAGATCATAAAAACAAGCCCAGTGAGTGGACTAGAGTGGCAGATCTCTACTTTGCACTTGAAAATGGCAAATGCATTTCGATTCGGCACTCCTGAGTTTATGAGAAGAACAACAATAGAAACACAAATAAACTAACAAGATACTCTCCCCAGCGGAGTCGCCAATTTGTTGTTGGGAAAATTATCCAATTCGGAATGCCCCTATCCCACTCAAAGGTGTGATAGTGCCTTAGCAACAAACGAGGTAAACTAATTGAGTATTCTTCTTTATGAAATGTAAATGAGGAAGAAGGATGTAACTAACCTGTGTCTTCCACTAGTTTGTCGATCCAAATCACTCCTCTCTTCAGTAGCTCCCAGCTTCTTGCTCCTTCATTGGCCCAGCTTCACCGAATTCCTGCAAGATCATAAGAGAGAGAAACTACACAAAGATACAGATATACATTCATAAAAAGCTCAAGATCAGATTAAGCTAAACATGTAATCATAACAAAACATCATTGGTACACAGCATGTAGGAGAAACTCAAATAGTTTATTGATAGAATAAGAAAGTCCAAGAGGAGATACAACCAAGTGAGTTCCGATCCAGCATCTACCTCCCAGCAAAGGAATCCCTTCCTCTCCTCCAACAAAGCATAAATCACCCAATGTACTAATCTCAATCTCAAACCAACAACAATTCTTTGCAAAGTACAAAATTCCCGCCACCTGAACCTCTGGGTGAGAGATCCATATATAGATGTAAGCAGAGAGGATGAGTCAGCTTATGTTTTGACTTGTGGCTTCTCTCTGTCAGTTCTTGCTTCCACTTGGAGGTTGAGACCCTCTTACTCATCACTAGTTGAATTCATTGAGGCAAGTGTCATTGGAGAAGATTTTGGAAGCTTCCAGGGTCTTTCCACCTCGTTGAATGAGCTTGCCATTTGTCATTTCCCGCTCAACGCACCCTGGTAGTGCTTCCACCTGCATTGCAGTGCACCTAGCCAATGTAGTCTCTGCATTTCAACGCAGGCAGCTAGTGGAGTCTCTGAATTGATCCTGAATTGACTGTTTCTGAGTGGTTTTTTGGTGGAGAACTTCTGGGAGAAGTTGTCATTGGTTGACCTTGTTCCTTTAGGAGCTGTAACAACATCTTTAGGGACTTTGGATCCCTTGAATTATGGACATTTCATGCTTATAGCTGTAAGGCACAAAAATGTCTATAACACGGTGTTCTGAACAACAGAGGTTGAGAAGAGCCATACGGGCAAGCCGATTGTCAGTCCTGGAAGCGACAATGTGGCCATATGGGGTGCAACAACATCTCCCCAAGAGGAGAAGGGACTAGGATTTCCTCCAAGGGGAATTCCTTGGTTGGTGGACTCCATTCTCTCAACCTAAGAGCAACTTAGGAAGGGTGATGATTATTCCATTTAAAATAAATTTTAGATGCTTTGACACAACCTTTTTTTTCAATTTTAAAGAGTCAAGAAAAAACAAAAGATGACTCTAGTCGCCTTCGATTTTTAATGAGCCTGAAGTGACAAGTGCTCAGATGGACCTTTTCCGTGAAGGAGTCTGAAAAGGAACAAAAGGGGTTGCTCTGGAAATCTAGGTAGAGGGATTACCAAACCAATCGTAAAACTGTAGAATACCTTTTATGGTACAGCAGTCAATCTTCCCGAATGTTGTGTTCAGTGCATTGCAATCGATAGGGTAGAAGACACGGCTTCCTATGGATAAAGAATTAAGCCTATTGTGGTCTCCCAAAATATACTCGATGGTACGTGGGAGCACAAGTCCGTATTGGCACTTATCGTCTCAAAGTGGAGGAATCACCCAACCAACAATGAGAACAACGGTTACCAGGCTTTACGACGCCGGAATACGTCTCTAGCCTAGACTTCTAGATGTTGTGTGTTAGGTTCCAAAGCGTTGTTAGATTCATTAAATTTATTTTATAGTTGATCTTGCTTAAGAAATTTTCCTTTCAGGTTCACCGTGTGATGTAGATGTACAATTCCTAAAATACAATCTAAGATGATAAACAGTCTTTTATCTTCTTTGTGCAATGAAAATCCTAGCTACTAAGGAAAGAGAGACAGTATTCTTTCACAAAGAGCATAGAGCACACATTATATGCACTGTCCTAAATCAAACCAATCAAACAGTCTAAATGAAAATGAACATGCATGTATTTTTTTTCAGCCTTCTTAATATGTGAATGATAAAAAGAAAGCTAATGCACAAATCTGAATTACTTTTAAGTGACAATTACTAACAAGTTTCTTTTCAAAATAAAAAATGAAAACAATGACAACACTTTACGATTTGGAAATGAAAACTTGCTTTCGACACTAGAAAAACTACAAATTCAGATCAAATACAATAGTAACAGGGTAATCAACTATCAGGAGCAATCAAACTCTCTTCTATGATTGAAAACGACACTTGCGACACTTTCAAATCAAGAAACAACAGTACAATTACGTTACTTTTTTGCAAAAGAGGACTAAAAATGACTCAAAAAATACACAAAAACATTTACATTTCTTTGCACAATGGAGGCGGAATATCAGCAAGGAAAGGGGTTTCAAATAGAGATATGTTGACCATAGGCAGCAAAACTCATGAATAGAACTGAAAAGAATGAACAGAAACCAACATTCAGGAACAATGTCTAGTCTGATCAGCGCACCTGTACCACAGTGAATTTGAAATGCAGCGCACCTACTACACTCGGGAAGTGCGCTGAATTTCAGATTCACAGAACAGAGACTACGCTGGGCTAGAGACGAGACTTTGCTTGGGTTCCGGGTCACTGTTTGCTGTTCAGTTCAGGGATTTTGGCCAAGCAAGTGGTAATCACTAAATCAACAACAGGGGTAGATCTAAAGAGGTTACTAGAGCCACCACAAGGGAAATTAGAGAGTTTGTAAATCGGTTGTTTAATTCATAAAAAAAACCTGGAGATTGGCTTAAGCGGCTTTTATCTACTTTACAAATGTATTTTGAAAGCTACCTGGCTCGACTTCAGGCACCATCTGTAAGTTTATAAAGTAAACAACGAGGTAGATAAACAAACAACCTAGTCGCTACCTAGCGGAGTCGCCATTTTGTTACAGGGAAAAGTGTCTATACAGAACTGCTTATCCCACTAAGGTGTGGTAGCTACCTTAGAAACAAACAAAGTAAAGCTACTTTTTTTTTCCTTTATGAAAGATAGATGAGAGAAGAATAAAGGAGACCAACCTCTGTCTTGCGCTCGGCTCCTAGTTCGATTCCTCTCTATTCTGATAGTCCTTTGCTACATGCTTCCTTGTACACCTAGCTTCACAGAGTACCTGTAGAATCAAAGCAGCATAACACTATACAAGAACATGGATCTATTATCATAAACAATTTAGGATCAGATGTAAATTGACCATACAAATGCATAAAACATAAACGACACAAGAGTATGGAGGAAAACTTGAATAGCTTTTATTGATAAACAAGAAAGAGCCAAGAGAGTTACAACCAGTTGTTCTAACCCAACATCATCCTCTCAGCAGGTAAGCCCTTCTTCACCTCATGCAAAGCTTAGATCACCTAACACTATGATGTTGCCTCAAGAAACCAACAACAATTCCTTACAAGATGCAAAATTCCAGCCTCTGGATCTCTGGGATGAGGGATCCATATATAGATATCTGTAAGGGAGGTGAGTCAGCTTGTGATTTGATTAGTGTCTTCTCTCTGATAGTTCTTGCTTCCACTTGGAGATTTATGATCTCTTACTCATCCTTCGTCGAATTCAGAGAGGCAAGTGTCACAGGAGAAGTTTCTGGAAGATTCCATGCCTCTCCACCTCGCGGGTTGACACTTCCATTTGTCACTTCTCACCCATCACACCCCATAGAAGGGATTTTTGAAATGCAACGCACCCACAGAGTGTACTTAGGTGAGATGCAACTCACTTTGCCTATGGAGCAGGTGAAATGATCCTGTTTTGACCAGTTCTGAGCATTTTTTCATGGAGAACTTCTGGGAGAAGCTGTAATCGGTTGACCTTTTTTCCTTTAGGGGTTGGAACAACACTTTTAGGGACTTAGGAGACCTTGGTTTATGGACATTTTATGCTTGGGGTTGCAGTGCAGAAAAATTTCTATAACATGTAGGCATTTGCAGTAGCCAACCAAGGTATTCCCAGGATGAGAGGATACCCAGTGAGCTTTTCCTTTGGTTGGAGAACCAATAAATCAGTAGTGCACTCCCAGGAATCAGTAGAGACCATGACATCTTCCACAATCCCCTCGAGGGTCACGGTGGAACGGTCTGCTAACTCTAGTACTGTCGAGGTATTTCTTAGGGAATCCTGAAGGTTGAGCTTGAACATAGTGTCCCTGGTCATCACATTAATGGTAGACCCTAGATCAATCAAGGTATGGGGGATTATGGTGCCATTGAGGTGGACATCAACTACTGGACTCCCAGGGTCTAGATATTTCAGACAAATTACCTGCCCCAACATCAGATCAGACAGTTGTCCTATGAAATTGATAGTTGGGGCATCTCTCCTTCTCTTACCTGGGTGTTTGAAGCACTTCTCCTTGATCATCTTATTGTAGATTGGTACATATTTTGTGGCCTAGAGAAGTGGTATTTTTACACATAACTATTTTAGTTCTCCTAGAAGTTCAGTTTCTTCTAGGGTCAGTTGTGTGGTTCCAGTTAGTCTCTCAGGAAAGGGTGGAATGGATTTTGGTTTTCTTTCCTATTTCTCTTCTTCATCCTCCTTAGGAGGAGGTTGGCTATCTGGGAGGACCTTCCCAGATCATAGTTTGATCTCCTGAATCTCCATAGCATAGGTAGGGCATGTTGTTTCTCTAGTATATACTTGTTGGGCCTGTCTGTTATTAGTGTTCAGGTTCGGTTGAGCAGGTATTTGGGGTTGTCATGGAGGAGTAGGAGGTATGGTTGTGGTTGAGTAGGTGGTGGAGGCAAAAGAGCAGGAGGAGAGTTGTATTGGGGCCTCCACCCCTAATGAGGCGCATTCCACTGAGGTTGTGTCTGAACGTGAGAATGAAATGAATGAGCAGCAGTTTGAGTATGGTATTGAGATGGATACAACCAAGGAGGGGGTGTGGACCAGGAAGGATGAGCAGGGGGACCCTAAGAAGGTATGTGAGTGTATTGATTGGGGTTGTAATAAGTCTGGGATGTCCCTTGCATTCTCTACTAGTAAGGTCTAGGTCTGTGTGGCCTCCTTTGGTTCATGAAGTAGAGTGGTTCAGTGGCTCCTTTAGCCCCTTGGTACATAGCTTTAAATCCAGGTAAGGATGAACACTGATTGGTAGGATGGTATTCTTCAAAGGAAAAACACACTTCTACAAAGTGTAATGGACACTCATTCCTGGGATGCTTTCTAGCGCATCTAGGACAAAATATGGCCAAAGCCCTCTCAGCTTCCTCTTGCTTCTTTTGGATTCGCAGGGTATCCATTTGCATGGCAATGATCTATCTCATCTTGCTTTTGAAATCTTCCATCTGATTTGAAAATTCATTTTTGGATAAGTGGGCACTAGCTAAAAGTTGACTTCCCCTACCTCTTTTTCTTGCTGCCCTAGAATGGTTTCTAAACACAATCTTTATGTCATCATAAGGTAGCTGGTAAATGTCTCCCCTAGCCAACAAATGGAGGGTATCTAGAAGGTCTTCAGGGACTCCTCGAAGCAGAACCAATTTAGAGATTCGAGGTCAAGTGTGCACCTAGCCCTTTTATAACTGAGTTGAAACCTCTCTTCATAGTCTTCTAAAGGTTCATCACTTCCCATGGTCATCCGAAAGATTTCTTCCTTTGTTTCCTTTGACCTACAATAATGCAGGTATTTGTTGTTAAAGGTTTGCTACATCTAAGCCCAAGTTGTGATATTGTTTCCAGGTAACCCCATGAACCAGCGTAGTGCTGCATCCTTGAGGGTAGAGGGAAAGAGTTCCAACTTTTTCTCATCTTCTACATAGTCATAGGTTCGGCAAAGGACAAAAAAGTCAAACAAGAAGGTATCAAGGTCTTCAGTAGTCAATCCATGGAAGTGAGGTAAGTCTGAGGGACTTATGTTTTTCATCTTTTTGTCCCCGTTGCTCTCTCATATGGGAAAGGTTCATTCTATTCTCTCCCCATTTCCTCTACCATTTTTTTTTCAGCCATGGTCTCAGCGGGAATGGTTTCTTGCTCTTCTTCTGTTATAGGATCTTTGTATCTCTCTCGAGGTTCACTTATAGGTTCTTTTGGATCACTGCTACCAAAGAAGAGAGAAGGGTGACTTAGTGATGTGGTGGGGGTGTTGGGTAGGAATTTTCCTTAATTTTCTCTGTTCCTACGAGGCATGAAAGGAAATCTCTTTTTATTTGGGTAGAATTTTTTGTTTCTTTTTCTACTTGTACCTGCAAAACTAAAATGGATTAAACAACAAATTGCAACTAATTAAAGTTTATCTTGCTGAAATGAAAATGTAGAATTGAAATGAAAACAGGGAAGGACTAATCTATTTTGTTGAAATGAAATTGTAGAATTGAAATGAAAGTAGGAAATGACTAATCTATTTTGCTGAAATGAAATTGCAAAAATGAAATGAAAGCAGGAAATAGCTAATCTACTTTTGCATAATTGAAACTGTAGAATTGAAATGAAAGAACAAATAACTAAGCTATGCTTGCTAAAATGGAATTGAAATGAAAGCAGGAAATAACTAATCTATGCTTGCTAAATTGAAATTGTATAATTGAAAGTGCAGAATTGAAAAACAAGTAACCTACTTTTGCTGAAATAAACTACCTAGCATAATGTTGCAGTAGAAAATAGAAGAAAAGCAGTGATCACAAATACTCTGATGCTTCCCTGGAAACGACACCAAAAAGAGTGGTGAGCTCCAATATTGCAGCAATAATGCTACAACTCCTAGGGCTCCCTTCTTTTCTTTTATCAACCTGGTAGTTCGTAGCAAACTTGGAAGCGACGGTGCTATATGCACAAGTACTAGCTCTTACTGCAGGCTGTCACTTGATTCGCTGGCACAAGTTTGCTATGAGCTTAAGCCAACTTCTATGAGTTCTTAGAAGAAGCTTTTAGCTGTCATGGAAGAAAGATAACTCAAAGGAGTCTATTCTACTTGCAGAAAGAAGATGAAAACTAAAAGGAAATGCAAACCCTAGCAAACCCTCGTTTTACCCACTAACCCTACTTTTGCCAGAAAAAAGAGTTGAAACTACCGAAATGGATGCCATGGACTATTGTCAAGGTAAAATGCATGTGCTTAAGGTACTTCTGAAGGAAAATGTGGAAGAACCATATTTTTGTACTTTTTGAGCACTTTTATGCAGAATTATTATGTTTGTGTTTGAGCTAGTTGTGACTGTGAAAAGGTTTGGTGGTGAAGGGATATGGAGTTGGTTGTTTTAGATGATAAGGAATGTGTGGAGAGGACATAAGGAGTCCCTAACATCCTTATAGATATTTCCATTGCGATCAAACTTCAAAAATTTGCTCACATGAACTTCTACAGGAAGTTTACAGGGGATCTACAGGAAATTCTACAGGAAGTTCTACAAGAGTAAGCCGAAAGTGATTTTTGAAGGTTTGGAGGTGGAAAAATGGTGGGAAAAATAAAATGAAGGTTGGATGAGGGTGTTAGAGGGTCTAGGACTCTGTCAATGAAGATCAAACATGAAGGAGATGGTTGGATTTGTTCAAAAGTCAAGGAAGAAATTTTGCACAAGAATGTAGAAATTAGGGCAGTTTAGGAAAGTGTGGTGAATGAGTTGAGAAAACGTTGAGAGATGGACTAGAGCAGGTTGGGTAATGAAAGGATGATAAGCTGGGATGGTATTCAAGTGAGCTACACACCTGCTTCTAAAAATTGATTCAAGGAGAATTAAAAGACAGAGTTTTACCTATTCTAACCTAATTCTACCCTAAAAACCAGAAAAGTGTTAAACATAACTTTATGGACAGGAAATGATGCAAGAAAGCCATGGAACTTGAATAATAAAATATCTAATTATGTAAATACAACTAACATTAATTTCTCCAACTCAAAATCTCTTACTAGCAATTACATTGGAAAGCAAAAGCAGTGTTTTGGTGACAACAAGAATGCCTTGGTCTCAATTCATGGTCCCACAGAGGGAGAAAGGAGATCAAGGCCTGCTTGGTGGCCTTTTTGTGAATCTTCTTCTATTATTGTAGCAAACTATCTAATCAATCTTGAAACATGAACAACTATTCTAATCATCAAAAACAACCTACGTAACAAAGCAAGATTGAATCTAAAAAACATAAATTATTTCATGAATACAAGGAAAACACATATAAATACAAAAAGGAGGTACTAGGCACTTGGTTTGGGCCCAAACCCAAGAACTACAACCCCCTTAGAAATATTAGTGCTGGTTCAAGACTGGATTCATCTTCATTGATAAAAAAATAATAGTCACATCACAAAACTGTCTACAGAAAGAGCTCGAAAATGAGCTGAATGCAGGGCTGCACTAAAGTGCGAAAATAGACTGTTCAATAGCTAACTTATTGAGGCCTGAGGCCTTCTTATCTATACAAGTGAGGACTCCCAACAGTACTCCTAAACTTTAGGAACTTGGCTACCTAAACTTGCAGATAACAACAACTTTACTAGACTTGCTTGGCTGCCCTTGTGATCATGGATGTGGTGGCCTATGAACTCTGAGCTGCTGGTGGAGAACTCAAGGAAGGAATCATCAATGTAGGAGACACCCTTCCTATAAGTCCTCAGCTTGGTTTCTTTGAGTTTTGGCTATCAATCTGCTCATAAATGCCTGGTCTTGGTCCAAAAATGTCCAAAAATCTGCAATAAACACTCATTAGACTTTGTGGTAAAGTGACTATCCCCATTCACTCAATTAACATAAATATATTCAAAAAAATTCACAAAACTATGGAGGATGGTGGATTAAATGGAAAAAATAGCCAAAATGAGCCCATATAGTTACCCATTTATGGGGCTCATTAGATGGGATTGATTAAGTTCTCCTGTCGAGACATCCTACCCATGCAGTCTGGGACTCATGGGAAGTACCTCTCATCTGATTAATGAGTAGGGAAATGAAGTTAGCGACCATAGTAGTACCAATGGATGCATCGTTGTTTCTACCATACTCCCTATGATAGGGTGACCTCCATTGATCTGGGATCAATGATACTAGTCTAGGACTAGTGCTAGGAGTGGTACATTCTATGACACTAACTTCGGGTCGATTGTTACTAGTCTCGGACCAGTGGTACGCACTCTGAGACTGACTTTGAGTTAGTGGAGGATGTTACTAGTCTGGGACCAGTTGTAGGAGTTATACTCACTATGACATTGACTTCGAGTTGGTTGAGACTAGTCTGGGACCAGTGGTACATACTCTGAGACTGACTTTGAGTCAATATGATACATCCTCGATCATTTCTTCTTCTTCATAATTCGGAAAAAAGCGAAGAAGAACAGAACAAATGCATCATTGTATCTATCATACTCCCTATGCTAGGATGACCTGCATTGATCTGGGATCAATGATACTGGTCTGGGACCAGTGCTAGGAGTGGTACATTCTATGACACTGACTTCGGGTCAGTTGTTACTAGTCTGGGACCAGTGGTACGCACTCTGAGACTGACTTTGAGTCAGTGGAGGATGTTACTGGTCTAGGACCAGTTTTAGGAGTTGTACTCACTATGACGCTAACTTCAAGTTGGTTGAGGCCAGTCTGGGACCAGTGGTACATACTCTGAGAATGACTTTGAGTCAATATGATCCATCCTCGACCATTTCTTCTTCTTCATAATTCAGACAAAAGCATAGCAGAACAGAACAAAGCAAAGAAGAGCATAAAAGAGTAGAGCCATACAAATCAGTATAGGGTAGAACAAGACAAAGAAAAATAGGAAGAATAGAGCAGAGTAGGGCAAGGGTCAGGTTGTACAGGGCAATAAATTTTATGGATGAATAGTGGCGACGGACAAACAGATTGCAGATGAAGTTCTCCCTAGTTGAGAGGGAGTGTTAAAATTGGCAACTAGGGCCAAAATTCATGCGGGTCATATTATTCATGGTTGATAATATGCTCATTAGATTCCTCTTGTCGAGAGGTGTAGGATTGATCTAAATATCATCTGATTCTGATAAGTATTCATGGAGATATGAATTTATTTTGATTATGGAATTATTATCAAGCTGATCTACAACTCATGTAGGCTCAGAAGCCCAAAAGTCAAATTTATTCAAACATCAATAATTGTGTATAAATACAGGAGGAATTTTCCTTATTCGCAATCACTCATCTCATCACATCTCCCTGCCTCTACTGCGAAGAAAAGAGTCTCTTCTCTACTGCACAGAAAAGGGTCCCTCTCACACAAATGAAGCCGGAAACTGCTGAAACTGAAGCTGCAACTGCAGATCCAAAATTGGACCAGCCTAGACCATCAAACCTCCTCTTTTGATCTATATTGTAGGTTCATATGAACCTCCTCTAAAGGCTACAACTTTTGGTGGTGGAATCAAGTCGATCCAACAGACGATTTGCGAGATATTGACCGCCCTAGTTTGAAGGAAGCTGCTGAAACTGAAGCTGCAACTGAAGATCCAAAATTTGACCAGTGTGGAACATCAAACCACCTCTTCTAATCTACATTGTAGGTTCATCTGAACCTCCTCTGAAGACTGCAACTTTTGGTGGTGGAATCAAGTCGATCCGACGGATGGTTTGCGAGATATCGACTGCCCTAGTTTGAGGGAAGTTGTTGACACTGAAGCTGCAACTGCAGAAGTGAAGTTTGACCTACGTGGACTAGAATATCTCCTCATCTAAAATGCATTGTAGGTTCATCTGAACCTCCTTTGGAGGCTACAACTTTTGATGGTGGAATCAAGTCGATCCAACGGTCGGTTTGCGAGATATTGTCTGCCCTAGTTTTGATGATGAAGCCACTAATGTTGATACTGCTGATCTAGGGTTTGCTATTGTTGATATAAATCAGGTTTATTGTACTATTTCTGTCTTTTGAATTATTGAAGATAAAAGTAGATTTTATCAAAAGGTTTCCCCACACATTGTGGGGTTTGTCCCTGGCTAGCCGCCACAGCTTATGTCTCTTGTCTTGGCTTGTTTTCTGTTGATCGTTTAATGTTCTATCTGCACTTTACTTTATGTACATGTGATTGCTAATCTATGGAATATAATAAGAAAAATAAGTAAACTATTATAAGCATATAACATACCATAAATTAACAAAAAACCTTAGCTAGTAGGGATAGAGCAATCAAATACTCTTAATCAAAGAACAAAGAGCAGATCTAATGCAATTTCCCTAAACTATTTCTATGAGCACACTCAAAAATTTTCAATGCACAATGAAAGTTTTTATTTTCAATTCTTTTAATTTTGAAATGAACAAAAGGAAAATAATGCACATACAATCAATCAATATTTTTGCAAGAATGAGGACTTTACGACAATTCCTTTTCAAAATAAATGAAGACTTTTAAAACACTTTCTTTTGAACAAAGATTAATCGACTATAAACTAACTTTGACTATGAATTGATAGTGATAAAAAAATCATTTAATAAACACTAAACGACCAAGGCCAAACTAGGGCTAGCAAAGGAAACACAAATTGATTTTAGAGACACAAGCCTCATTGATCTTTTAGCAAGAGGAAACAAAAGGAAATTTGGGAAAAATCAAGTGAAAGGTGATATTTTTGACCTAACGAGGATTAACACAGCCCTGAATGGGAGAAAATGCACTTCAAAGCACTATCCTCAAGCCAAATGTGCTCTGCAATGCTCTGTCTCTTGACCAAGCCTGTGCTGGTACCAAAGAGGCCATTCTAGGGGCTTTTAAGCACAATTTTTACCAAAAAACGCTTCAAAAAAGGTTGAAACAAGATCAACGGAAGCAAATAAAGTCTACTAGGGTGTACTAAGATGAAGGTAAACTACCCGGAATTGTGATCGTTTCCCAATGGATTCACCAGTTTTTTATGTGGAATTTTGCATCAATGGATAAATTCAATTTCGCTAGGTGGGTAGCTACACTTGGAACAACAGATTTAAAGCGCTTAACCTTTTTCTATAGAAGATAAATAAGACAAGGGACCTAATTTTTATCTTTCGCTTTCCCTTTGTCTCCATTGTATGGCTCTCGTCGCTCCTTCTCGAACTTAATCTGCTCAACAAGTACCTGCAATCATAAACAGAGGACAAAAACCAATAAAAGCAAGAGATCTATCTACTATAAGAAAATGCAATCAAAAGAATTTATACACATAATCATCATACATAAAGACAAGAATATGGGAAAAGGTGTAAACAACTTATTAAGTAGAAGGAAGAGTTACAACCAGGAAGTCTGATCTAATGTCACTCCTCCTGCTTGAGTTCCAACCAACATCACATCAAAAGCACAACACTCTAGTAGCATAACAATACTTGCTTACAATATCAAACCTCACACCAATAGTATCTCCTTACAAATTCTCAAAGTCCAGCCCTTGATCACTTAGATGAGTGGTCAATTTATAGGAAGATGGAGATGGTTTGGTCATAAATGAGGGTATTGAATGGGCTTCCATACTTAGAGATGGTTTCCATGGAGGAAGGGATCAGAGGATATGAGGTTACTAAACTCATTCCCTATCCAATTTCGAGCTCATAGGAGATGATAAGTGTGGGAATCTTATAGAAGGCTCTAGAAGATAAGAATATTCCTAGAACCCTATGCGTATTTTGCTTAATATCACCCAAGGCAGGTCAAAGTGGGCTTAAGTGCTATGAAATGCACCCTGACATGGGCCTACCTGCACTAACATGCATGTACTGCTGACCAAGGTTGCGCTTGTCCCTAAAGGAGGCATTTCTGGAGGGCTTCAGGCCGGGAAACTTTCAAGGAAGGAGGAATTCAAAGTGATGACCTCTCTAGTGCATGTTGCAACTGAATTAGGGTTAAATCAACCCTAATAGTACTGATCTGAATTTTGGGAGTGATGTGCCCAAATGGATCTGTAACACCTGGGGTGAAGGAGGGAGACTTGGTGACAAAGCATTTGAAGGCCTTCAATACTATGGTAACTTAGCTATAATATGTTTATATTAATATTTCATATGAATATAGGTATAAAATTTTGGTGTGTCCCTTACTATACTTGTGGGATAGTCCAGTTGCTTCCATATATAATGATGGAACTACTTTAAGGTTTGATGAAATAGTTTCATCATTGTTTTTAAAGGAGATAAGATGGAAAAACATGGAAATACAAAACATATGCCTCATATATAAGAGAATACTCTTACGATAGAAATAAGTTCTTAAGTGGGAGATTTAAATCTATAAGAAAATTCACAAAGGTATGTTGGAGATGTGGAAATGAAGAACATTACAAGAAACATTATAGATAAAAAAGTGTTGAGAAAGGGAAGAGATCTAATGATGATCTTCTACATAAGGAAAACCTCCTTAGATGAAGGATGGGATGTGTAATTGGATTATTTAAGCATACATGTAGATCATGAGGCATGTTTGGTCAACTTAGGTGCATCTTTTTGTATGAACCCTCACATGGAATGGATTTATGAGTATGAAATATATGATGATGGTGATTTTTTCCTTAGACATGAATTGAAAGACAAAATCAAAGGAGAAGGAAAATTCAAGTTAAATATCATGGATGGGAGCATTAAAACACTACCTGGTAATATGCACATCCCAGGATTAACCATAAATTTGATTTTTCAAAGCGAGATGAGCAATGTAGGTGTAAAAACAATGTTTGAAAAGGAAACATATAGGATAGTTTGAGGAGAAATTGTATTGCTAAGGGGATTTTACATTGGTAATCTCAATAAGGTTTTGTGAAGTAATATTATTGACAGGTGCAATAATTCCATTATTCCTGGGAGTGGATATGAAGAAGAAAAAACTCTTACATACTTTGGAGAAAATACTTATGTTGTGGCATCAAAATCTAGGACATATTAAATAGAAGGACCCTTGAGTACTACATGGTAAAGGTATTGTAAGATCTATGGTCAAAATTCCATGTAATAAAGATAATAAATGGAAAATAATAACCAAGGTCATGGGAAATGTATTCCAAGTTGAATTTTCGGAAAAACATCCTAGTGTGGGTGTTCATTTCGTTTATTATGGCTAAGGAAATTGGCAAAGGCAATGGAAAAGGCTTTGGAAAGGAACAATGCCATTTTTTATCAATTTATTTATGAAAATAATGGAAATTTGGAGAAAATAAAGGTGAAAGGTCATAGGTTGCATGTGAGGAGGAAAAATAAGGAAAACAATGGAAATTTGAAGAAAATAGAGGCCTCATTAATAAAAATGCTTATGAGGTTAAGTTGGTACATTTTCTCAGTTCAATTTTAGAGCTTTCTCTATTCTCTCTCTCTCTCTCTCTCTCTCTCTCTCTTGGACACTTAGAGAATCCTTGGAGCACTCTAGAATTGGATCAAGGAAAGCAAAGGAAGGACAATATTAAAAGGAAAAGGAAGTCAAAGATCAAGCATGGAAGAGCAAGATCAAGCAACTATAGTGGGATTAATTGTAGTTATCAATTTTAATGTGTGATTTCCTTGCTATATTTGGCATGAATGGAACATGCATGTGAGTATTTGGCTGTGTTGCTATCAGTGGCATGGGTTTTTCCAGGTGTGATATCATTCTTCATCCTTGCATTTCCATTTCCAGATAGCCATGGTGTGATGGGTTCTCTTATATTTGGTTGAACTCGATTATTAGATGGTTTCAAAACTGAGTGAGGTGGTCTTTGAAAGAAAGAACACAAGGCCTAGGAATCCCTATACTGTAGAAGGTGGGATTTCGTTAAAGCCAAGATTTTTGTGCCTCGGTCATCCTAGGAATTCTTGACCAGTAAATGGAAAGATATACGATAAATCCTATAGGTGTGTGCCCTCAATCAGGCCTAGGAATCCTTGACCAGTGAATGGAGGGATGTACGACAAATCTTGGAGGTTGAAGACTTGATTATGACTAAGAATCCTTGACCATTGTGTTATCGGGAAATCTAGTGTCTATTCAGAGCTGCTAGTCCCACTAAGGCTGGTAGCTACCTTAGAAACAAACAAACTAAAACTACTTTTGTTTTCCTTTATGAGAAATAGATAAGAGGGGAATAAAGGAGACCAACCTCTGTCTTCCGCTTGGTTCCTTGATTGATTCCCTTCCCTTATGATAGATCTTTGCCACGTGCTTCCTCGTCTACAAAGCTTCAAATAGCACCTATAGAATCAAAGTAGCATAACACTATCCAAGAGCATAGATCTATTATCATAAACAATATAGGACCAGATATATATCGACCACACAAATACATATATCATCAATCATACAAGAATGTGGAGGAAAACTTGAATAGCTTTATTAATAATCAAGAATAGCAAAGAAGATTACAACCAATTTTTCTGACCCAGCATCATCCTCTCAGCCAGAAAGCCCTTCTTCACCTCATGAAAAGCTTAGATCACCCAACACTATGATGTTGCACCAAGAAACCAGCAGCAATTCCTTACAAGATATAGAATTCCAGCCTCTGGATATTTGGGATGAGGGATCCATATATAGATGTTTGCAAAGGGGGTGAGTTAGCTTTTGAGATTTGATTAGTGCCCTCTCTCTGATAGTTCTTGATTCCACTTGGAGATTGATGATCTCTTACTCATCCCTGGGCGAATGCAGAGAGGCAAGTTTCACAGGAGAAGTTTCTAGAAGATTCCATGATCCTCTACCTTGCAGATTGACCCTGACATTTGTCCACTCTCGCCCAACGCACCTCCCGTGTGTATTTAGGTGGGATGCAATGCACTTTGACCATGGAGCAGGTGAGATGGTCCAATTTTGACCAGTTCTGAGTAGTTTTTCATGGATAACTTCTGGGAGAAGATGTAATCAGTTGACCTTGTTTTTTTAGATGTTGGAACAACACTTTTAGGGACTTAAGAGCCCTTGGTTTATGGACATTTATGATTGGGGTTGCAGTGCCCAAAAATGTCTATAACAGTTGCCTCCTAAAGCATGAGGTCATTAATCTGTTTTGATGTTAGGTGAAATGATTTAACATGAGGATCTAAAGTTTTTTCGAGCTGGAAGGCGACCTGTAATAAGATACAATACAATAGATTATCTTCATAATATTTTCATGATCTAGCTGATGAGGGCATTCCCATTCTTAGCTTTATAAATTCATTTTCATGTACATAAGACAGACAATCGTCTGAGTGTAGACTGATGATTCTGGTAGAGCCATCATCCCTTAGGTTGGATGATTATTTGTGCAGTAATGATGTACATTTGATGTCTTTATTTTCCTTAATATATATCGCAGCCCGGATGGATGAAACTAGATCTGGGGTCTTCAATCTCATTCGATCTTCACTCAAAGTACAAGTCGATCCATGTGAGAGGTTTTCAGGAGTCGAACATGGAAAGACATCTCCTGATTACCAGCCAATGATGTAATATGTTAACAGGTGCGAGAGGAATCACCAATAATGATGATGACCCTCAAGGTACTACAATACAATTGACGTGGTGTGAATAAGGGACTTGGCATCGAACACCACACAAAATCTTTCGGTCGAAGGCCATTGATGTAAACCTGTTGCCAGAAGTGAGAAACTTGCCATTGAGGCATGCAAGTTTCAAAGTACTGAAAGGGTTGTTCCTAGATTGACTTCTTGGATAATGAGCTGATGCCGACAAGAAGCGATCCATCATAGGAGGGCCTTAGTGAATCCCACATCAATGACACGAAACGGAGCAAATGATTTTAATGGAGGTGAAAATGATCTGGTGATATAAGGTTCAGAGTGGCGATCATGAAAGAATGGAGTGTGAATGTATTGCAGTGCGTGAGACCCAGGTGAATTCTCTGAGTGACTTCTCTTGAACATATTGGTGACACTGACATGATGGATTGGTAGCGTTAACCCCAAATATGGATGGTGTGATGGACCCATGGTGATATGACTAGTGAACGGAACAACCCAACCCGACTCGAATGCAGAGTGAACATGTCATGTTCAAGAGCGACTTGCTACTAATAAAGTTTCTTCAATTTTTCTTCCCAATTTTTCCCAGTCATTGCTGACAAGTACCTCTTTCTTTTTGTCAAGCTTGAGGAGGATAACATATGCTTGTTCTATAATTTTCCCTTCGGGCAAACCCATCACTATGTATTAACGAGCCTAGCGATAGTGAAACTCGTTCTTGTTTGTATGGACAAGTTTGTCGCTATTTGGTTTTAACGAGTTTAATCACAAGGATAACTTGGTCCTTTTCAATTTTAGAGAGTCTAAAAAAGGGACGTAAAGAAAACTCCAATAATCCTTTTTCGTCATATAATCCCTTGAGTTCGAAATGGTATAAAACAATACAAAAGGGATGAATTTTCAGTACTTTTAACGAGCCGAACAAAACAAGCGCTTGATCATTTTGTGTAATGATCCCTCAAGTCCAAAATATTAAAATCTAAAGGAGGGATAGCACTTCCGGTCACTTTAACGAGCTCGAGAGGCCAATTGCTCGGCAATATTTTCATATTTTACAAGTTAGTTGAAAAGAGCTTAAAGTAGCTCGTTTTTTTTTAGGAATGAGTGATATATTCGGGTAGCAACTAATTCTAGGTAAGGTTTGGAATTTTCAATCACGGCAGTGTCACAAGGATGGCTAACAGGATCACTCTTCGCAATTATTCCTCAAAAAGGGTAAACAATCAAATGGAGGTGAATGATCGGCCAAAACAAAGTGGAGGTGATGATGAGAACACGACCAAGGCTTCAAGCGTTGATGATAATACATTCACAATGGTTATTTACTAGAAATTGGTTCATTTTTAATGAGCTTAAACTCTAGGGGAACATTTTCTCATTGCTTATGTTTATTTTTTAACGAGCTTGAATTCCGCGTTAAAACTGCTCGATATAATGGTCATTAGTTATTTTGGTTTTACTATTGACAACTTTGTTCC
This sequence comes from Pinus tabuliformis, assembly GCA_031772625.1. Classification (NCBI taxonomy): domain Eukaryota; kingdom Viridiplantae; phylum Streptophyta; class Pinopsida; order Pinales; family Pinaceae; genus Pinus; species Pinus tabuliformis. Next base: position 103,031,657 of record CM062813.1, on the reverse strand, counting down.
TTCAAAGGTTGTACTTCCTGCTCAATTGCTTCATAAAACTAGTTAGAAACGAACAATACATGTTTGAAAAATGAGTTAAAACACTAATATTTTACTTGAATTCCGTGAAAAGTAATATATAAGTGCTTTTTACCTCTCATTTTACCATTTCATTTGAACTTTCGTTTGTTGGAGCTTTGGAGGTGCTTTCCCCCTTGATTTTCACTAACTGATTCTGGGAGATTCTGTGGACGATTCTTGGTTCCGTTTGGAACAGGTAGGACCTAAACCTGAGCTCTTTAATTTCATCCTTTCCTTACTGAATTCTGAGCATGTTTTTTGGTTTTTCTAAGCCTCTGGGGTTTAAAAAACTCGCCCTGACTCCATCTCACCTCTTCTACATCGAAAGGTGCGATGCATGCTGGCTTGCCCATTGGCTAGTCAGCATGCATCCCACCTAGAACACTGTTGAGGGTGTGATGGGTGCAAAGAGGGCAATTTATGCATAGTTTTTCATGGAAATTTTTCCTGTTTTTCACCAAATCAGGATCTTGACTCTTCTCTTGTTTGTTTCAAAGATTCATTGGAGAAAAATTCTTGTTACATGGCGAGAACGTGAGCATGAAGAAGAGGACATGCTTGCTTTACATGATCCAGTTACAGTAAATGCACTGTAGAACTGTGGCCTGTTCAAGTTTTTCCACATTTCTTGCATGAGGCAACAAATCAACTTGTTGAAATATTTTCGCAACCACATGATGGTCGAATTGGCTGCAAAATTAGGGTTGTCCCACGATAGCCCTACTCCATATTACCCGCAGGGCAATGAACAAGTTGAAGCAATAAAAAAAGTCCTGAAGCGGATGCTGCAAAGGATGATTGGAGTCCACAAAAGGAGTTGGCACCTGATCTTGTACTCAGCCTTGTGGGCATACCGAACATCGGCAAGGAATGCAACCGGGTTCACACCTTTTCAACTAGTGTATGGATGGGCCCCTATATTGTTAAGCGAGTGTTAGCAAAAGGAGCCTACAAGTTAATGGATTATGACGGGATTCCATTGGTGCAACCGCGTAATGGGTTGTACCTTAAGAATTACTACGCATGATTCAGTGTAGTAACCCATATGATTTTGTTACATTTTTGTTTTTCGCTAAGAGTAATTGTTTTGGTCAAGTAATCCACTTTTTACATTTTTCACAGATGTCGAACCTATTGGAATCTTTTGTTGGATATGCCGACGGAGCGAGTCGTAGTTCACGGAATCTATCTTCTGCGGCCTGAGCCATTTTTGATCCAAGCAGCGAGTTAGTAAGTTTCAAAGGGGTATTTATTGGTCGATCAACAAATAACATCGTTGAATATAGCGCGTTGATAGAACTTCTCTCTGATGCCATCACACATGGAATAAGCCGACTTGTCGTCAGGCTAGACTCACAGCTCGTCATACTACAACTCACTGGTATCTACTCCGTCCGAAATGTGGCTATCTATCGCATGTTCCTAAGGGTCAAGATTTTGGAAATACAATTTGATTTTATTCAACATCAGCACATTTCCAGAAACTTAAACACATTAGCAGACTCAGAGTTGTTAGTACCACTAAGGCTGGTAGCTACCTTAGAAACAAACAAACTAAAACTACTTTCGTTTTCCTTTATGATAAATAGATAAGAGGGGAATAAAGGAGACCAACCTTTGTCTTTCGCTTGGTTCCTTGCTTGATTCCCTTCCCTTCTGATAGATCTTTGCCACTCACTTCCTCGTCTACCCAGCTTCAAAGAGAACCTGTAGAATCAAAGCAGCATAACACTATCCAAGAGCATAGATCTATTATCATAAACAATATAGGACCAGATATATATTGACCACACAAATTCATATATCATCAATCATACAAGAATGTGGAGGAAAACTTGAATAGATTTATTAATAATCAAGAATAGAAAAGAGGATTACAACCAATTGTTCTAACCCAGCATCATCCTCTCAGCAAGAAAGCCCTTCTTCACCTCATGAAAAGCTTAGATCACTCAACACTATGATGTTGCACCAAGAAACCAGCAGCACTTCCTTACAAGATACAAAATTCCAGCCTCTGGATCTCTGGGATGAGGGATCCATATATAGATGTTTGCAAGGGGGGTGAGTCAGCTTTTGAGATTTGATTAGTGTCCTCTCTCTGATAGTTCTTGATTCCACTTGGAGATTGATGATCTCTTACTCATCCCTGGGCGAATGCAGAGAGGCAAGTGTCACAGGAGAAGTTTCTAGAAGATTCCATGATCCTCCACCTTGCAGATTGACCCTGCCATTTGTCCACTCTCACCCATCGCACCCCATAGAAGGAATTTTCAATATGCATTGCACCTCCTGTGTGTATTTAGGTGGGATGCAGCGCACTTTGGCCATGGAGAAGGTGAGATGGTCCAGTTTTGACCAATTCTGAGCATTTTTTCATGGAGAACTTCTGGGAGAAGATGTAATCAGTTGACCTTATTCTTTTAGAGGTTGGAACAACACTTTTAGGGACTTAAGAGCCCTTGGTTTATGGACATTTATGATTGAGGTTTTAGTGCCCAAAAATGTCTATAACACATTGTATGGAGGAATATCTAGTAAATCCTAGAGAATAGGAGATAGGGAAATTCCTCATGGTGTAGGTGGAGAAACCCAGTGGCATCCATGCCTATTTAGAGCCTAGTGATTCAGTGGGGATTGCGGTAAAGCTTGAGGAAACTTCGTTTGGTTTGGTTTTGAGTCCCACATTCATTCTTGGAATGTGGTACGAGGGTGATTGGTTGAAAGAAATATTTGGTTCAACCAATATATGCTCAAGTGGTTCATGGAAGTCCCAAACCTGGTTGGCTTTTTCCTTCATTAGTAAGATCTCTTTCTCCTTGCTATTCCATGTGTAAATATACTAATTTACATGAAAGTATTATGGTTTTCATATCCTTGTTATATATTTTCGTTATATGTTGGTTATGAGTATGTTTGATGACAAACATAATATATGGCTGTCATCATGTTTTGATTTGAAAATGAATGTACAATGTATATACGATCGCATAGATGATAATGCAGCTATTATAATAGCACAACAATTCTTCTTTACAAATATCAGATAAGTATGAGACCCATATACTAATATTTGTTATGACCTTTAGATTGCATATTTGTGACATGTTTGACAAAATTTTTGTCTTAAATAGTAGGGGTTTGTTCAAGTCCTTACTCAAGTGTTTGCATTAGTATCTTTGTTTTAATGTAATTTATGGTTCTGAAAAGTTTAATGCAGTTATGGGAAGTGGCTTCATTCTTGGCATTGAAAAAGTGGCAAAGAATATGGCGTTGTTGGCTCAGAACTATCTAGAAAATTCCATGCTCATTAAAATGTCTTGCTATGGGATTGACTGAAATGCTTTGGTCACATGAATGCCTTTTCATGGGAACCACTGAGGCTCTAGGAAAGTAAAGGGATAAGTTATCCTAGGGGTTAAGCACCTGGAAGTGTTGGTTACCTCCTCAAGGGTCTGTAACTCCTGGGGAATGTCAATTTTGTTATGTTTTATCGGTTCCACTTACTTAATTTTACTTGGGGAGTTGAATCAAATCATATTAGCTTCAAATCACATGTTTACCGTAATAGACCAGTTAGAATGGGTAAATGTGGGAGGAGTGTGTTAGAGAGTGGTATCAGAGCATGGTTCAGGCCTTGGACTGGATGGGTGGTGTGTTGGTCATGCATTCATCTCAGATGCACATATGTGTCGTCTATGCTTGTGGTATATGTACTTGTTGTGTATGCATGGTGGTGGTCATGGTTTAGTCGTGTCACCATGTGAAAGTAGATGGTGTGTTTTTGGATGTGGTTGTCATGATTGTATGTTGGTTATGCATTGGTTATGCATGTCAATGCTTATATATTATTATGCATACATGGATTTGGTTGTAGTTGTCATGCATGAGGTCATGGTATGTGGTTTGTATGATCAAGCGTTGATAACTAGATAGTGGTTAAATTGATGTTAGGGATTATACATGTATCGTGCTAATCTGGTTGATCTTGCATATGAGATATCTTCCCCTGAACTATACTTAGGTATGTTGATTGTGTTATGTTTTGGTTTTAGATGACATGGCGCACTTGCAAGAAAGAGATCACAGATGACTAGCAAGATGGTAGACTACAATTCATGAGACTCTCCCCCTGGATCAGATGAGCAGTGTGGTGTTGGGAACTCTTTTTCCTTAGCAGAAACATTCAGAAGCTTTAAGGTAGAAATAAGGAGTTGCAAGGAAGACAATGATACGATCATTCAGACATAAGAGAAAAAAGTTGAAGCCAATGCAATAATCCTTCAAAGATTCTTAGAATTGCAAAGGCATGGATTGCTTCAAATCATCCATGGGAAGGAGGACAAAACAAATGGGGCATATGATAGTATATCTCATGGTGGGCATAGGTCAAATAGGGATGACACGATCATAGATAGCAGGCTCTTGGATACTCTGAAAATGAGAGGTGATGGACACAGGTTCTATTCTAGTTCTATTTCTGAATGGAACTATGATCATCATCATTATCATCCTTATAGGAGGAGTGAAAGGGGATATTTTACAAATGAATTCAAGAAATCAAATCCACCTACTTTTGATGGTGTTTTGAAGAATTCATAGGATGAAGAAGCATGGATACTTCGAATGAAGAAAGTATTTGAGTTGCATGCATACATAAAGAATATGAAGGCCAGAATAGATATCTTCATCTTCAAAGGGAAAGAATACATCTGGTGATGTAAAGTAGGCAAGGAAAATTTTAAGGATGGAAAAATTTCTTGAAGTTTAAAAACATTGGCGAATCTCACTAATCCCTAATATGCAAACTATAAAATGTTTATTGATATATTTGTAAAACTATTCAAATTTATAATGATTTTATATATAGCCTCTATACAATGTTGGCGATTTTTAAGGTAAACTAATTTTATATTCTAAAATTTGGGCGAATCGTCTTTTATAAAATTGGAAATTGGCGAATCTTTTTTGTGGAAAAATCATGGAAAATTAGCCCACTGGGCGAACATTAGCCCCTAAAATTTTCCATGAAAGCAGGTTAGAGACATTAGTACAAAAGAGTTGAGTTGACCTGAATTCAAGAGACTTTTCATGAGTAAGTACTTGTTATATTGGTACTACAACATCAAATTCAAGGAATTATATGAACTAAGGATGGGGTCAATGATAGATGAGGAGTACATGACTGAGTTCCTTGAGTTATTAGGGTATGTACCGTATCTTAAGGATGAGAAGGCCAAAGTTCAAATATTTTTTAATGGATTTCCATTAGCATTTAGAGATTAGATTAAGTATGATGAACCTCAGTCGCTTGAGGAAGTTATTGGGAAACTTAAGCATTGTTATGGGCTGTCAATGCACAAGAAAAAATCTCAACAAGGTTTGAAATGGAAAGACAAATCTAAAATTAAATGGGAGTCAACAATAAAAAGGCCTCATGATGCAGGTGAGAATGAAAATGTTTCAGCTTACAAGAATTTGAATGGGTCACAACATGGCAGGTAGTAGAATAAAGATGATGGTACATGATCATTACAATTTTGGACATATGGTAAGGATCATATTAAGAGGGATTGTCTGTAGAATCAGGGTGGTATGCATCATTTTTACAGTGCACAGGAAGCACAAATAGTTGAAGTGTTGGTAAGATAATTCCACAAATTTATGCATCATTGGATAATAAGCAGGAAGATCACTAGGAAATTGTTGTCGAGTTGGACGATAAGCTTTGTGATCAATTTGTTTCCATTTTGATTGAATTTGTATCTAATTATAGTTATGTTAGTCCTCACTTGGTGGATAAGTGTGGTTTGAATAAATAAGTGCATGAAGAATCCCGATTAGTGCAGTTGGCTACAAGTACAAAGAAGAGAGTGTATCACTCAGTAAGAGATTGTGCATTCAAGTTGAATGGTATTCCTACCTTAGAAAATTTGAATGTATTATCATTAGGACCATTAGTATGCTTTTCGACATGAACTAGTTTTATCTTCATAGGACCAAAGTGGATTGTTATGACAAGGCCCTTGAGTGTTTAGATGATGATGGAGAACATAAAATCTTGCATGGTGAGAAGAAGGAAACATCAATTAGAATGGTGACAACTATGTAGGAAAAGTGCAGTCACAGAAAAGGGTGTGTGTTATTTGTAGTACATATTTGTAGTGATAAAGGTAAGGATGTTGAGGATGCGGAGGTGTTGAGCAGGTAACTAATCTTGAAGAAGTTTTAGGATGCGTTTCCAACATATACTTTAGAGTTATCGCCTCACAGAGAAGTGCAATTTTCCATTGATTTGGTACCAGGGCCAACACCAACATCGAAGGCACCATACAGGATGAACACACTAGAGTTAGTAGAGTTGTATTTATATTTGACATAAATGATTGACAAGGGATACATTAGGCCAAGTGTATCACCATGGGGTGCACCGATATTGTTTATGAAGAAGAAGGATGGTACTCTTAGGTTATGAATTGATTATAGGCAGTTGAACAATGTAACTATCAAGAGAAGGTATATGTTGTTGAGGATTGATGATGTGTTCGATCAGTTGAAGGGAGAAACAATGTTCTCGATGATTGATCTGAGATTAGGATACCATAAAGTACGCATTAGGGAAGCGGACATATACAAGACAACTTTCTGGACTAGATATGGGCATTATGAGTTTGTTGTAGTTCCATTTGGTTTGACTAATTCTCCATCTACTTTTATATTCTTGATGAATAGTGTATTGCGTCCTTATCTAGACAAGTTTGTTATTGCATTCATTGATGACATCTTGATATATTCTTAAAAAGAGGAAAAGCATGTCGAGCACTTATTAGTAGTGTTGAGATTACTAAGAGAGCATTAGTTGTATTCCAAGCTTAGAAAATGCAGTTCCTTTTAGAGAAAGGTATATTATTTGGGACATGTTGTTTCCAAGAAAGGCATACCAGTGGATCCAGAGAAGATATGACATATCATGGAGTGGGAAACTCCTAGAAATTTGGATGAGGTAAGATCATTTATGGGACTAAAAAGTTATTATAAGAAGTTTATCAAGAAATTATCTCACATCACATATCCTATTATGTCACTAAAAGACAAGGTAAGGAATTTGAATGGACGAAGGTGTGTGCAGCAAGTTTTGAGAAATTGAAGCAATTGTTGACAAATGCTCTCATGTTAAAGATTGCAGATGTGGATAAAGAATTTGTGGTGTGCACAGATGCTTACAAGAGAGGACTTGGTGGAGTCCTTATGTAAGAATGGTAGATAGTAGGATATGAGTCACAAAAATTGAATGAGCATGACCAGGATTATATGACATGCAATCTTGGGTTGGTAGTGATCATCCATGCATTGAAGATGTGGAGGCACTATATTCTTATTAGGAGGTTTTTATTGATGAGTGATCATAGTGGATTGAGGTATCTACTTGACCAACCCAATATGAATGCCTAAAAAGCTAGATGGTTGGCCATAATTAGTGAATTTGACTTTGATATCAGGTACAATAAGGAAAAGGAAAACAAGGTTACAGATTATATTAGGAAGAGAATACAGGTGAATCATATAGCAGTTATGCGTTCTTATGGGACAAACTTACAAGATCAATCTTTCAGGCAGGACAACATGATGATAGCTACATGGATCTTATGCACAGGTTACAGTAGGGTATAGGTGGTCAGCATCTTACAACATATGGTTTGGTTAGATTTAGGGACAAGATATATGTTCCAAATGACAGTGAGTTAAAGAAGACTATCTTGTGGGAGTTTCATCCAAAACCATATTCAGTTCACCCATGATACCATAAGACATTGACAGAAGTGAAGAATTTTTATCAATGGTTGAATCTGAAGAAGGACGTGGCCGAGTTTCTGGCTAGATGTTTGGATTGTCGGTAGGAGAAAATATTAAGTAAGCATCCAGGTTTACTATTATAGTTGATTCGAATTCCAAAGTGGAAGTGATAGGTCATTTCCATGGACTTCATCACAAGTTTTTTGAGGACATCTAGACAAGATGATTCTATCATGGTTATGGTGGACAAATTGACTAAGGTAGTGCACTTCATTCCAGTGAAGGCTACTTATTCATCTAGTAATATGGCACATGTATTCGTCAGAGATGTAGTGAGGTTGCATGGTGTTCCAAGAAATATTGTATCAAATAGGGATGCTAAGTTCACTTCCAAGTTTTATAAGGATTTGTTTGCAAGTTTCGGGATAGATTTGGCCATCAGTATAGCATACCATCCACAAACAGATGGACACATAGAGAGGTTCAACAAGATATTGGACAACATGTTGAGGATGTACGTGATGTATCATCAAAGGAGATGGGAGGAGTACCTTTTTTTGGTTGAGTTTTCTTATAAAATTGGGTATCAGGAGTCAATGAGGATGAGTCTGTTTGAGGCATTATATGGGAAAAGTTGTAGTACTCCCATTAGTTGGAGTGATCTAGTGAACATGGCATTGATAGGACTAGACATGTTGGAAGAAAGGGAATAAAAAATGCAGGTAATCAATAATAATCTAAAGGAAACATAAGACAAGTATAAAATTTATGCAGATTAGAACGGGTTGTTTAAGGCATTTCAGGTTGGGGAACAGATGTATTTGCGCATCAAGCCCAAGAAGAGATCCTCGAGGATTGGATCATGTTCCATGTTGGTACCTCAGTTTTGTGGAAATTTCAAGATTATTGAAAGGATTGGACCAGTAGCCTATCAACTTGCACTGCCTCCAACAACGAAATTCCGTGATGTTTTCCATGTGTCATTTCTCAAGGAGTATGTTAAAGATTTTGATTAGGTGATTGAATAGTTTGTATTGTAGGTGGAGCTAGATGGATAATTCCAACCGAAACCTCAATGTATATTTCAAGAAAGGATGTGCATGCTTCAAAACCGAGCAATCGAGCATGTTAAAATGTAGTGGAAGCACTTTGGGCTTGATGAAGCTACATGGGAGATCGTAGATCAGATGAGGGCTTTGTATCTTTCTCTATTTGCTAGTTGAGTGAATGTTTTTAGTATATGCTTTGGTGTGATGTTTTATTATATGTACATCTTTTTATGGATGTAAACACCCCATTATTTATTCTATAAATTTTCAATAAGTGGCACGGGTTTCATGTTGTTATGGTCGTTATGTTGTAATGTGTCACATTGATTTTCTTCTCAGCAAGTTGATCATTGTAAATACTACATCGAGTAAGTTATAAATATCCATGGGTAGTATGTTTTTCTTTCATAGATCTTGTTGATTGTAGGTGTCATTGAACATTGAGGATGGTCTTCCCCCAAGGGGGAGGATTTTGTAACAACACTGGTCAAAATTCCATGTAATAAAGTTAATAAGGGAAAAATAATAACCAAGGTCATGGGACATGTATTCCAAGTTGAATGTTGGGAAAAATGTCCTAGTGTGGGTGTTCATTTGGTTTATTATGGCTAAGGAAATTGGCAAAGGAAATGGCAAAGGATTGGAAAGGAAAAATGACATTTTTAAGAAATTTATTTATGAAAATAATGGAAATTAGGAGAAATGAAAGGTGAAGGGTCACAGGTTTCATGTGAGGAAAATGAATGGAAATAATAGAAAATTGAATAAAATAGAGGCATCATTAATAAAAATGCTTATGAGGATCAGTTGGTATCTTTTGTCTCTTTAGTTCTGGAGCTCTCTCTATTCTCTCTCTCTCACTCTTGGACACTTAGATAATCCTTGCAGCACTCTAGCAACGGATCAAGGAAAGAAAACGAAGGAAAACGAAGGCAAAGGAAAGAAAAGATAAAGAAAGGAAGAGAAGGATCAAGTAGCTATAACAAGATTACTTGTAGGTATTGATTTGCATATGTAATATCCTTTCTATATTTAGCATGCATGGTACATGCATGTGAGTATTTGGCTCTCTTGTTGTCATTGACATGGGATTTTCTAGGTGTGAAGTGTTCTTCAGCCTTGCTTTGCCCTTTACAGATATCCATGGTGTGATGGATTCTCTTATCTTTCGTTGAGCTGGATTATTGGATGCTTTTGAAATTGAGTGAGGTGGTCTTTGAAAGAAAGAACACAAGGCCTAGGAATCTGTAGACTGGATAAGGTGGGATTGTGGTGAAGCCAAATTTTGTGTGCCTTGGTGGGCATAGGAATCCTCAACCAGTGAATGATGGGATATATGGTAAATCCTAGATTTGTGTGCCCTCGATTTGGCCTAGGAATCCTTAATCGGTGAATGGCAAGATATACGGTAAAGCCTGGAAGGTGGATTCTTGATTAGGCCTGGGAATCCTTGATTGTTGTATGGTGGGATATACAATAAATCCTAGATACTAGGAGACAGAAAATTTCCTCATGATCTAGGTGGAAAAATTTGGTTGCATCCATGCTTGTTTAGGGCCTAGTGATCTAAGGGGGATTGTGGTAAAGCATGGGGAAACCTGGTTTGGTGTGGCTTTGAGTCCCACATTCATGCTTAGAATATGGCACAAGGGTGATTAGCTGAAATAATATTTGGTTCAACCAATATATGGTCAAGTGGTTCGTGGAAGTCCCAAACTTGGTTGGATTTTTCATTCATTAATAAGAGCTCTTTGGACTTGGTATTTCATGTGTAAATATACTAGTTTACAGGAGATTAGTATGGTTGTTATATCCTTTTTATTTATGTTGGTTATATGTTGGTTATGATCGTGTTTTATGACAGACTTGATGTATGCCTCATCATGTTTTGATTTGCAAATGAAAGTACAATGAATATATGACCTAATAGATGATAATTTGACTATTTTGATAGAGCATGATCCAGGTGGATATTGGTGGCCACCCACCTATTCCACTTGGACCCCCACCATTGTTTCTTTCAGTTTTCCTGTTTCCTTAATTATTGCACAATTTACTATTTTTAGCAGTTTTTGGGGTCTTAAACTTCCGGAGCCGTTTTGAGGCCCTAAACGAAGTTTTTTTGGAAATCTACCACCAATTATGTTTCTATAAAATTATATTTTCCATCATATTCCTTGTAGAGATCTTTCCATAGGGGTATCATGCACGTCAAATGGAGATAATATGACCAAGTCGCAACCCTGTTATAGACGTTTTTGGGCACTGCAACCCCAATCAAACATGTCCATAAACCAAGGACTCCTAAGTCCCTAAAAGTGTTGTTCCATCCCCTAAAAGAACAAGTTCAACTGATTACATGATCTCCCAGAAGTTCTCCATGAAACACTACTCAGAACTAGTCAAAGCTGGACCATCTCACCTGCTCCATGGTCAAAGTGCGATGCATCCCACCTAAATGCACACGGGAGGTGCAATGCATACTAAAAAGCCCTTCTATGGGGTGCGATGGGCGAGAGTGGACAAATGGCAGAGTCAATTTTTGAGGTGGATGATCATGGAATCTTCCAGAAACTTCTCTTGTGACACTTGCCTCTCTGAATTCACCCAGGGATGAGTAAGAGATCATCAATCTCCAAGTGGAATCAAGAACTATCAAAGACTGGACACTAATCAAATCTAAGAAGCTAACTCACCTCCCTACAATCATCTATATATGGATCCCTTGTCCCAGAGATCTAGGGGCGGGAATTTTGTATCTTGTAAGGAAATGTTGCTGGTTTCTTAGTGTAACATCATAGTGTTGGGTGATCTAAGCTTTTCATGAGGTGAAGAAGGGCTTTCTTGCTGAGAGGATGATGCTAGGTCAGAACAATTGGTTGTAATCCTCTTTGTTATTCTTGATATTAATAAAGTTATTCAAGTTTTCCTCCACATTCTTGTATGATTGATGATATATGCATTTGTGTGGTCAATATATATCTGGTCCTATATTGTTTGTGATAGTAGATCTCTGTTCTTAGATAATGTTATGCTGCTTTGATTCCACAGGTGTTCTTTGAAGCTAAGTAGACGAGGAAGTGAGTGGCAAAGATCTATCAGAAGGGAGAGGAATCAAGCAAGGAACCAATGCAAGACACAGGTTGGTCTCCTTTGTTCCCCTCTTATCTACTTCTCATAAAGGAAAGTGAAAGTAGTTTTAGTTTGTTTGTTTCTAAGATAGCTACCAGTCTTAGTGGGACTAGTAGATCTACATGGACACTAGATTTCCCGATAACAAAATGGCGACTCCACTGGGGAGTGAATAGATTGTTTTTTTGTCTATATTTTTTTGCTTTATAAACTTACAAACAGAGCCTGAAGTCAAGCCAGCTAGCCTTTGAATTGCATTTGCTATGCAAGTGCAAAGTATATCAATGCTGCTTCAGTCTATCTCTGGGTTTTGTTTATGAACTGAAGAATCGATTTACAAACTCTCTAATTGACCTAGTGGTGGCTCTAGTAACCTCAGCAGATCAGCCCCTGTGATTTCTATTTATTGTACATCATTTGCTCAGCCTAAATCCCTGAACTGAGTTGCAAACTGTGAAAAAGAACCAAGTAAAGTCTCATCCTGGTACCATCGCACCCTCTCTTCAAGGAAATCTGGATGCATCGCACTTCCCGTGTGCAGTAGGTGGGATGCATCCCTATTTCCCTGTGTTACAGGTGCAATGATTAGAAAATGCTAATTTTGCCTCCGGGTCTTGGTTTTTCTTCATTATTTTCAGCTCTATTATGGAGTTTTGCTGTCTATGATTAGTATACCACTGTGGAAACCCCCTTCATTTCCATCATTCTACCTCCATTGTGCAAAGAACTGTAAATTTTTTTATGTATTGTGAGCCATTTTCAGTTCTCTTTTACAAAGAAGTAGCGTAATTGAACTGTCGTTTCTTGATTTGGAAGTGTCGCAAGTGTCGTTTTCAGTCATAGAAGAGAATATGATTGTTCTTGATAGTCGATTACACTGTTACTCTTGTATTTGATTTGAATTAGTAGTTTTTCAAGTGTCGAAAGCAATTTTTCCATTCCAAATCAAAAAGTGTCATCGTTGTCTTAATTTTGTCTTGAAAAGAAGCTTGTTGGTAATTTCGCTTTGAAAAATAATTCAGATTTGTTCTTAGCTTTCTTTTTATCATTCACACATTAAGAAGGCTCAAAACAAATACATGAATGTGTATTTGCATTTAGGCTATTTGTTGGTTTGATTTAGGAAAGTTCATATAGTGTGTGCTCTCTGCTCTATGTTGAAAGAATATCATCTCTCTTTCTTTAGTAGCTAGGATTTTCATTGCAAAAAGAAGATTAAATGATTGTTTATCATCTTAGATTGCATTTTAGGAATTGTATATCTACATCATGCGGTGAACCTGAAAGGAAAATTTCTTAAACAAGATCAACTGTAAAATAAATTTAATGAATCTAAAAATGCTTTTGAACCTAACACACAACATTTAGAAGTCTAGGCTAGAGACGTATTCCGGCGTCGTAAAGCCTGGTAACTATTGTTTTCATTGCTGGTTGGGTGATTCCTCCACTTTGAGACGACAAGTGCCAGTACGGACTTGTGCTCCCACATACCGTCGAGTATATATTGGGAGACCATAATAGGCTATATCCTTTATCCATAGGAAGCCATGTTTGCCACCCTATCAATCGCAATGCACTGAACATAGCATTCGGAAGATTGACTGTCGTATCGTAAAAAGTTCTGCAGTTTTGCAATTGGTTTGGTAATCCCTCTATCTAGGCTTCCAAAGTAGTCTCTTTCATTCCTTTTCAGACTCCTTAAAGGAAAAGTTCCATCTGAGCACTTGTCACTTCAAGCTCATTAAAAATTGAAGGTGACTAGAGTCATCTTTTGTTTTTTCTCGACTCTTAAAAATTGAAAAAACAAGTTGTGTCAAAGCGTCTAAAATTCATTTAATTCGGAAACATATTTCCCCTTGATTTTTAGTTTATCGAGTAATCCGCAATCATGGAAGAAAGTCAATTGAAACCCCGTCGTTCGCGGAGGCTTACGAGTCAACCATCTTTGTCTCTAGAATCAAAACTATTACGGACGAAGCGAACTCATTTAACCGGTTCAAAATCCCCTGGTAAAGTTGGAACAAGTGTTCTGACACCATCGGAGACTCCGGTTACTCCAAACAGTTTTGGCATCCCTGCCTTTACAGAAGAATTTTCACAGCCACCAAAGGACAGTAGAGCTGATCCTAGTGTGAAGTTAAACACTTGTATTACTGAACTAGCTCCATCTACAGCTGACTCGGAAGGTGTTATTCCGCAAACATCTGTCGCTGTAGAATCTATACCTTCTTCGACACCAAAAATATTTTACGGACCTGATGGTCTACCTCTTCCACCTAGTCTGTTTTCTATAGAAGAGATTGTGGAGGATCCTCCATCTAGTACTCCATCCCAATTTGGAGTCGGGATCACCCTATATCCTTCTTCATCAGAAATTAGTCTACCGTTATCAGAAGCTCCTGTAGAATCGCTACGAAATCTTTTGGATAGACTAGAAATGTCTGAACAACTGTCGACATCTAGGAATGTGTCATCCGACACAGCAATGGCAGAACTTCCTACTGTCACTCCAACAATGTTTGTCGGCATACCATCTGTCCCAAGTAGCTCTCAATCGCTAGATGGGGCCCACTCAGGGGCTATTTTGACAGTGTGGTCCATTCCCGTTTATTCATCCGGAATAATATTTGGGAGCTCTTATGTTGAGTCTCAGCAAATTGATCCTTCACAGTGTTAATTTGGGCAGTCCAATCCTCAAGCCTGGCAAGTCATTCCTTTGAGTACTGGACTTTTGCCGTATGGGCCTTTCATTGTCTCCTCCGGGAGAGCAACCATACGAGAGTTCACAACAAAATTCAGGTTATGCTGGAATTACATCTAGTGGTTGGATGCCAATACTACCTCAACAACCAAGAGTTGTATACTCGATGCAACAATGTTTACCTATGTCAAATATACCATTTACACCAGCTATTGTGACGACGTCGCAAGTACAAGGATTGCCTATTGTATGCCAACCTTAGGTTTCTCAGGTCGTAATGCAACAACCTCTTATCCCTGCGACTCAAACACAATCGCCAACTAGTGGAATGACACAGGTCCAAAAGGGTACAATTACCCCTCATCTTGGTCAAACAGCCAGTATTAGACAACAACATATGGCTTCACAACCATGGCTGGTGCAATATCAACAACCACAATTCCAACAAGCTTAGCAAGGATCAGAGGAACAAATCTTTGCAAATAATGGGCATCCGTATATTCAAAACGGTCAAAATCAACCATTATATAATGGTTATGCCCATCAACCTTACCAAAGTTACCAACATCAAATGCGTTATGCTGGTATGAAAAGACCAACTACTCAGGCAATTCCATCTTATCCTAGGTATGCTTCACCAAACCTGAATCAACAGTTACCCTTTGTGGCGACTTTAGAGTTACTGGATCTAAATCGGCTAACGAACGATCCAATTGCTTACGCCCCTTGGTGGCCAGCGATTCCACATAAACTTCCGTCAGATATTCCTAAATTTAATGGAAATCCGAGTGAAGACCCGTCGAATCATGCGATGACCTTTCATCTATGGTGTTCATCAAACACCCTAAACGATGATTCAATTACGCTTCGCCTTTTTCAAAGAATGTTAACTGGTCCGACAACAAAATGGTATATCGAATTACCTAGAGCTTCGTTTGATAACTTCAGTACCCTAGCCACAACCTTTTTAACCCACTTTCATTTACCCATAAGGTATAAAATGGGAACAGAACTTCTTACCAATTTCAAGCAAATGACAGCAACTCACATATCCGATCATATTCATGAGTGCTGACGTCGTCGTAGAATGGTAAAAAATACGTTCCTGATCAGATTTTAGCTGAATGGTTTATTAAGTCATTATTACCTTCCATTACAGAAGATGTGGAAAAGGGAGGATTTGTCACTAAAGAGAAAGTTATTGCTCGTGCACAATATTTGGACTTGATTTATACTCAGTCTGGCACGCTCTACGATAAAATCCCTGACGCTCCTAGACCGAAATTTTCCATTCCTCCTCCTCCTAAATGGAACAATGACTCTCATGTCGGCGATGGCGTGATTGGTACTGCAAACACGAAATCAACAAAGGCTACATCTAAAAAGGCCCATAAGATTTCTAGTCAAAATGCAAAAGAAGAACTTCTCGCCTCGGAAGTAAATGTCGTCTCAACAGACAAAGGCAAAGAAACCAAGCAACTAGGAGGCAAGAAGAAAAACAAAGCGAAGAAGAAGAAATAGAAGGAAGCATCACCTGAAAAATCTTCTACAAACCCCTCTAGAGATAAGAAACCAAATCGTCCATGCATTATATGTGATGAGGATCATTGGGTAAGAGATTGTCCATATAAAGTTGAGCTTAAAAAATTCTTCAAGAATTCAAAAACCTCGGCGGTATTAACTGATCCATTTGCAAATCCAGGAACAAATCTGGTTGCTAGTGACAATGCTTCCCCGTCCCAAGTGCTGATGTTGTTGGTTTTGAAGCAGAAAAATGCTGCTTTGAAAATGACAAGAAATAAAGATTACGGGAATCCACAGTTGTCGAACAACAAGGATAAAGATCAACCTAGTAGTTCGACAATGACTTTGACAGAAGTTGTGCCGCCCATCATTCTAAAGCTAACAATAAAACCGCCAAATGGAGTAGTACACAAGGCGACATTTAATCCTTGTGCCAAAGCAGCACAACATTATAATATAGTGGAAGATCTGGCCCAATCGCCATCCGCTATGTCGACACTTGAGGTACTGCAAAATTTCCCCTCCCAAAAGCAGGCTTTATTATCAGCAATAGGTGGGATTGACCCAAAGGATTCTAATATTGAGTCCTTTAATCACAAAGGATATGATCTTCAGTTACCAGCTCAACTAGTTTTCCTCATTCAAGTGAAAGCCCTCAACAAAACTGTTCATCGAACAATTATTGATGAGGGGGCATCTACATGTATTATGTCGATGAGTTGTTGGAAAACTTTAGGATCTCCAACCTTGTCGCGATCTTCGACAACATTAAAAACATTTGATGGATGAATATATACCCCATATGGATTTTAAGTAACTTGCAAGTTGAACTGGGGGGGAAAACAGTAGAAATAGATGTTGAAGTAATTGACGGAAACCTCGATTAAAACATCCTACTGGGAAGGCCCTGGATATATGCTATGGTTGCGGTTGTGTCAACCTACTTCAGGAAGATTTCATTTCCCTTTCAAGGGGGAATTACAATCGTCAACCAACAAACATTTCTCCCCAATAGTTCCCAAGTTACGGGAAATATTCCGATGATCCATGGAAGCCCCCATTCGCTTCAAAATATCGGAGTAGGCCTACTAAAAGACTCTATATTAATGGGGACTTTTTCCCTCCCACCTCCAATCAATCTGGTGGAAGTGGAGACGATAGGAACCTGCAATATGATATCTTCTATTCAAAAGATCTCAGAAAATGATATTAGCATGGATCATCTGCAGGTATTGCCTCCAAGCCCAATAGAAATATTGTAGCAATCAATGTTTTTGGCATGGGAGGCAAACCCAAATCAACGCTCATCAAGTGTTTGGATAGATAGGTCTAAGGAATATGGCACCCCTTCAGATCCTTGGTCACGAGTACATTACACAGATGAAGGAATTGTTTAGTCAATGATAATTGATGGGGACCATGGGAATATTACCACCATCGTTCCCATCTTCCAGATTGTCAAGAAGATACTCCTGATGACCTTCATCATCCTTCAGTTTTTTATTTCCTATCAAATACTGTAAACACGGTGGATTACGAGCGAAACTTGTCCAATATTGAAGAGACTATCGCCATAAATATCTCGACCAAAACAGATGTTGTAGAGAATATTTATGTTGAAAAATGTTGTTCTCCTACAGAACTGGAAATATACAAAGTTCTTTTTCATGAATTCAGAGATGTCTTTGCTTGGTCATATGATGAAATTCTAGGCATTGACTCAAGTATAGTTGAACATGAAATAAAGATGTATCTAGATGTCAAACCAGTACGACAATGGCTACGACAGGTGCACCCCAAGAAAGCTGCTGTCATCAAGACAGAAGTTGAAAAGCTTCTCCATGCTGGTTTTATTTACCCAGTTCCTCTAACCAATTTGGTATCTATCATTGTTCCAGTAATGAAAAAACAAGGAACGATTAGAGTGTGCGTCGATTATAGGGATGTAAATCAAGCTTGTCCAAAAGACAACTACCCTACACCCGTTATTGACCAGATAATTGATGAATGCACTGGATGTGAAATATTTTCATTTATGGATGGATTCTCCAGGTATAATCAAATAAATATCCACCCACAGGACCAGTCAAAGACTACATTTATTTGTCTGTGGGGCACATTTGCATATCGCAAGTTACCCTTTGGTTTAAAGAACGCAAGGGAAACATTTTAGAGGGCAATGAATTATGCCTTCCATGACATCAAAAACATCGTTCAACCATATCTAGACGATCTTCTGGCTCATTTGCGAAAGTGGACCGATCATCCACAGCATTTGAAAGCGATGTTTCTACATTGCCGACACTACAAGATACAACTCAATCCACACAAATGTGTGTTCTGTGTCAGTTCTGGTCGTTTGCTTGGCTTTGTAGTCTCAAAGGACAGGATTCGTCTCGACCCATGTAAGGTTCAGGCAATCATAAATTTGCCTCCACCTTCAAATTTGCTTCAGATTCAGAAACTCCAAGGGAAAGAAAACTTTCTGAGGAGGTTCATTCCAAATTACGTCGAAATTGCTAAATGTTATACATGTCTATTGAAAAAAGAAGTACCCTTCGTCTGGGATCAGGTCGTGCAAGCTTCCTTTGATGCCTTAAAGGAATCCCTAAGAAAAGCATCATTAATGTACACTCCTAATTATCAAAAAGACTTTAACCTGTATCTGGCTGCAGCGAATACAACCATCGCAATGGTTTTAGTTCAAGAAGACAATGGAAATGAACATCCTATATATTATTTGAGTAGAAACTTAAATGATACAGAAAGAAAGTATTCCTACATTGAAAAGATGGCTCTCACAGCGGTTCAAGTGATACAGAGATTTCGACACTATGTCCTCTTTCAAAAAACTACCATTTTGTCAGATTGCAACCCCATGACTTATATATTGTCGCAATAGTTACTGGGGGGAAATATTCAAAATGGATAGCAATTCTTCAAGAGTTTGATATGGAATTTGTAAAATCCAAATCGAAGAAATCCCTGGTATTCGCGGAATTACTATGCGATCTCCCATCATTGTCCAATGATGAAACATCCGAAGAAACCATCGTGGATGAATCTTTGTTTCTGATATCTTCAACCAATTAGTGGTATGTTTTGGGTTGTGTTATATTAGGTTGGGCGAACCTACCTATGGTTTTGTGCATGATTTTCGCACATGGTATTGGACGCGATGGTTTTTCAGTCCATGGTATTGGATGCTTCGACATGTATAAATATGTATTGTAACATTGAAAGGAACATAATGAAAAATCAAGCTGGTAGTCCCGGTTTTGGGATCCAGGGAAAAATCTCTGTGCATATGTGTTTTATGGGTTATGCTCTCGCATTGTTTATTTTCTTTGTTTAAGAATTCGTATGCAGGTAATTTCTGTACAGGGTTAAAACCTACATTTGGTATCAGAGCTGTTTTGGCTTCAAGGGGACGCCTTTGTTGCTGAGGGGTTTCGCTCGGGCTTGTGGTAGACCCTGTTCAGTGGGAGATCTGCGAGATCGATTCTGGTGGTGAAAGAAGATGGCGAGCAGTGGAAAGATCGAGATTGAGAAGTTCAATGGTCAGAGTTTTGAGTTGTGGAAACTCAAGATGGAGGATCTGTTGGTCGATAAAGATCAGTGGATCGCGGTAGATCCGGGTACTAAACCATCGGGAGTGACCGATGAAGAATGGAAGAAATTGGATCGGAAGGCAAAGAGCACAATATGATTGTGTGTCTCAGATTCAGTTTTGCTGAATGTATCAGGGGAAGCTACGGCAAAGGCTTTGTGGGTCAAGTTAGGGACTTTGTACCAATCTAAGTCTCTGGTGAATAAATTGTTCCTGCGGAAAAAGCTGTATAACCTGAGGATGAAAGATGGAGACTCGGTGACAGAGCATCTGAATGCGTTTAATACTGTGGTAAGTCAATTATTATCTGTTGATATTAAAATTTGAGATGAAGATAAGTGCATCAGTCTATTGTGTTCTCTACCAGATTCGTGGGATAGTCTGGTTATTGCAATAGGTAGCAATGCAACTGCTTTGCAGTTTGATGAAATAGTCTCAGCCTTGTTGACGGAGGAGATGAGACGGAAGAATATGGACAACCAGAATGGTGATGCCTTGTCTGTACGAGGACGGTCCCAGAACAGAAACAAAAATAATTCATCGAGTGGGAGATCTAAATCTAGAGGGAGATCTAAATCTCCAGGAAAACCTACAAAGGTGGTCTGCTGGAAATGCGGAAAGGAAGGGCACTTCAGAAGGGATTGTAAATCTAAAGCTCCTGATAAAGGAAATGGATCTGATGATGCTCCTTCTGCAGAGGCGAAAACCACCTCAGATGAAGGTGGGGATGTGTACTTGGCTTCTTCAAGTACACATGTAGATCATGAGGCATGGTTGATTGACTCAGGTGCATCCTTTCACTTCACTCCCCATAGAGAGTTGTTCTGCGAGTATGAGAAATACGATGGTGGTGATGTCTTCTTAGGAGATGATAGGAAGGCTAGAATCATTGGTCGGGGAAAAGTAAAGTTGAAGTTGCAAGGTGGAAGGGTTAGAACACTTCCGGGTGTTCTACATATTCCTGCATTGGCCAGAAATCTGATTTCTGTAAGCAAGTTGGATGATGCAGGTGTAAAAACGGTGTTCGAGAAAGATACCTGCAAGATGGCTTGAGGAGCACTGATATTGATGCGGGGAGTTCGGATTGGAACTCTGTACAAGCTGCAAGGTAGCATTGTTGTTGATGGGTGCAATAGTTCTATGGTTCCTGAAAATGGAATAGAAAATCTAGTGGTCTCTGGAGAGAAGACCATGTTGTGGCATCAAAGGCTTGGACATATTGGAGAGAAGGGCCTTCGAATACTTCATGGTAAATTTATGGTAGCAGGTATGAATGATAGCTCTCTGGATTTTGATTTCTGTGAAAATTGTGTGTATGGGGAGCAGAATCGAGTGAGTTTCCCCTCTGGTGGTAAGAGGACGAAACAATATTAGAGCTTGTGCACAGTGATGTGTTTGGACCTGTGAAGGTTCCATCACTGGGTAAGTCTGTGTACTATGTATCATTCATAGATGACTTCTCAAGGAATACATGGATATATTTCCTTAAGAAGAAATATGAAGTCTTTGACAGGTTTAAAGAATTTAAGGCTCTGGTGGAAAATCAGACAGAGAAGAAGATAAAGGTACTGAGGACAGATAATGGTGGAGAATTTTGCAGCAAGGAATTTGAAGAATTTTGTAAGAAGTGTGGTATAGCACGGCAGAAGAATACTCCATATACACCTCAGCAAAATGGAGTCGCAGAAAGAATGAAGAAGACATTGATGGAAAGGGAAAGAAGCATGCTCAGTGGTGCCGGGTTAGGACAGGAATTCTGGGCAGAGGCGGTGGATACTGCACGTTACCTGATCAACAGATCACCCTCATCAGCGTTGGAGGATAATACTCCACAAGAAGTATGGACTGGTAAGAAACCCTCTCTTTCACATCTGAGGGTATTTGGATGTGATGCATATGTACATGTTCCAAAGGAGAAACGAACCAAGTTCGATAGTAAATCTAAAAAGTGCATCTTTATTGGGTATAAGGATGGTTTAAAGGGTTATAAGCTTTGGAACCCAGTCACACGGAAGGTTGTGTACAACCGAGATGTGGTGTTCAGAGAGGTAAAAGATGTTATTCAATCTGAAGTCCAACCAAAGGAACCTGAGAAGATATAGTTTGAGCCAAAGGAGGAAGAATCAGACTCTGCAACAGAGGAGGAATCAGAAGATGAAGAGCCACAAACTCTGGCTGTGAGAAGATCAGGTTGAGAAAGAAGGCAGCCAGAAAGGTATAGTCCATCTGCTTTGAGTTCAAATTTTGCTTTGTCTGTTACTGATGATGATCCCAGAACTGTGAAGGAAGCAGTGGATTCAGAGGATGGAAAACTCTGGAAAGAGGCCATGGTTGATGAAATGGCATCTTTGCACAAAAATGAGGCTTGGGATCTGGTAGAGTTGCCGGCTGGAAGGAAACCCATTGGCAGAAAATGGGTGTTCAAGAAGAAGACTAATGCAGAAGGAAAGGTGGAGAAATACAAAGTTCGGTTGGTAGCAAAAGGTTATTCCCAGGTGCCGGGAATTGATTTTGGTGATATTTTTTCTCCTGTTGCCAAGGTAGCTTCTATTAGATTACTTTTATCTGTTGCTGCTGCTTTTGATTTTGAGGTAGAACAGATGGATGTGAAGACAACATTTCTTCACGGGGATTTGGAAGAGGAAATCTACATGAGGCAACCTGAAGGCTTTGCGGTGAAGGGTAAGAAAGAACTGGTATGCAAGTTAAAGAAGTCTCTGTATGGGTTAAAACAGTCACCAAGGATGTGGTATCAGAAATTTGATACATTTATACGGGGACTTGGCTTCACCAGAAGCAAAGCAGATCATTGTGTGTATTTTAAATTAATTGGTGACCGTGTTATTTATCTGGTCTTGTATGTGGATGATATGTTGCTGGTTGGAAATGACAAAGAAATTATCCAGGATTTGAAGACCCAATTGTCCTCCAAATTTGACATGAAAGAACTTGGTGCTGCAAACTATATTTTGGGCATGGAAATTAAAAGAGATCAGGCAAAGAGGAAGCTCTGGTTAAACCAGAGGAAGTATGTCGAGACAATACTGCAGAGGTTTAATATGCAGGATAGTAAACCGGTGAAGGTTCCTATTCCTGTAGGTGTGAGGTTATCTGCTGAACAGTGTCCCAAGACACAAGAAGAGGAAGTGGACATGTCTCGTGTTCCATATGCAAGTGCAGTCGGTAGCCTGATGTATGCAATGGTCTGTACTAGACCAGACATTGCACATGCAGTGGGAGTATTGAGCAGGTTTATGTCAAAACCTGGGAAGGAGCACTGGACAGCAGTGAAGCGGGTTTTCAGGTATTTTCGTGGCACTAGTGATTATGGTTTGTGCTACCAAGGAAGACCAGGATTGGAAAGAGTGTTGGATATTCATGGTTTTGTTGATGCAGACTGGGCTGGAGATCTGGATCAGAGAAGATCTACAAGTGGGTATGTGTTTAACCTATTTGGAGGTGCAGTCAGTTGGATGAGTAAGAAACAATCTGTAGTGGCACTATCAACTACAGAGGCAGAATACATGGCAGCCACTCATGCAAGCAAGGAAGCAGTTTGGTTGCAGAGATTGTGTTCAAGTATGGGGTTAGTACAGGGAGCTATAAGAATAGACTGTGACAGCCAAAGTGCAATTTTCTTGGCAAAGAACCCTGCTTATCATTCAAAGACAAAGCACATTGATGTTCAGTATCACTTTTTGAGGGATATGATAGAAGACAAAAAGGTGTTGCTGGTAAAGGTGGACACTTTGAAGAATACTGCAGATGAATTGACAAAATCTGTGAGCTCTGAGAAGTTCTCTTGGTGTAGAGAAACAATGGGTGTTTCAGGGCTGGAAAAATGACTAAGCTCTCCTGTGGCCCCCTGTGGAAAGAAAACAACAAGTGGGAGATTGTTGGTTTGTGTTATATTCTTTCCACGACTAACCTACGTAGTTAAACGGGGGGTTAGAGGGGAGCGGAAGCCCCCCTTCGTTGGGCGAACCTACCTATGGTTTTGTGCATGATTTTCGCACATGGTATTGGACGCGATGGTTTTTTGGTCCATGGTATTGGATGCTTCGGCATGTATAAATATGTATTGTAACATTGAAAGGAACATAATGAAAAATCAAGCTGGTAGTCCCGGTTTTGGGATCTAGGGAAAAATCTCTGTGCATATGTGTTTTAAGGGTTATGCTCTCGCATTGTTTATTTTCTTTGTTTAAGAATTCGTATGCAGGTAATTTCTGTACAGGGTTAAAATCTACAGTATGGAGATATAATCATCTATCTCCGAACCCAAAAATATAGGTCTAATACCTCTTGATCGGAATAAAGACGGATTCAATACCAATCAAAAGACTACATGATCATCGGTGATACGCTTTACCGTTGTGGTGTTGATACAGTTCTAAGGAGGTGCCTCACCCATGAGGAGGCTGAAAAAGTCTTGAATGATTGCCATTCAGGCGCGTGTGGGGGGCATCAATCTAGTTACGCTACGACACAAAATTTTTTACGAGCAGGATACTTCTGGCCGACAATGTTCAAAGATTGCATAACTGCAGTCAGAAGTTTCCATGCATGTCAAATTTTCGATAGCAAAACCAGAAGACCACCCACACCTGCAACCAGTAGTTGTTGGTGGGCCATTCACCAAATGGGGCATAGATTTCATGACATGTAACCCCACCTTGACCGGGGGCATGGGCATATCATAGTTGCGGTAGACTATTTTACCAAATGGGCCGAGGCGATGCCTACATTAAACAACACTGGCGAAACGACTGCCCTTTTCTTTTTCAATCATGTAGTCGCCAGATTCGGCATTCCACAGGCCATAATCACAGATCATGGATTGCATTTTCGCAATCACATGATGATTGAATTGGCTGCCAAATTGGGGTTGTCCTACGACAACTCTACTTCATATTACCCGCAGGCCAATGGACAAGTTGAAGCAATCAACAAGGTCCTGAAGCGGATGCTGCAAAGGATGATTGGAGTCCACAAAAGGAGTTGGCACCGGATCTTGTACTCAGCCTTGTGCGCATACCAAACATCGGTAAGGAATGCAACCAGGTTTACACCCTTTCAACTGGTGTATGGCCTAGAAGCAATCTTACCAGTTCAGTGTGAAATCTCGTCCCTCAAACTCGCAGTCACCTTCTCCCCGGAACTTCAGAAGAGGAGACTTGTTTCTTGGAACTAATCCAATTAGATGAAACCCATTGTGATGCCTCTTTGGCTAACGAAGCCCATAAGACAAAACTCAAAATCCTACAACTCACTGGTATCTACTGCGTCCAAAATCCAGCTATCTATTGCATGTTCCTAAGGGTCAAGATTTTGGAAAGGCAGTTTGATTCTATTCAATATCAGCATATTTCCAGAAACCTAAACACATTTACAGACTCATTTGCAAATTACGTGTTAGATATACATTTGCAACATTTATAAAAAGAAGCATTTCATCAATATTTGCATCAGGATCATGTAATTTAACCAAATAAAACTCCAAAAATAAAAAATATGTATATAACTATTTGTGTTTTACACATAATGTTCTGTAACCAAGACAAAATTGGTTAGATGAACCAAAACTCAAAATGCTAGGGGACACCCTAGTCTAATGGTGCTGATGATAACAAGTCACCACCTGTGTAATCATGCGTAAAAGCCGAGTCCATCGACTTGGCATGCCAGTAGTATGTCGCTACAGCCTCAGGGGTAGCTCGTCGGTCCTCACATCCGGAATACCAAGAGTGAGACCCTCGACCTGATTCTGCAGCACTGAAAGAGTCTCGGCCACATCAAGGTTGCGAAGGATAGCCCTCCCCACAGCCTCTCCTGCTAGAGCGGCAACTAGCGCTCTCGGACGTACTGCTGGTCGAACTAGTCCAATGTCTCCATGAGCGCATGATTTTTGATTAGTCTTGAGTAAAGAAAATATAAGAACATTATGAAAAGAAATAAACGAGAATATGGTCAGAGAATTTACCTATGACACCCCACTGCTCACCAGCCGACAATACCAAATCCGGATCACCCTAGAAATCCATACCAGCATATGGACACTCAGCAAAAACCATCTGCTGACAGTTGAACCACTCAAAGAAGGTATCAGAGAAATAAATCCTGGACTGACCCACATGTCAGGCCATGAAGTCAACCCATCTTTGCATCCGTGGCTCAGTCAGTGGAGGTAAACCAAGTGGAATATACTATGGCTGCATCAATGGGATCTTTTCCAAGGAAAAAGCGGTCAAAATAGAACCATAACCAAAGTTCTTCAATCTTCCGTTTTTTAACTTGGTCAGTTGTTCTTTCATCACAGAGAGTACTGCATAACACCAGTTGAACACCTTTGGTTCAAGGCATTCCAAGGCATATTGCATATAAGACCTGTTGGCCACATGAAGAGCCGCACTACTAGCCAGTCTAGAAAAGGTGAACAGAATGGTCCTCAAGGACCTGTCAGTGACGTCTCAGATATTGATCTTGCTATCCTTACTCAGCTGAGATCCCTCTCTGTAATATCGGCAAATGTAATCTCTCACAGATTCACCCCCATGGGCCGAACCTGATAATGAGATAGGGGCACCACGCCTGGATAAACTGGTCAAAAAATAGATGTCCACGACTGTCAAGGGGATGGATTTGCCCCTAATATGAAATTCCTGGTCAGTAGGATCCCATGCATCAAGAAAATACGACAACAAGTTGATTTGTTGCCTCATGCTAGAGATGCGAAAAAGCTTCAGCAGGCCACAGTTCCACAGTGCAGCTACCATACCCGGATCATGTAAAGCAAGCATGCCCTCTTCTTCATGCTCACATTCTCGCCATGTAACAGGCATTTTTCTCTGATGAATCTCTGAAAACAAACAAGAGAAGAGTCAGGATCCTGATTTGGTGAAAAAAAGGCAAAAAATTCCATGAAAAACTGTGCACAAGTTTCCCTCCTTGCGCCCATCGCACCGCAACAGTGTACTGGGTGGGATGCATGCTGACTGGCCAATGGCCAGGCCAGTATGCATCTCACTTTTCGATATAGGAAAGGTGCGATGGAGTCAGGGAGAATTCTTCAAACCCCAGGGGCTCAGAAAAACCAGGAAACATGCTCGGAATTCAAAAAGGAAAGAATGAAACTAAAGAGCTCAGGTTTAGCTCTTACCTGGTCTAGACGGTGCCAAGAATCGTCCACAGAATCTCCCAAAATCAGCTACTGAAAATCAAGGGGGAAAGCACCTCCAAAGCTCCAACAAACCAAATTTCAATTGAAATGGTAAAATGAGAGGTAAAAACCACTTTTGAATTACTTTTCACGTAATTCAAGTAAAATATTAGTATTTTGCCTCATTTTTCAAGCATATATTATTTGTTTCTAACTAGTTTGATGAAGCAATTGAGTAGGCAGTACAACCTTTGAAGGAGCAAAGTTGTCAATGGTAAAATCAAGGTAATCAACGACCATTATTTCGAGTAGTTTTTATGTGGAGTTCAAGCTCGTTTAAAATTAAACATAAGCAGTGAGCAAATGTTTCCCCTAGATTTTAAGCTCATTCATTAAAAAATGAACCAATTTCCAGTAAATAACCATCGTGAATACATTATCATCGACCTTTGAAGCCTTGTTCGTGTTCTCATCATCACCTCCACTCTGTATTGGCCGATCATTCACCTCCATTTGATTGTTTACCCTTTTTGAGGAACAACTGTGAAAAGTGATCCTATTAGCCATCCTTGTGACACTGCCATGATTGGAAAATTCCAAACCTTACCTGGAATTAGCTGCTACCCGAATTTATCACTCGTTCCTCGAAAAATGAATCTCCTTTAATCTCTTTTCATCTGACTCATAAAATATGAAAATATTGTCGAGTAATTGGCCTCTCCAGCTCGTTAAAGTGACCGGAAGTGTTATCCCTCCTTTAGATTTTAATCTTTTTGGATCTAAGGGATTATCATACAAAACGATCGAGCGTTTGTTTTGTTCGGCTCGTTAAAATTACCGAAAATTCATCCCTTTTGTATTATTTTATACTTTTTAGGACTTAAGGGATTATATGACAAAAAACGATTGTTGGAGTTTTCTTTATGTCCCTTTCAAACTCTCTAAAATTGAAAAGGACCGAGTTATCTTTGTCGTTAAACTCGTTAAAACCGAATAGCGACAAACTTGTCCATACAGACAAGAACGAGTTTCACTATCGCTAGACTCATTAAAACATAGCATGGGTTTTCCCGAAGGGCAAATTATAGAACAAGCAGATGTTATCCTCCTCAAGCTTGACGAAAATAAAGAGGTACTAGTCAGCAATGACTGGGGAAAAATTGGGAAGAAAAATTAAACAAACTTTATTGGTAGCAAGTCGTTCTTGAACATGACACTTTCACTCTGCACCCGAGTCGGGTTGGGTTCTTCCATTCACTGGTCATATCACCATTGGACCATCACACCATCCACATTTGGGGTTAACGCTACCAATCCATCATGTCAGTGTCGCCGATATGTTCAAGAGAAGTCGCTCAGAGAATTCACCTGTGTCTCATCCACTGCAATACATTTACGCTCCATTCTTTCATGACGCCACCCTGAACCTTATATCATCAGATTGTTTTCACCTCCATTAAAATCATTTTCTCCATTTCGTGTCATACATGTGGGATTCATTAAGGTCATCCTATGACGGATCGCTTCTTGTTGACATTAGCTCATTATCTAGGAAGTCGATCTAGGAACAACCCTTTCAGTACTTTGAAGCTTGCATGCCTCAATGGCAAGTTTCTCACTTCCGGCGACAGGTTTACATCAATGGCCTTCGACCGAAATATTTTGCGTGGTCTTCAACACCAAGTCCCGTTTTCACACCACGTGAATTTACTGTTGTACCTTGAGGGTCATCATCATTATCGGTGATTCCTCTCGCGCCTGTTAACAACTTACATCACTGGCTGGTAATCAGGCGATGTCTTTCCATGTTCAACTCCAGATCATCTCTCACATGGATCGACTTGTACTTTGAGTGAAGATCGAACGAGATTGAAGACCCCGGATCTAGTTTCATCCATCCGGGCTGCGATATATATTCAGGAAAATAAAGACATAAAATGTACATCATTGTTGCACAAATAATCATCCAATCTGAGGGATGATGGCTCTACCAGAATCATCAGTCTGCACACAGACAATTGTCTGTCTTATGTACATGAAAATGAGTTTATAACGCTGAGCATGGGAATGCCCGCCTCAGCTACATCATGAAAATATTATGAAGATAATGTATTGTATTGTATCTTATTACAGGTCACCTTCCAGCTCAAAAAAACTTTGGATCCTCATGATAAAGCATTTCACCCGACATCAAAAGATTAATGACCTCATGCTTTAGGGGTCAACTGTTATAGACATTTTTTGGCATTGCAACCCCAATCAAACATTTCCATGAACCAAGGACTCCTAATTCCCTAAAAGTGTTGTTCCATCCCCTAAAAGAACAAGGTTAGCTGATTACATCATCTCCCAAAAGTTCTCCATGAAAAACTACTCAGAACTGGTCAAAGATGGACCATCTCACCTGCTCCATGGTCAAAGTGCAAAGCATCCCACCTAAATGCACATGGGAGGTGCAATGCATACTAAAAATCCCTTTTATGGGGTGCAATGGGTGAGAGTGGACAAATGGTAGAGTCAATTTGTGAGGTGGATGATCATGGAATCTTCCGGAAACTTCTCATGTGACACTTGCCTCCCTGAACGGCCAGGGATGAGTAAGAGATCATCAATCTCCAAGTGGAATCAAGAACTATCAGAGAGAGGACACTAATAAAATCTCAGAAGCTGACTCACCTCCCTACAATTATCTATATATGGATCCCTCATCCTAGAGATCCAAGGGCTAGAATTTTGTATCTTGTAAGGAAGTGCTGCTGGTTTCTTGGTGTAACATCATAGTGTTGGGTGATCTAAGATTTTCATGAGGTGAAGAAGGGATTTCTTGCTGAGAGGATGATGTTGGGTTAGAACAATTGGTTGTAATACTCTTTTCTATTCTTGATATTAATAAAGCTATTCAAGTTTTCCTCCACATTCTTGTATGATTGATGATATATGCATTTGTGTGGTCAATATATATCTAGTCCTATATTGTTTGTGATAGTAAATCTCTGTTCTTGGATAGTTTTATGCTGCTTTGATTCCACAGGTGCTCTTTGAATCTGGGTAGAGGAGGAATCGAGTGGCAAAGATCTATCAGAAGGGAGAGGAATCAAGCAAGGAACCAAACGCAGGACAGAGGTTGGTCTCCTTTGTTCCCCTCTTATATACTTCTAATAAAGGAAAACGAAAGTAGTTTTAGTTTGTTTGTTTCTAAGATAGCTACTAGTCTTAGTGGGACTAACAACTCTGCATGGACACTAGATTTCCCAATAACAAACCCCGAGAAGTTGGCTATCCAACTAACCCCAACGGGGCCCATAAACCCTTGGTGTTACATCTCCTTGGGTTAGGGTTTTGGTTATTCAGGGCTTTCTCTTATTGTTCAATAATAAAAAGGCCCTTGAGATTCATTGTAACACAATTTAGAGGCATGTAACTACCACACCTGATATCAGAGATAAGCTACCATCACTTGAGCTAGTCTTATTTCCATTCTATTTGTAAGCATATTTTAGTGTTTGATATTAATGAAATGAAGTGTTATTTGTAATGCATCTTTGTATTTATGGTTGTATATGTAATTTGTTTCATTCCTATCTAAATCTGGATCAGTGGTATCAGAGCGATCTGCTCTTTCTATGTTTTTCTTTGCATGTCCCCAACGAGGTCATGATATAAGGAGTTAGGGCTTGAACTAGTCGAACCTTTGCAAGACCAACCTCACAAATTCGAACAACCTCCCATGGTAGATGAAAAGAATGATAAGGGGGCAGGAAATCATATCAAAATATTTCTTGAAGAAGCCCTTGAGCGACAAAGGAATGTGATGATGGAAAACTTTGCCTAGATCCTTAAGCAGCTACCCAAGGGCGACGCATCTACTTCTAGAAACTACTTTGGAAGCATCACACCCTTTAAGATACAAGTTAACTATGAAATTACCATGTTTGAGGGTGAGATAGATGCACACATTGTAGATAAATGGTTAAATCTACCAAAAGGATACTTTTCCATTCATGATATTTACAGTTGGGAAAATATCACTTTTGCACTTCTCAAAGCAGCCCCCACGTCAAGGACTGGTGGGAAACCTACTGTGAGCAGAAGGATGATAGTACGAACTCACTTTTTTTAGCCACACCCACTTGGAACTCATTCCAAGATTCCATCAAGGAGTAGTACTACCCTTTCGGGAGCTATGAGTATAAATACATAAAGTGGACAACTCCATAATAGGGAAGGGACCAAGATGTGCCGGAGTTTGACAATGTTTTTGATACCCTTCACACGAAGTTGGGTATCAAGGATTCTAAAAAGCATTTGGTTCTCAAGTACCGCTATTGCCTACATCGGTATGTCTAGGACGAGATGGAATTCTTGGACATCTCCTTGCTCAGCATGGCATACCGATATGTTGTCAAGATTGAGAAAAAGTTTAAATAGAAGAAGTGAGACTTTGGATCGGTGAATCTGAAGTAAGGGAAAGGTGCCCCAAAACCACAGAACAAAGGAAAAAGCCAAGGCAAGGTGGCCTAAGTGTTGTTGGGAAAAGTATCCAATACGGAATGACCCTATCCCACTCTAAGTGTGATAGTACCTCAGCAACAACCGAATGCAAAGCTATTCAAGATTACTTCTTTATGAGATGTAAGAGAGAGGAGAAAGGGATCCACTAACCATTATCTTCCGCTTAATGATTGATCCAAATCTTCCCTCTTTGCTGCTTGCTCCCAGCTCCTTGCTCTTTCACTGGCTCAGCTACACAAAGATCTTGTAAAAGCACAAGAAAGGGAAACTACAAGAAGCATGCATCCATAATTGATTCAAGGATTAGAATAAATCAAATATAAAAGTATCAATACGCCACAAAGACAAATGCATATAGAAGAACCTCAAATACTTTATTAATGGAAGAAGTAAAGTTCTGAGAGTGTTACAACCATAATAGGCCCAATCCAGCAACACCTCCCAGCAGAAAGAAATCTCCTCTTCACCTCCTTCAAAGCAATCACCCAATAGTTCTATACTCAAACCAACAGCACTTCCTTACTTGCACAAAATTCCAGCCTCCTTAGACCTCATGAGAGAGCTCTATATATAGGAGTTTTGCAGAAAGGATGAGTCAACTTGAGGCTAGCATGAAGCTGACTAGTGTCCTCTCCCACTTCAGTTATACTTCAGTTCTTGAGTCCACTTGGAGTTTCTTGTTTCCACTTGGAGATCTAGATCCTCTTACTCATCACAAGGAGAATTCCCTGATCCAAGTGTCATTTTGGAAGCTTCCTGGGCATTTGACACCTTGCAGAATGACTGTGCCACTTGGCCAATCTCGCCCAGCGCAGGTAGACTTCATTGATTTTGACATTCAGCGCAGGTACAGAGTGGAGCAGTTGACATTCAGCGTAGATGCTCAGTGGAGCAGCTAACATGATCCAAAAATAGCTTTTTTTTGAGTGTTTTCAGGTGGAGAACTGATTTTCAGTGCTGTGGTTTGCTGACCTTGTTCCTCTAGGGGTAGGAACAACATGTTTAGGGACTTTGGATCCCTTAGATTATTGACATTTCATGCTTCATGCTGTTAGGCACAAAAATGTCTATAACAGTTGCCCCCTAAAGTATGACGTCGTTTATCGGGTGAAATGCTTTATCAGGAGGATCCGAAGTTCATTCAATCGCTGAGAGGTGCCCTGTAATAAAATACAATACAATACATTATTTTTCATTCTGCTTTCATGATCTAGCTGAGGCGGGCATTCCCATGCTCAGCTTTATAAATTCATTTTGGTACATAGAACAGACGATCGTCTGATGATAGACTGATAATTCTCTGCTAAAATTATCATCCTTTGAGTAGGATGATCATCTGCTGCAATGATGTACATAACAAATGTCTTTATATCCTGAATATATATATCGCAGCCCGGATGGATGAAACTAGATCCGGGGTCTTCAAACTCGTTCGATCTTCACTCTAAGTACAAGTCGATCCATGTGAGAATTGCGTTGAAGTCGAACATGGAAAGACATCGCTTGATTACCGGTCAATAATGTAAACCGTTAACAAGCACGAGAGGAATCGTCGATAATGATAATGACCCTCAAGGTACTGCAGTATAATTCACGTGGTGTGAATAAAGGACTTGGCGTCGAACACCACGCAAAATCTTCTGGTCGAAGGTCATTAATGTATACCTGTCGCCGGAAGTGAGAAACTTTCCATTGAGGCATGCAAGCTTCAAAGTACTGGGGGGTTTGTTCCTAGAGCAACTTCTTGGATAATGAGCTGAAGTCGACAAGAAGCGATCTGTCAAAGGAGGGCCTTAATGAATCCCACATCAGTGACACGGAACGGAGCTAATGATTTTAGTGGAGGTGAAAACAATTTGTGAAATATGATTCAGGGTGGTGATCATGGGTGGATGAAGGATAATGTATGGCAGTGGATGGGACACGGTTGACTCTTTCTGAACAACATCTCTTGAACATATAACGACACTGATGTGATGGATCGGTAACATTACCCCAAATGTGGATGGTTTGGCGAGGACCATGGTGATGAGACCAGTGAATGAAACAACCCAACCCGATGTGATACGGAGGACAAAGTGTCATGTTCAAGAGCGACTTGCTACCATTAAAGCTTCGAGGTTCTCCCAATTTTTCCCCAGTCATTTCTGACCAGTACCTCTTTATTTTTGTCAAGCTTGAGGAGCATAACATATGCTTGTTCTATAATGTGCCCTTCGGGCAAGCCCATCGCTATGTTTTAACGAGCCTAGCGATAGGGAAACTTGTTCTCGTCTAACGACAAGTTTGTCGCTATTTAATCATTTTAACGAGTCTAACGACAAAGAAAACTCGGCCATTTTCATTTTTAGAGAGTCTGAAAAGGTACAGAAAGTTAACTCCAAAATTCCTTTTTCGTCATCTAATCCCTTAAGTCCAAAAAAGTATAAAACAATACAGAAGGGATGAGTTTTTGATTACTTTAACGAGCCGAATAAAACAAGCGCTCGACCTTTTTGTGCAATAATCCCTCAGGTCCAAAAAGATTAAAATCTAGAGGAGGGATAGCTCTTCCGGTCATTTTAACGAGTTGGAAGGCCAAAACTCGGCAAACTTTTCATGTTTTACGAGTCAGATGAAAAGAGCTCAAAGAAGACTTGTCTTTTGAGGAACGAGTGATAAACAGGCATAGCAGCAGATTCCAGGTACAGGTTGGAATTTTCCAATCATGGCAGTGTCACAAGGATGGCTAGGTGAAATCAATCTTCGCAGCTGTTCCTCAAAATGGGTAAAAAATCATATGGGGGTGAACGATTGGCCAAATGGAATGGAGGTGGCAAGTGTAAACACGACCAAGGCTTTTATGGCTAATAAATTTACGATCACAATGGTTATTTACCGGAATAGGTTCATTTTTTATTTAAAAATGAGCTTAAACTCTGGGGGAAACATTGCTCACTGCTTTTATTTATTTTTTAACGAGAATGAAGACCGCGTTAAAACTTCTCGGATCTTGCGTTTATTTTTTAACGAGCATGAACTTTATGCAAAAACTGCTCGATATACCAGTCATAAGATAAGAAATGTCTCCTGTGAGATCTCTATTTTTTATAGAGCTTCATCTTCACTAAGCTTTGCTCCCTCTCATCCTTTCTTTATGGAATTTTGGAAACGGCTAATCCCAAAAACAGATAAATAACCTCTCCTAGCTTGCACTCCAAAAGGTTTGCATGCCCCCAGGTATAAAGTACAATTTCAAGGCTGCCCCTACTTATCCGATAAAACATTTGTTTTAAAGGGTGAGGCTTGCCTCTTTCTGGTTACCCAAAGATTGTTTTGTTAACACCATCAAACGAAAACACTTCCTCGGCACTGTCTACCGAAGTAGACAATGGTGAGTGACCCTCGTCAAACAAGTAACCTTATCAAAAGAATCTTGTTCTAGAACAACCCCTCTTCCATCCACGAACGGGGTACGGACTAGTCATATTCTCTCGCGGAAATTCTACCTTATACCCAAGGTTTCCTCTGCCCGAAGCAGACCAGGATGCATGCCCCCTGGGTTCCAGTCCCATCTTTCCGAATCACTCGCACTCATCGGGAAGGAGGACTAGGGGTGGAGACATTTCTTGAGTGAATAGACCATTGAGGGTTGGTATTTGACTATTTGCGATGCGTGATCCTGGAAATGAAAGTTGGTCTACAAGCTTGACCACCCTTCCTTCGTGTGGAAAACACATTACTCTAAAGAGTGAGGAGACTATAGCTGCCATGCAATATATATAGTCTCGTCCAAGCCGTAGGTTATAATCCAAGGGTCCTTGAATGACCATCACGTTCATTTGAACGGTCTTCCCTTTCAATGTAACAGGCACATTGGGGAGGATCCCTAATGGTCGACTGGTTCCTTTATCAAAGCCCGAGAGATTTCTTACCTCAGGCAAAAGCGCCGGGGAACCCAGTGCTTTCCAACCAACAGAGGAAAGGATACTCACAGATGCCCCTTCATCAATGATAGTTCCAGCCATCACCATTCTATAAATTTGGACTATGATTCTGAATGGTATACTGGCTGGCAACCGGGGTCTGCCTAGTTGGTTCCAATCAAAGGACACAACCAGGTTGCTTGGTGGTGGGACCGAATACACGGTCGGATACGATCCTGACGATGTTCCTTCTTGTGATAAAAGAATGGGCGCATTGCCCTGATGCTCATCAGAATCTGTGTTGATGAAAAGAATCTGGATGGTGTCATCCTTATTCTCTTCAGTGAGGGTGTCATTTGAAGATGAATCTTCAGTGACGGTGTCATTTTAGGATGAAACCTCTGAAGGAAGAACCAAGTCAACTGCCGTATCGACCTTTAGACTTTCGTCTGGTCTGGATTCAGTAGGTTCATTTTCAATGAATGATGCTTCAGCTGACCACTTGAGCGGGCTAGCTGTGTTTTCAACCAACGAAGGACTTGGCACGAGTTTTTTGTATCCAGGAGGAAGTCTCAACGGTGAAACCGGACGACCTTCCAAAACTCTCTTCGCTTCGTCTAAGAAGGGACAACGGTGGATGGCGTGATTGCCTTCACACAATCTACAGGGGGATCTTGCTCCCCCCTTTTGTCTTGAACCTTCACTTTCGCTGGTTGACGGTAAGCACTCAACCTGGCTATCAGAGGTTGATGCTCCCGAATTGTGCAACTGAGGGGACCAGTCCCTTAGTATCCGGGGAATACAGGGACAATCTCTATGGAAGTGGTCTCCTCTACATATGACACATGGCGATTTAGGCCCGGTCTGTGCTGTGTGTGGATTTTTGTTAGATGTCTTTTGCTTGCCCCCAGTCGCCTTAGGCTCTTTCTTCTTCTTCTCCTTCTTCTCCATGGGAGCTTGGCTTTTGCCGGCTCTACCCTGCGAAGATGAAGGATTAGAGGAAGAGTTATAGGAAGTGGAAGGCTGGTGGGTAGCTCCAGACTCATCTAACTGTTGACTCGACTGTTCAGGAACCATGGTGGTCTGAACTACATTGGTTGAGAATAGCCAAATAGGCAGGCCAATTGTCAGTCCTCAAAGCGACAATGTGGCCATGTGGGGCACACTAACTTCTCCCCAAGAGGAGAAAGGACTAGGATTTCCATCATGTGGAATTCCTTGGTTGGGGCATTCCATGTTCTCAACCTACAGATCAACGCGGGAATAGAAGGTGATTATGTTCCGTTTAAAATAAATTTTATAATGACGCTTAGACACAACTTGCTTTTTCACTTTTTAAGAGTCGAGAAAAAGCTAAAGATGACTCTAGTCTCCTTCGATGTTTTAACGAGCCCGAAGTGACAAATGCTCGGATGGACTTTTTCAGTTATAGAGTTTGAAAAAGGCCAAAAGAAACTGCTCTGGAGTTCTAGGCAGAGGGTGTGCCAAACCTTTCGCAAAACCACAGAATACGTTTTACGGTATGAGTGGTCGATCTTCGTGAATGCTGTGTTCATTGCATTGCGATCAGTAGGGCGACCGACACGGTTTCCTATGGATAAAGGCTTTGATCCTATAGGGGTCTCCCAATATATACGCGACGGTACATGGGAGCACAAGTCCGTATTGATACTTATCGTTTCACCATGGAGGAATCACCCAACCACTCAACGCTAAGATATCACGTTTAACGACGTCGGAACACGTCTCTAGCTTAGACCTCTATGTGTTTGCATTATGTTTCAATGCGTTGTTATGTAAATTCAATTTATTTTAAGGTTGATCTTGTTTAGCAGTTTGCCTTTATGGATCACCACGAGATGTATAGTAACACTACTAAATGCAGTCTAAGATGATAAGCAAGCTTTTCAATCTTTCAACTTTGAAAATCTTAACTACTGAGGGAAAAGAGAGATAACACCTTTTCACACAGATCATAGAGCACACACTAATGCATTTTCCCTAAATCAACATGCAAACTGTCATAATGCACATGCACAATGCAAGTATTTCTTTTCTCTTTCTTAATGTTGGTGCAATACAAAAAGAAAGCTGTTGTATAATTTCGAATTCAATTTCAAGTGAAAGCAAACAAGCTTGTCCAAAATCGAAAGGCACCTTAAGATTTACTTGTTTCGACACTAGAAATATATAAATTCAAACCATATGACGAAAGCAAAAGCTCAATCAGCTATAAACAGCAAACAAACTAACTCTTAAGATCAAAACGACACTTTATCACAGGTCTAGATCTAAGAGGTCACAGCCAGACTAGTTCACTTTCGTTATGGGAAACTGTAAATGATACAAGAAATACAAAAAGAACAAACACAGTTTCTTTATACAACCGAGGCAGAATAGTGACAAGGAAAGTTGGTTTCAGATAGGCACATTGACTGGTAACAGGCAGCAAAAAACAAGAGTGAAAACAGGGCAAGAAACAGCAGGAAACCCCAGTAGCACAAGGCAAGACTGGTCCAGCGCAGGTGGGACACTGTCTGTTTGACCTTCAGCGCAGGTAGCCCCTTCGGGAACTGTGCTGAAATGCAGACAGCCTTTGTACAGCCTGCACTGAAGAACGAAACTTTCATTTCTCTTGGTTTCCGGGTCACAGATTGCTAAAAAATTCACAGTTTTTGCTCAAATCAGAAGCTATCAGTCAAGGACACACTAAGGGATGAAAAGGAGGATGAAAAGCTATCACTAAGAGCTTATTAGAGTCCTTGTGCATCAGCTCTTCAAATCATAAACTTGCCCAGAAACTGAGCTAGAGTAGCTGCCCTCTACTTTGTATTTGAAAGATCCAAATACAGTTCGATTTGGTACTCCCTTTGTTTATGAAATGAATAGCAAAAAACACAAACAACCAACAAGATACGATCCCCAGCGGAGTCGCCAATTTCTTGTTGGGAAAAGTATCCAATACGGAATGACCCTATCCCACTCTAAGGGTGATAGTACCTCAGCAACAACCGAATGCAAAGCTATTCAAGATTACTTCTTTATGAGATGTAAGAGAGAGGAGAAAGGGATCCACTAACCGTTATCTTCCGCTTAATGATTGATCCAAATCTTTCCTCTTTGCTGCTTGCTCCCAGCTCCTTGCTCTTTCACTGGCTCAGCTACACAAAGATCCTGTAAAAGCACAAGAAAGGGAAACTACAAGAAGCATGCATCCATAATTGATTCAAGGATTAGAATAAATCAAATATACAAGTATCAATACGCCACAAAGACAAATGCATATAGAAGAACCTCAAATACTTTATTAATGGAAGAAGTAAAGTTCTGAGAGTGTTACAACCATAATAGGCCCAATCCAGCAACACCTCCCAGCAGAAAGAAATCTCCTCTTCACCTCCTTCAAGCAAATCACCCAATAGTTCTATACTCAAACCAACAGCACTTCCTTACTTGCACAAAATTCCAGCCTCCTTAGACCTCATGAGAGAGCTCTATATATAGGAGTTTTGGAGAAAGGATGAGTCAGCTTGAGGCTGGCATGAAGCTGACTAGTGTCATCTCCCACTTCAGTTATACTTCAGTTCTTGAGTACACTTGGAGTTTCTTGCTTCCACTTGGAGATCTAGATCCTCTTACTCATCACAAGGCGAATTCCCTGATCCAAGTGTCATTTTGGAAGCTTCCTGGGCATTTGACACCTTGCAGAATGACTGTGCCACTTGGCCAATCTCGCCCAATGCAGGTAGCCTTCATTACTTTTGACATTCAGCATAGGTACAGAGTGGAGCAGTTGACATTCAGCACAGATGCTCAGTGGAGCAGCTGACATGATCCAGAAATAGCTTGTTTTTTAGTGTTTTCAGGTGGAGAACTGATTTTCAGTGCTGTGGTTTGCTGACCTTGTTCCTCTAGAGGTAGGAACAACATGTTTAGGGACTTTGGATCCCTTAGATTATTGACATTTCATGCTTCATGCTGTTAGGCACAAAAATGTCTATAACACTAAGATAACCCACCAAAGCCACAAGCAAAGAACAACACCGCGAAGTCAAAGAAGGACACTGAAAAGTGGTGTGTGTTCCATAAGAGCTCCACTCACAACACAAGTGAGTGTACGGCCAAGAAGTCACTAGTGTTAAAGCTAAAGGATTTGAAATTAGATCAATGTTCCGACTCTGAGTCAGAACCTGACAAGGGGAATGAAAAAGGGAAGCAGATTATCAATGTGGAGCCCAATGCCAGAGTTGCCACCGTGAAGATCCAGAAGGAGGAACCCAAAGATCCAAAGGAGGAGGAGCACCTCTTCCACTCCCAAATATGGCTAAAGGGTTCCCTGCTATAATTCATTATCAACAATGAGAGCCAAGAGAACCTCATTTTTGCAGAGGTCGTGAAGTGGTTGGCTTACCGACCACAACACATCCAGAACCGTACACCATCGGGTGGCTTCACCATGGATGGGATCTTTGCGTGAGCCAACAATGTCGCCTTCCATACAACATCAAGCCCTTCTAGATAAGGTATTATGTGATGTTGCTCCCCTTTATGTTTGTGATGTATTATTAGGCCAACCATAATTATGGAAGCGACATGCTATGTATGAGTCAAGGCCTTGTGTTGTTATTATTACTTTTGGAAATAAGTTGTACAAGATACTGGAGGTAGCGCCGCCTACTGCCATCTCTTTGGTTAGTGCAAAAAAATGCAGTAAGCTCATTTCCAAAACTAGAATTTTTTTTTTCCTAATGATACGCCCTCAAGGAAAGAGGAAGACAGTGGCTGAAACCTCCAGACAGGGCCCTTCTGCACAACAACAACAAATGGACACGGTCGTGGAGGAGTACGAGGACATCTTCACCTCCCTCACAGAGGTGCCTCTGTACTGTTAGGTCAAACACTCCATAGATATGATCCCAGCTACGTCGTTGCCCAATGGACCAATCTATTAGTTCTCCATTCTAGAGAACAATGAAATCAAGAGATAGATTCGGGAGCTACTACAGAAAGGTCACATCCGTCTGAGTTCATCGCCCAGTGGGAGTGCAATCGTGTTGGAACAGAAGAAGGTTGGGACTTGGAGACTTTGTATTGACTATTGGGTGTTTAA
Source organism: Pinus tabuliformis (assembly GCA_031772625.1). Lineage (NCBI taxonomy): Eukaryota > Viridiplantae > Streptophyta > Pinopsida > Pinales > Pinaceae > Pinus > Pinus tabuliformis. The sequence goes on along the minus strand of CM062813.1, from coordinate 102,991,101 downwards.
CAAGATCATTGTCTAGAAAAGGTACCCGATCCCACAGATTGATGACCTTCTAGACCAACTAAAGGGGGGAAATATTTCAGCAAGATCAACTTGAAATCAGGATATCACCAGGTACCAATCAAACCCTCTGATGTGTGGAAGACTACCTTCAAATCCAAGGAGGGCCTTTTTGAATGGTTGGTTATGCCTTTCAGGTTGACGAATGCTCTTGCAACCTTCATGAGGCTAATGGATGACATATTGTAGCGATTCAACAACTCATTTGTAGTGGTATACTTAGATGACATCCTCATATCCAGCCAGAGTTGGGAAGAGCACCTCCACTACATATGACAGGTTCTCCAAACACTGTGGCAACACAAGCCATGTGCCAATTTGGATAAATTAACTTTTGGCATGACCTAGGTTCAGTATCTAGGATAAATTATTAACGAACTGGGGGTGCATGTGGATCTAGCCAAGATCTAAGTCATTTGGGATTGGCCAACTCCAACCACTCTAATAGATCTTTGTAGCTTTCTGGGTCTTGCCAATTTCTACGCAAGTTTATGTTGGGATTCACTCATATCACTTGGCCCTTGAGTCAAGTCAACAAGGGAGGAGCGAAAGAAAATTTATTTTGGTCTTGATCTCAAAAAAGGCATTCATAGAGTTGAAACATCACCTTTGATCTGCACCAATTCTCACATTACTAGACTTGAAATAGCCATTTAACATCAAGACAGATTCCTCTAACTATGATATTGGGGCAGTCCTTACTCAACAGGGGCATCCAATGGCATATCACAGTGAGACACTTTCAGACACAGTCCGAAAGTATCCCACTTATGAAAAAGAGATGTATTCCATTGTGAAGGCTTACCAATAATGGAAGAATTACATTTTGGGGAAGGAACGGTCATCCACATAGACCACCAACCGCTATAGTTCATACAGACATAAGGGAAGTTGTAGAATGATCAGCATCAGAAGTGGTCCACATATCTGCAATAGTTTCGTTTGAATATCAAGTATAAGAAAGACAACACCAATAATGTTGCAAATTTCCTTAGCCGACCACCGATCATGGTGTTAACCACAGTGCTCAACTCTTGTGGGCACGCGACTTCTGATTGGCCACTTCTAAACAAAACTGATCCAGAATTCGACCACACATACCAAACGTTCTTGGATGGTCAACAAGTCCCAGACTTTCACTTCAAGGATGCCCTATTATGCCACCTAGGACACCTTTGCATTCCTTCAATTGAGCCTGCCAAGATGATTTGGGAAGCACACTACAGTCGAGACATTGGCCATTTTAGGGTCAAGTAAACGGTGGCAGTACTGCAGATATTTCTACTGGCAGAATCTTCGATAGGATGTAGAAAATTACATTAAATCCTACACTACCTACGCCATTTCCAAATCGTCCATCAAGAAGCAAGGCCTCTATACTCTGCCACCTACCCCTAGTTGACCTTGGGAATCGATCTCCATGGATTACATATCAGACCTTCCTTCTACTAAGCATGGGAGTAACTATGTTTTTGTGGTCATCAACAGATTCTTGAAGATGGCCATTATGGCTGTCTGCAAGAAGAATATCACAGCGAAAGCCACTGCTAAACTTTTCTTTAAACGAGTGTGGGTACACTTTTGGATCCCATAGTCTATCATCTCAAATCGGGACATCAGGTTCGTCAGTACATTTTGGTCTAGTCTCTATTCAATGTTGAACACCAAGCTCACTAAGTCCACAATTTTCCATCCCCAAACTGATGGCCAGATAGAGGTCATCAATAGGATGATCATACACATTCTACACATGTACAACTCAAAGCATCCATGCACATGGGATGAGAGCCTCCCCTATGTCTAGCACAACTATAACTGGGCTCTCCACAACTCGATTGGCCACAACCCTTTTTAGGTGGGCTTGGGGTTCCAACCACTATGTCCCATTGATGTGGCCATGCCGTTTGCAGCTACTCATGTAGATTCGTCTCATGTCCAGTCCGAAAATGATAAGGCTAACAGTTTCATTGAGCACATCCAAAATATCTACCAACAAATCCACGACATTATGTAGAAATCAAATTCCAAGTACAAGCAACGACATGATCAACATCAGGTGCCACAAAATTTTCACATCGGCAACAAATTCTGGTTACATTTGCAAAAGTAACACCTTACTAGAGCCTATTAGAAACTCAAACCACTTTGCTATGGTCCTTACACCATTACCAAGGCTATGAGAGACAATGCATTTGAGCTCAACATTCCCCCATTCCTTGGCATACACCTAATGTTCAATGTGGACTGCCTTTGACCATACTTCCCACCATTGCTAGACACATCACACATTGCATAACAACTCATACCTACAGATTTAAATCTAGATTGCATGGAACAAGCCACAAATGATCAAAACAAGGACATGCAAATCAAGCACACTTGCTAACAAAAGATCCAATTGCGCCGAATTTTCAAGGCAGGCCAACTCCTTCACCAGGGCAAGTGGCTCACCAGGGACCAAGTTCAACAGAAGTTTCCTCATCTCATGGAGGAACTCAACGCAATGGGGACCATTGCTTCCTAAGGGGGGAGGAATGATTCAAGTGCATATTGGTGGCCACTCGCCAATTGCACTTGGTCCCCCACCATTATTTCATTTAGTTTTTAAGTTTCCTTAGTTGTAGAACAATTTACTATTTTTAACAATTTTTTGGGTCCTAAACTTCCAGAGCCGTTTTGAGGCCCTAAACGGATTTTTTTGGCAATATACTATTTTTTTCCATTGTATCCCGTGGAGAGATATTTCCAACGAGGTATCATGCGCGTCAAACAGAGATAATATGACCAAGTTGTGACCCTGGGAAGTTGGCTATCCAACTAACCCCAACGGGGCCCATAAACTCTTGGTGTTACTGATGAGCCTCGATATTGCAACAAGAATGTTGCAACTCCCAAGGCTACTGACTTTAATTATCAACCCAAGGTTCATACAAACTTAAGAGGTGTTGGCACTATATGTGTGGCATACAATGTGTCATTCCTTTGCTGTCATGATGTAATGGAATGCATGTACTGAAGTCAAATCCTAAACTAACTGCAGAAAATGAAATGTTTGAAATGGAACCTTAACCTATTTCAAGAAAGAAAGTTCAAGGAAAGAGATGGAAATTCAATGCTAAATCACACCATTTCCTAATTAACCGCCAAGAAACTATGCTTTGCAATAATGATAAATTATCATGAACCAAATGCTACTATCTAAGCATGGAAATAAGAAGTATTAAACATCACTAATGTGAAAGTAAAGGGACTGAAATAAATTTGTTTTTTTCTTTTTGTCTTTTCATTCAAAATCAAGTATGCAAACTAATTTCCTTTGCTCATGTGGCAGGTAAATTAAGGATGTTGGAGGTTGGATGGAAGGGTTAGAAGATGGTTGGATGGTGCAAGAGGCCCTTGGGAGGCTTTTTGTGACTTCCTATAGGTTTTCCATCAATTTGGCCTCAAAACAGAGCATTTCAGGAAATCCTACAAGATGTACTAGAAACCTACAGGATGATCCTGTAGGAATTACAGTGAACCTACAGGATATAGCCGAGAGAAAAATGTGAGGTGTTGGAGGTGATGGGGGCCTAGGAAAGGTGTGTGATGGGTGGAATGGAGTAGGAAAATTCATAGGATCACTCAAAACTCAAAACCAAAGTTGAGAGATGGATGGATTTTGTTATAGATCTGATATGAAAATATAGGAGAATGCAATTATACCTAGAAATAATACGAGAGAAATAGATAGAATTGCTTCTTTATTGATCAAACCCTTAAGGTAGGGAAAAACCATACATTTACTCCTGAAGGAAGGAGAACACTCCACAAGCCATATGCCTGTTCATACAATAATCCTTTACATCTCTCCATGTAGAGTCTCTAGCCTCTATATAGGCCTCATACATACAATACCATGGGTCATTACCATGGTTCTCGCATACCATCGAACTAATACCATGGACCCATTACATTATTAATAAGTAACGTGGGGCCCTTATATGATATGGGTGCCCTTAGTTGTTAACGGGAAAAGTGTCTATTCAGAACGACCCTATCCCACTAAGGTGTGATAGTGACCTTAAACAGGGAAAACTACTTTCGTATTCTTCTTTATGAACTATAAACGAAGAGGAATAGGATGAACCAACCTGTGTCTTGCGCTAGTCCTTTGATCCAATCTCTCTCCTCTTTGACAGCTTCCAGCTACCTGCTCACTTACTTGCCCAGCTTCACCAAGTTCCTGTAAGAACACAGAAGAAGAAAACTACACAAAGACATGGATTTATATTCATAAATAGCTTAGGATCAGATTTAAGCTAAACATACAAATGTAACAAACATCAATGATACACAAGCATGTAGGAGAAACTCAAATAGTTTTATTGATATAAAAAGAAGGTCTAGGAGGAGTTACAACCGATGATTCTTGATCCAGCATCAACCTCCCAGCAAAGGAATCCCCTCTTCACCTCCAACAAAGCATAAATCACCCAATACTCTGATATCTATCTCAAAACCAACAGCAATTCTCCGCAATGTACAAAATTCCAGCCTCTAGATCTCTGGGATGAGGGATCCATATATAGATGTATGCAAAGAGGATGAGTTAGCTTATAATTTGACTAGTGGCTTCTCTCTGTCAGTTCTTGTTTCCACTTGGAGACTGAGAGCCTCTTACTCATCCTTGGTCGAACTCAGTGAGGCAAGTGTCATTGGGGAAGATTCTGGAAGCTTCCATTATCTGTCCACCTCGTGGAATGACACTGGCATTTGTCATTTCCCACTCAACGCACCCTGGTAGTGCATTTAGGTGCGTTGCAACGCACCTAGCTAGTGTACTTGGGTGCTATGCAACGCAGCTAGCTAGTGGAGCAGCTGAAATGATCCTGATTTGACTAATTCTGAGCAGTTTCTGGTGGAGAACTTCTGGGAGACGCTGTAATTTGTTGACCTTGTTCCTTTAGGGGACGGAACAACACTATTAGGGACTTAGGATCCCTTGGTTTATGGAAATTTCATGCTTAGAGTTGTAAGGCACAAAAATGTCTATAACAGTTGCCCCCTAAAGTATGAGGCTGTTTATCGGGTGAAATGCTTTATTAGGAGGATCCGAAGTTCTTTCAATGCTGGGAGGAGACCTGTAATAAGATACAATACAATAAATTATCTTCATACTGTTTTCATGATCTAGCTGAGGCGGGCATTCCCATGCTCAGCTTTATAAATTCATTTTCATGTACATAGGACAGACAATCGTCTGATGGTAGACTGATGATTCTGATAGAGCCATCATCCTTGTGGTAGGATGATTACCTATGCTGCAATGTTGTACATTTCAATGTCTTTATTTTCCTGAATATATATCGCAGCCCAGATGGATGAAACTAGATCCGGGGTCTTCAATCTCGTCCGATCTTCACTCGAAGTACAAGTCGATCCATGTGAGAAATGTTTTGAAGTCGAACATGGAAAGACATCACTTGATTACCAGTCAATGATGTAAAATGTTAACAAGCACAAGAGGAATCACCGATAATGATGATGACCCTCAAGGTACTGAAGTACAATTCACGTGGTGTGAATAAAGGACTTGGTGTCGAACACCACGCAAAATCTTTCGGTCAAAAGTCATTGATGTATACCTGTTGCCGGAAGTGAGAAACTTGCCATTGAGGCATGCAAGCTTCAAAGTACTGAATGGGGTGTTCCTAGATCAACTTCTCGGATAATGAGCTGGTGTCAACAAGAAGCAATCCATCAAAGGAGGGCCTTAATGAATCCCACATCAATGACACAGAACGGAGCAAATGATTTTGATGGAGGTGAAAACGATCTGATGATATATGGTTCAGGATGGTGGTCATGAAGGAATGAAGTATAATGTATGGTAGTGGATGGAACACGGATGACTTCTTTGGATGACTTCTCTTGAATATGTCGGCAACACTTATGTGATGGATTGGTAGCATTTACCCCAAAGGTGGATGGTATGGCGTGACCATGGTGATGTGACCGGTGAATGAAACAACCCAACCCGACTCAGGCACGGAGTGGAAGTGTCATGTTCAAGAGCGACTTGCTACCAATAAAGATTCTTTGAGTTTCTTCCCAATTTTTCCCCAGTCATTGCTGACCAGTACCTCTTTATTTTTTTCAAGCTTGAGGAGGATAAGATATGCTTGTTCTATAATTTTGCCTTCGGGAAAAACCATCGCTATGTTTTAACGAGCCTAGCGATAGTGAAACTCGTTCTCGTCTAAAGACAAGTTTGTCGCTATTAATCTTTTTAACGAGTTTAACGAGAAAGATAACTCGGTCCTTTTCATTTTTAGAGAGTCTGAAAAGGTACGTAAAGGTAACTCCACAATTCCTTTTTCGTCATCTAATCCCTTAAGTCCGAAAAAGTATAAAACAATACAGAAGGGATGAATTTTCGATAGTTTAAACGAACCGAACAAAACAAGCGCTCGATCTTTTTGTGCAATAATCCCTCAGGTCCAAAAAGATTAAAATCTAGAGGAGGGATAGTGCTTCCGGTCGCTTTAACGAGCTGGAAGGCCAAAACTCGGCAATCTTTTCATATTTTACGAGTCAGTCGAAAAGAGATTAAAGAAGACTCATCTTTTGAGGAACGAGTGGTAAAATGGGTAGCAGCTGATTCCAGGTAAGGTTTGGAATTTTCCAATCACGACAGTGTCACAAGGATGGCTAGTGAAATCACTTTTCACAGCTATTCCTCAAAATGGGTAAACAATCAAATGGAGGTGAATGATCGGCCAATGGAAAAGTGGAGGTGACAGTGCAAACACGACCAAGGCTTTAATGGCTGAAATGCTTCATTCACGGTGGTTATTTATCGGGGAATAGTTCATTTTTTAACGAGCTTAAACGCGGGTGGAAACATTTGCTCATGTCTTATGTTTATTTTTTAACGAGCTTGAACTATTCGCTAAAACTGCTCGATTAATCCAGTCATATGATAAGAATGTCTCATATAAAATGGCAACTTTTAGATTTTTGCCCCACTCCTTTCTTTATGCAAGTTAGGAAACGACTAATCCAAAAAACAGATAAATAATCTCTTTTTTCTTGCACTCCAAAAGGCTTGCATGCCCCCAGGTATAAAATATGGTTTCAAGGTTACCCCTTCTTTAGTCCAATAAAAAATTTGTTTTACCGGGAGAAGCCTACCTCTTACAGGTTACCCAAAGATTGTTCGATTCGCGGTGCAAAAAAAACACTTCTTCGGCGCTGTCTACCAAAATAAACAAAGGTGAGCAACGACGTTTGCCACTCACATAACTTTGACAAGAGAATCTTATTCTAGAATAACCCCTCTTCCAATCACAGACGGGGTACAGACTAGTCATATTCTCCCGCGGAAACCTACTCTATACCCAAAGTTTTCCTGCCGAAGCAGACCAGGATGCATGCCCCCTGGGTTTCAGTCATATCCCTCTGAATTACTCGCGCTCATCGGGAGGACGGACTGGGGATTGAGACATTTCTTGTGTGAAGAGACCATTTAGGGATGGTATATGACTATTTTCTATGCGTGATCCGGGAAATGAAAGCTGGTCCACGAGCTTGACCACTATTCCTTTGTGCAGAAAACACATTACTCTAAAGAGTGAGGAGACGATGGCTCCCATGCAATAAATATAGTCTCGTCCAAGGAGTAGATTATAATCCAAGGGTCCTTGAACTACCATTACATTCATTTGAACTGTCTTCCCTCTCAATGTTATGGGCACATCGAGAAGGATCCCTAAAGGTCGACTGGTTCCTTTATCAAAGCCTGTCAGATTTCTCATCTCAGGCAACAGCGATGGCGAACCAAGCACTTTCCAAGAAATAGAGGAAAGGATACTCACAGAAGCCCCCTCATCTATGATGGTATCAACCATGACCATTCTATATATTTGAACGATAATTCGGAATGGTACACTTGCTGGTAAACGGGGTCTGCCTAGTTGATTCCAGTCGAAGGAGACAACTAGGTTGCTTGGAGGTGGGACAGAGTAGACGGCCGGGTATGGCTCTGACGAACTTCCCTCCTGCAGTAAGGGAATGGGTAGATTGCCCCCATGTTCGTCGGAGTCTGTGTTGATGAAGAGAATTTGGACGGTGTCATCCTTGTTCTCTTCAGTGACTATATCATCCGAAGATAAAACCTCTGAAGGCAATACCGGGTCAACTGTCGCCTTGACCTTTTGACTTTCGTCTGGTATGGATTAAGATGGTTTATCTTCGATGATAGGCGCTTCAGCCGACCACTTGAGCGGGCCAACTGGATTCTCAACTAGCGATGGACTCGGCAAGAGTTTTTTATATCCAGGAGGAAGTCGTAACGGTGAAATCGAACGATCATCCAAAACTCTTTTCGCTTCGTCTAAGGAGGGACAACGGTGGACGGCATGATTGCCTTTGCACAGTTTACAGGGAAATCTAGCTTTCCCTTTTTGTCCTGGGGCTTCACTTTCGCTAGTTGATGGTGTGCTTTCAACATGATCATCAGAGGTTGATGACACCAGATTGTGCAAATGAGGAGACCAGTCCCTTAGTATCCGAGGGATGCAAGGACAATCTTTGTGAAAGTGGTCTCCTTTGCAAATGACACATGGCGATTTAGGCCTAGTCAGTGCAGTGTGTGGATTCTCGTTAGACGACACTCATTTTCCCCCATTCGCCTTTGGCTCCTTCTTCTTCTTCTCTTTCTTCTTCTTATCCTTCTTCTCTTTAGGAACTTGACTTTTGGCTTTGCCAGCCCCATCAAGCGAAGAGGAAGGAGGAAAGGAAGAATTAAAGGAAGTAGAAGGTTGGTGGGCAACTCTGGACTCGTCTAATTGCTGATTCGATTATTCAGGAATGGTGGTGTTCTGAACGACATTGGTTGAGAAGAGCCATACTGGCAAGCCAATTGTCAGTCCTAGAAGCGATAATGTGGCCATATGGGGTGCACCAAAATCTCCCCAAGAGGAGAAGGGACTAAGATTTCCACCAAGGGGAATTCCTTGGTTGGTAGACTCCATTTTCTCAACCTAAGATCAACGTAGGAAAAGGGTATGAATATTCCGTTTAAAATAAATTTTTAGACGCTTTGACACAACTTGTTTTTTCAATTTTTAAGAGTCGAGAAAAAACAAAAGATGACTCCAGTCTCGTTCAATTTTTAATGAGCCTGAAGTGACAAGTGCTCAGATGGACCTTTTCCGTTAAGGAGTCTGAAAAGGAACGAAAGGGACTGCTCTGGAGATCTAGGTAGAGGGAGTACCAAACCAATCACAAAACTGCAGAATACTTTTTACGGTACGGCAGTCAATCTTCCCAAATGTTGTGTTTGGTGCATTGCGATCAGTAGGGCAGCCGACACAGCTTCCTATGGATAAAAGGTTTTAAGCCTATAGGGGTCTCCCAATATATACTCGACGGTATGTGGGAGCACAAGTCCGTACTAGCACTTATCATCTCAAAGTGGAGGAATCACCCAACCATCAGTGAGGACAACAGTTACCAGGCTTTACGATGCCAGAATACGTCTCTAGCCTAGACCTCTAAATGTTGTGCGTTAAGTTCCAAAGCGTTGTTAGATTCATTCAATTTATTTTAATTCGATCTTTCTTATGAATTTTTCCTTTTTGGGATCACCATGAGATGTAGATGTAATTCCTAAAATGCAATCTAAAGATGATAAGCAAACTTTTATCTCTTTTCAGCAATGAAAATCCTAGCTACAAGGGGAAAAGAAAGACACAATCTTTTCTCAAAGAGCAAAGAGCACACTGTAAATGCACTTTTCCTAAATCAAGCCAAGCAGACTATCAATATGCAAATGCACATATGCATGTATTTTTTTTCACTTTCTTAATATTGATGCCTAAAAAGAAAGTTGATGTACAAATCTGAATTTGCTTTCAAGTGACAAACACAAACAAGCTTCTTTTTGAAATCAAAAGGTAGAGATGATTATGACACTTTATGATTTTGAAATAAATACTCGTTTCAACACTAGAAAGTCATAAATTCAAACCAAAGGCAAAAGTAAAAGCATAATCGACTGTCAATAGCAAATAAACTTTCTCCTAAGATCAAAATCGACACTTACGACAGATCTAAATCAAAGGACGACAGCATGACTATTCTACTTTTCAATGGAAAACTGTAAATGATGTAACAAACACACAAAGAAAATCTACTGTCTTTTTGTACAAAGGAGGCGGAATTAAGGCAAAGAAAAGGGGTTTTTAAACAGACACACACTGATCACAGGCCGCAAAAATCAGAGACAAAACTGAAAAAATGAAGCAAAGAACCTCAACTGCACAGGGCTAGGCTGATCAGCGCACCTGTTACACAGAGAAACTGGATTGCAGCCTAGGTAGCCCTCTCGGGAACTGCGTTGAAATGAAAAATCTCTTCACAGAGCCCACGCTGGGGCAGAAACGAGAATTCTATCCGGGTTCTGGGTCACGGTTTGCAGTTTAATCTATGGTTTTTGGCCGAGTAAAAGCAATCAGTAATGCACAATCAGAGGGTGGATTTAAAAGAGGTCTAAGAGCTATCAAAAAGGGAATCAGATCATTTGTGAATCAGCTGTTCAAATCATAAACAAATCCAGTGAATGGATTGAAGTAGAAGATGTCTACTTTGCATTTGTTAATGGAAAATGCAGTTCGGTTGCTACTTCTATGTTTATGAAACAAACAACAAGAGAAACACAAACAAACTAATTAGACACGCTCCCCAGTGGATTCGCCATTTTGTTAACGAGAAAAGTGTCTATTCAGAACGACCCTATCCCACTAAGGTGTGATAGTGACCTTAGAAATAAAAAGGAAAACTACTTTTGTATTCTTCTTTATGAACTATAAACGAAGAGGAATAGGATGAACCAACCTGTGCCTTGTGCTAGTCCTTTGATCCAATCTCTCTCCTCTTTGACAGCTTCCAGCTACCTGCTCACTTACTTGCCCAGCTTCACCAAGTTCCTGTAAGATCACAGAAGAAGAAAACTACACAAAGACATGGATTTATATTCATAAATAGCTTAGGATAAGATTTAAGCTAAACATACAAATGTAACAAACATCAATGATACACAAGCATGTAGGAGAAACTCAAATAGTTTTATTGATATAACAAGAAGGTCCAGGAGGAGTTACAACTGATGATTCCTGATCCAGCATCAACCTCCCAGCAAAGGAATCCCCTCTTCACCTCCAACAAAGCATAAATCACCCAATACTCTGATATCTATCTCAAAACCAACAACAATTCTCTGCAATGTACAAAATTCCAGCCTCTGGATCTCTGGGATGAGGGATCCATATATAGATGTATGCAAAGAGGATGAGTCAGCTTATAATTTTACTAGTGGCTTCTCTCTGTCAGTTCTTGTTTCCACTTGGAGAGTGAGAGCCTCTTACTCATCCTTGGTCGAACTCAGTGAGGCAAGTCTCATTGGGGAAGATTCTGGAAGCTTCCATTGTCTGTCCACCTCACGGAATGACACTGCCATTTGTCATTTCCCACTCAACGCACCCTGGTAGTGCATTTAGGTGCATTGCAACGCACTTAGCTAGTGTACTTTGGTGCTATGCAACGCAACTAGCTAGTGGAGCAGCTGAACTGATCCTGATTTGACTGATTCTGAGCAGTTTCTGGTGGAGAACTTCTAGGAGAAGATGTAATTTGTTGACCTTGTTCCTTTAGGGGCCAGAACAACACTTTTAGGGACTTAGGATCCCTTGGTTTATGGACATTTCATGCTTAGAGCTGTAAGGCACAAAAATGTCTATAACACCCATTACATTATTACTAACTACTTGTGGTCCCTTATATGATATGGGTTAACCACCTTATTTATTACTCTGGCCCATCCCATTATTACATTATTACCTTGCGTATCTCTCTTTGTACCCCATATTATCCCCTCTAGGTATATAACATTCCACCCCCCTTAGCATGTTTTGTCCCCGAAACATGGGAAGAACACAAATAATAAGATCTACTCAAAAGAGTAGTCCAATGGTACCATGCACATGCATCTAGCCATCCAAGAGAAAGGTGAACCCTTGATCTCGCTAGTGCCTTGCTCACTTGAGATGGAAGTTGACCATGGCAGATCATCTGTGTTGATGTGTAGTAGGTGGATCTTCGCTCCTTGCTATTCGTCATGCGGGGGTTGTTGTCCTTGTGGCTAATTGGTTGCCCTCTTGTTGGTTATTGTCTTGCGGGGTGATGATATGTTGAAGTTTTAACCCACGATGTCTTTTTCTTTAATTCACCCCTTACTGGAGTCTGACTATTATCTACTGCATGCTTTGGTGCCTACTGTGGTGTCTTATCTTCTAATATTACTTAAACCACTGAACCCTCATCAGATGTGTCAGCACCTATAACCTTTTCGACTTCACCCTCTGTTTGTGTTTGATTGTCGACCATCAACTGCTCATCATCTGATATGTCAGTCCCTTGAACATCTTCTACATCAACCTCCATGGACTCCACCTGTTTATTAATGGAAATATCCTGTAATGTAATTTTCTTCTTTTTATACCAGAGCTTCAGGAATTTCTTCTGCACATTAATATTGATAGTACCCACTGATTCCATCCAAGGATATCCCAAAACAACATCCATATTATCCATATCTAAAGTAGAAAAGTCACCATGCAACACATACTTATCCATAGAAATCTTCAAATCCTTATACACTTGAACATCCTCATCATCCACCTGTGTGTGTTCAATGTGTTTTGCTAGAACTTGCAATTTTTTTGCCAAATTAACATTGATAAAATTATGATTGCAACTAGGATTTATAGAAACAATGATCTTCTCCTTCTGAATCAATCCATGAACCTGCAATAAGGATATACCAGTAGGAAATAACCCCACATGTTCCCCTTATCTTGTTTTCTAGCCTGAGACCATTTGTCTATAAGGAGTTTTTCCATTTCTTCATTCGAGAATTTGGACAAGCCAATGATGCCCAGTGAGTTCCACCATATGGCGGCCTCTTATTTCAAACCAATTGGTACCATAAACTTCCATCCCTCCCCAAATATGTTCTTTAGATTTTGTATGAATTCTTCAATAGTAGGGCTATCATCTTTTCCAGTAAAATTTTCCATGAAGAGGGTTTGAGAAAAATTCACTTGGCGAAAATTTGAAAGGGTCACAATTCCGTCAGTATTGCTCAGAATCCCTATTATGACCTATTTTTGGAAAGGAACAACCATTCTGCATCTTCCCATTTGATAAAAATCTTTATCCAGGCACTGGAATTTTAGATCTACACTGCAACTCTGCCGTCGCCACCAAAATTTCTGAAAAGGAGCTGATTTTAAATCAGCAATATCTCCCTCATCCGGACTCCGATTCAACTGATTTTTTTTTTTGAAATTGGTTTTTTTTCACAAAGAATACAAATATGCAATTAGATTTTGCAGATCTTGCACTAGGACTTCCAGATTTGTGCCACAAACTCGTTGACCCAAAAAATTGTCTGCAACCCCACTGATTTTTAAATCAGCGATATCTCCATTCGGACTCCGATTCAACCGATTTGTTTTTTGAAATCGACTATTTTTTCACATAGAATCCAGATCTGTAATTAAATTTTGCAGATATTGCACCAAAACATACAGATCTGATCTACAAACTCGCCACCCTCGAAATCCTGCAAAAAAAAAAAAAAAAAATTCCACTTTTTTGCCCAAGAAAGTGCTCTGATACCACTTTTTATAAATCTGTTTTGAAAATATAAGAGAATGCAATTATACCCAAAAATAATAAGAGAGAAATAGATAGAAATGCTTCTTTATTGACCAAACCCTTAAGGTAGGGCAGCACCATACATTCACTCCTGAAGGAAGGAGAACACTCCATAAGCCATATGCCTATTCATACAATAATCCTTGACATCTCTCCATGTGGAGTCGCTAGCCTCTATATAGGCCTCATACATATAATACCATGGGTCATTGTTGGGCCTCACAATGGTCCCTATTTTCACTCCATTATTTACCAATATCTTCACATTTTACCTTCATGTCACCTCCATTCCACCTCCACATCATTCCATTTACCTCATTATTGGGTTATAACTATGTTTTTCCAAAGTTTATTAATTCTTAACATTTTTAAGTGAATTTATGGCTAAACTTTAGAAAATAATATGCTTATACTTATACCTAACAATTATAATGAGTTTGTTGACATGTGTAGGTACAAAGGAAGCTTCCAGGGCATCTTTATGTGGCCTTGAATGATCAAATTCGAATTTGATAAGATAAGCCTCATGGAAAAGATCATGGAGAAAATCATGGACCTCATGGAGGAGATCATGGAGGATAGGGTTATGTGTCTAGATGGTTGAGAAATGTATGGAACTAAAAGAGAGATTAGTGGATCATCATTATGAGTTTGTTATCTCATCCTATTGTATAAATAGGAGTACCTCCTCCATTCCAAAGGGGAGGACTCTTAGGGCATGTATCCAAACTTATGATGGAATAGAATAAAGCTTCATTTTTCATATATTTCCACTATGTAGTTTTAGATATAAGTTGTAGATATATTTCCATTATGTAGTTTTAGATTTATTTTTCCTTAATGTAGTATATGGAATAATTTGTCTTGTTCTTAAGAGAATTGAGCTCACTCTAAAAGGATGAGAGAAACATTTTATTTCATATTAGATCTTATTTCATTTACTTGTTTAGATGTTTAAGGATTTGTTTGTGATTGATGAATGAGTTTTAAATTAGAATCTAATCAGCATATGAGAGGATAACTAAGGGTCTAAGTTAGGCTCTCTCTCTCTATTTGATTTGCATGATAATTAAAATTCATTTTTTTACTTTTATGTTTCAAGTATCATATGAGGACATACCAAGAGTCTAAGTTAGGCTCTCTCTCCATTGATTTATATGGTAATTGAAATTCATTCTTTTGTGCTTTTATATTTCAAGTCATTTCATTTCTTATGCTTGTGAATGAATCTTATTTTAGTTTGGATTAGTACATGAGAGGACAATCAAGAGACTAAGTTAGTCTCTCTCTCTACTTGAATCTGAACAACAATTAAGTTCATTCTCTTGTCTTCATTTCAAGTTTCTAGTTTTATGTAATCAATGATTTCTCTATGATACTGTAGGGAAGGACAACCAGGACCTCCTTAGTTAGGAGCCTCTTCCCTTGCATATTATATTGAATCATAAATTATTTAGTTAGACATAGAGTTAGTTGCCTACTCCTGCATATATTTTGCTGGCATCATCACAAGCTCACGAGTTTCCCTGGTTGATAATTTAATGCAGCAATTTAAGCCCAATAAATTGCCCAACATTTTGGCGTCGTTGCTGGGGATGGTGCTAAGGGATTAGGCATTAGAATTTAATTCATTACTAGTATTTTTCTTTAGACAAAATAATTTGTGAACCTTGGTGACAGCAGGATCTTCACAAAGGAGTTTAAGTTTAAGTTTTCTGATGATTTAGTGTTTAGCTAGTTTTAAATTTTGTCTTTTCAAAAACACCCCCCCTCCATGAATAAAAACAAATCAAGTGATTAGTATGCTCTCTTCCTGTGCTTCGTGCGATCAGGAAGATCAGAAAATCTATTGATTTTGTTCAAATAAAAATACTCTTGCTGGAGAATTAATTTGCAAAAAGACAATACAAAATTTTGTGAATGAAAAAAAACATCTTTAAATTTTTAGATGAAATTTAGTTTTTTTTTTAATTTTAGATTTAAAAAATAAAAAATTTAGTTTTTAATTTTAGATTTAAAAAAAATAAAAATAAAAAATTAAACAATTCCACAAAATAATAATAATATATGTATTATATATACACATATTATTATTATTAAAAAAAAAAAAAAAAAAAACTTAACCATTTTCTTTGTTTTTTAGATATTTAAAAAAAAAACTAACTATTTTTTGCTTTGTTTAGATAATCTTCGGCAAAATCACATAATCAATCGTTTGTCGACGCGTTTCGAACCAACCAGTGTGGTTCATCGTCAGGACAAGTTGAAGAACCAATCCGGCTTAGCTTGATTAAATAGAGGTGCAGAGACTCCAACGGTTATAATGTCAACGGCTAATTTTGACCAATAACCCTAGTCAAATCAATAATTAGTATTCCTAGAAAAGGTAAGTAAATGAATTTCGCTTGTTTATTTAGAAATAAATATATCTAATATTAACTATTAAGAAAATTCATAGAGTAATAACCATATTTTAGTTATAAAGGTCATTAGTAAATTATATCTTGTATAAAGTACATATTTATTAGATAATTTATATTAGTAATTATCCCCATATTGTTTAAATACAACTAAAAGGTGATAAACCATTATTATTTTTAGGTAATGTGTAATAATTATTAATGGTTCATTGGTAAGTTAGATCTTTAAATTATATTATTTTTATCTATTATTTTAATAATAAGTAATGAATGTTTAATAGTAATCTATATCTACTTAATAATTCATAATTCCAAACAAATTGTTAAGTCATTACTATTCCTAGGAATTAGTTCCATTAGGTACATAGAATAACTAATATTATTGGCAATAATTATCCTTTAAACCTTATGGTTAAATAATCAATATTAATTTAATATTTTAAGTTTAACTAAGTCATTATAAAATTACTTATAAGGTAAAGACTAGGGTTGATAAAGTTCATGTTTATTGTTTTTTTTAGATATTTAAAAAAATGCAAAACATTAATAAAAAATAATAATAAAAAAATAAAAAAATTAACCCTTTTGTTTGTTTGTTTGTTGTTTTTTAGAAATTTAGAAAAAAAAAAAAAAATAATAACCATTTCTGTTTTTTGGTTTGTTTTGATATTTGGAAAAAATATAAAAAAACATGCAAAACATTAAATAAAAACAACATAAAATTATTTTAAAAAAAAATCATTTTAACAACTAACCATTTTTTTTATTTTTTTTTATTACCATTGCTATTTTTCAACTTAAAAAAATTGAAAATCCAACCAACGACCTGGTGCGCATTCGAGGATGAGGTGATATTGATGTGTTTGTGCACGGAGAACCTTAAAGGAATGACATGGTGGAGAACTTTGGAGAATGCCGGCCATTAAAAGAGCTTGCAAATAGTCAAAGCGTTTGGAGAATATCTCTGGCCAGCAACAGATTGAGTGGTACCATACCATATTCACTGGGTAGAATCCAATTGGAACTTGATGATCTTCAAATGGGATGACTGTGGAGTTAATTTGCTTTGGTTACAGAAGTGGTAAAACTCTACCCACCAAACAATTGATTGAAGGATGCCTCCGAAGAAGATTATGAATGATAGCAATCACAAGAAGTGACTCTGATAAAGGTGCTGAAAGTGCTAGCCTGCTCAATTTCTTTGCAAATGCTGCAGCTAAATATGCTGGCAAAAGTGGTGACTTCAGGCATGCATCCAGAAGCTCAAAAAGACGAGATCGATATTTAGTCAACTCTTGCTTTCACCACATTCATGTGAACCCAATCTCGTTGAATGTGAGGAATCCATTGCCGACGCTCCGGCGCTCTTTCTTGCCATAAACCGCAACCGATTCAAAGCATTTAATTGCTGGAGAAAAGCTGGTTGAAAATCCAGAGCATTAAGGAATTCAGTTGAGGTGGCCTTCTATACAGGCTAAATCCATGGAGTAGTTGCTGAGAAATTGCTTGTGCTCTCTTTGCATTCAATTTGCATGCCGATTACATGATAGACAGGTGGCGGATTCTACACCGAGTTCCCTCGAACTTCCTCCTACTATAAGTTCAGTGGAACCATTTAAAGCTTCCCTGCAACCCATGGCTTTGACACCACCTGCAATACCGACGGCTCCTCCTGTGAATTTGGCTCCCCAGTGTACACGAGTTGTTATCAAATAATGTTCCTGATTTCACCTGCCATAGTTCGATTCCTAAGTATTTCAGACTGGGGAAAACATAAAGTTCTGAATCATCCTTAAAATCTGGATTGTCAATCATTGGTGCAAGGCAGCAGCCCTGGAAAGCTCAAGCTGCAGACTTGTCCTTCTCCATCAGGTTCCAAGCAATCCGCTCAGGATTATCCCATTTTCATGCCTACTTATGATGAGGAAACCATGCGTGCATATCAGCAAGTTTTGTTAGATCCAAAACGAAGGTCTTTGAATTGGGATGATGGGCAAGAAAACGATGTTGAAAGCATTGGAACAGAAAGGGAAGTCCTCTTTCTGCTATCAAAAGATCCTCTGGGTTGTTTAGCAGAGCGTTTGCCTTGTCCACAATAGACCATTCTTTAGAGATCCACACTTGGATTTAGGGCTAACATAGTTGTGAAATTTTTTTCTCAAGTTGGCACTAATTGTTTGATGTAAATTTCTGAATGCTGCCTACTGAAACACTATCTACATTAGAGAGGGGAAATGCGCTCTATCTCCATAAACGATATGTAATTGACAGGAATTTTTCCTTTTCCGGTTCTGGCTTTCTCTTTCCATTGTATTGACTGTACATTATGAAACTTTTGTGAAAGCAGATTTGACGAAACGGCGGAGGAGGACGAAGATGTTTGTCGAATATGCCGAACGCCTGGAGACTTGGAGAATCCTCTGTTTTACCCGTGTGCATGCAGAGGAAGCATCAGATATGTTCATCAGGATTACCTTCTTCAGTGGCTCAATCACAGCAACGCGCGGCAGTTGTGAGCTCTACGGTTGTGAAACATTTTAGTTTACGGTTTGTTTTTTTAATTAGTTTTTTTTATTTTTATTTACAACTAAAAAAATATAAAAAAATCCACATAAATAATAAATTAAAAACAATGGTTTTTAATTTGTTATTTAAATAAAAATAAAAAAATTTGTGTGTTGTTTTGTTATTTGAATAAAAATAAAAAATATTTTGTAGTGTTGTTTTTTTTATTTAAATAAAAAAAAAAAAAAAAAAATTGTGTAATATTTTGGATAATACAAAAATCAAAACAACACAAAATAATTTTTATTTTTATTTAAAATAAAAAAGATTTCCTTATTTTTATTTTTATTTTTAATTTAAAAAAAAAACTAACTTCATTTTAGTTATAGTATATTTTTAGCATTTTTCTTTTTTAGGTTTTAATAAATAAAATTTTGTTAATTTAAAAAAAAAAAAAATCAACTTAAATAATAAATTAAAAATTTATGTTTTTAATTTATTGTTTAAATAAAAATCTAAATAAAATCAACCTAACAGCTAATTTTTTTTTTTTACAATTTTTTTTTTAAATTTGTTGTTTAAAAAAAAAAACAAAATTAAAAAAATATAAAAAAAAAAAAAAAAAAAAAAAAAAAAAACAAAAAAGTATATATATATATATATATATATATATATATATATATATATATATAAACAATAAAAAAAAAAATTCACAAAAATTCACACAGATTTGAAAATAAAAAAAAGGGATACTTGGAAACACATTTCGAAAATCGATTGGAGGAGTCTCAAGACGATAATTATTTCTGATAGCTTTTAGTTGGCATCCCATATTTCTGTTGTATGATTTATGATGCACTAATATGCTGAACAGAACAGATATATGTCATGTCAATCTTTTTGCCAAACACATTTCAGAAGTTATCTGACAGGGAGTATTATTTTTCACGGTTGTTTTTAAGATTGGATTGAAATTGATATCATGAATTGAGTTACTTTCAACACTTCGATTTTTCCTAAATCTGTTTTATTTGGTATGAAATTTTTGCTAAGAATCATGAAGAAAATGCGTAATTCTTCTTGAACAAACTTATGTTTTCTTTCTGCCAAGGTTTTTACAGGTTATAGGATAACACAGTGATCATTCAGGAGATTACATTGTGACGACAATTAGTCTTCCAAAGACTAAATTCATGAAAAATTCTGAAGACAAATCCATCTCCACAACTACTACCTTCCACCTCCCTTTCTGAAAAAGATTTTGAATTCCACCAATTGTACATCCATCAGGCTTGACACTTCCATATCCATTTTTCACAGCAATAGTTCTTATTCATACACCATGCATTTCCTTACATCCATCCATTTTCCTTGTCATTATCATTCCCCTTTATTTCCGCCAATAAAACCTTGCTTGAGTCAAAGTCCTAGAGTCTAAGTATCATTGAACAAACACCTAGAGGCTTGCATGCCTTAATGGCAAGTACTCTTGCCAATGAACAATGGGAGTACATTAATATCCCTTGTTCGTTGGATCTTGTAGGTGACTCGACCACGACAAATTTATTCGTACCTACAAAGTTGTGTTAGGCATCCTGACTCCCATTGGAATCAATTGTGGGAGCTCTTGTGCTGGCTAGGGGCATTCATTAACGGCCACTAAGTCAACAACTTCTTACTATGTTCGACATCGACACATTTAATCACATAGTAAGATTTGTGCCATCGAGCGTTGAAGACTTGAAG
Source organism: Pinus tabuliformis (assembly GCA_031772625.1). Taxonomy (NCBI): domain Eukaryota; kingdom Viridiplantae; phylum Streptophyta; class Pinopsida; order Pinales; family Pinaceae; genus Pinus; species Pinus tabuliformis. The sequence continues at coordinate 102,970,609 of CM062813.1, read as the reverse complement.
ACCCATATTTTGTAGCAGATGAAGCCAATTTCCTTTCATCAGTTTGTCATCACTTGAGGACAAGCCAATCAATAAGGCTGGGAGGGAAATGTCACTTATATATTTTGTATACCTTCCAAGCCTTATAGATTTTCAGCCATATTCAGCAGACTCATCAGATTCATCATCCAGCAGCAGAGGATCCAGCAGCAGATACGACTTTCAGCTATGTTCAGTAGACTCCTCAGATTCATCATCTAGCAGAGGATCCAGTAGCCGATACGACAATACAGATCCATCTTTCATCCACAACTTGAAGAAGAAGCTTCAGAGCAGAATTGTGGCAGTTGAACATGCATGATTCATCCATGATTTTCCCAACCAACTAAAGAGGACTATGAACAACAGTGTTTGCCGCCACACGTGCACAACTCTCATCCATTTTTGGAAGGGTAAGTTAAGGTATGATATTTTCTAACTTTTAACCATTAAATTCCTTGAAAAGTTAGAATAATAATTTTTGGAAAAACTTCACTTCCTTTCCCTTTCCTTTCCCCATTTCACATAACTGCCCAAACCATCCATTTTAGGGGAAGGATACATTTACATACATGCTTTGTCACATTCAAATCCACAGTCATATATCACATTCTAAACCCCACTTACCTTCAAAATAAATTCGCTATTACATGAGAATACAAATGGCTTTGACAAAATTATTTAAAAGTTAATTGGATGCCGACACAATCATGGTTGTTACACAAGAACCAACCATTATGCATTCCAACAAAAATACTCTACAACAAAAATCACATTATCAATATGCAAAGATCATACATTGAATGCAACAAACAAAATATGGTTGAAACACAAGAACCAACCAAGTTGTAATTCATCAAAATAATGCTTTGCAAAAGTTATGTAAATGATATCATGCAGAGTTTAAGCAAAAGCTCAAGTACCAAAAAGTAATGTAATAGATTGCATGAGGACATGCAATACCTTCAGCTTGGGGCAGATGTTGGGCCTCACAATGGTCCCTATTTTCACTCCATTATTTACCAATATCTTCACATTTTACCTTCATGTCACCTCCATTCCACCTCCACATCATTCCATTTACCTCATTATTGGGTTATAACTATGCTTTTCCAAAGTTTATTAATTCTTAACATTTTTAAGTGAATTTATGGCTAAACTTTAGAAAATAATATGCTTATACTTATACCTAACAATTAGAATGAGTTTTTTGACATGTGTAGGTACAAAGGAAGCTTCCAGGGCATCTTTATGTGGCCTTGAATGATCAAATTCGAATTTGATAAGATAAGCCTCATGGAAAAGATCATGGAGAAAATCATGGACCTCATGGAGGAGATCATGGAGGATAGGGTTATGTGTCTAGATGGTTGAGAAATGTATGGAACTAAAAGAGAGATTAGTGGATCATCATTATGAGTTTGTTATCTCATCCTATTGTATAAATAGGAGTACCTCCTCCATTCCAAAGGGGAGGAATCTTAGAGCATGTATCCAAACTTATGATGGAATAGAATAAAGCTTCATTTTTCATATATTTCCACTATGTAGTTTTAGATATAAGTTGTACATATATTTCCATTATGTAGTTTTAGATTTAATTTTCCTTAATGTAGTATATGGAATAATTTGTCTTGTTCTTAAGAGAATTGAGCTCACTCTAAAAGGATGAGAGAAACATTTTATTTCATATTAGATCTTATTTCATTTACTTGTTTAGATGTTTGAGGATTTGTTTGTGATTGATGAATGAGTTTCAAATTAGAATCTAATCAGCATATGAGAGGACAACTAAGGGTCTAAGTTAGGCTCTCTCTCTCTATTTGATTTGCATGATAATTAAAATTCATTCTTTTACTTTTATGTTTCAAGTATCATATGAGGAGATACCAAGAGTCTAAGTTAGGCTCTCTCTCCATTGATTTATATGGTAATTGAAATTCATTCTTTTGTGCTTTTATATTTCAAGTCATTTCATTTCTTATTCTTGTGAATGAATCTTAGTTTAGTTTGGATTAGTACATGAGAGGACAATCAAGAGACTAAGTTAGTCTCTCTCTCTACTTGAATCTGAACAACAGTTAAGTTCATTCTCTTGTCTTCATTTCAAGTTTCTAGTTTTATGTAATCAATGATTTCTCTATGATACTGTAGGGAAGGACAACCAGGACCTCCTTAGTTAGGAGCCTCTTCCCTTGCATATTATATTGAATCATAAATTATTTAGTTAGACATAGAGTTAGTTGCCTACTCCTGCATATATTTTGTTGGCATCATCACAAGCTCACGATTTTCCCTGGTTGATAATTTAATGCAGCAATTTAAGCCCAATAAATTGCCCAACAGTCATTACCATGGTTCCCTTATACCATTGAACTAATACCATGGATCCATTACATTATTACTAACTACTTGTGGTCCCTTACATAATATGGGTTAACCACCTTATTTATTACTATGGCCCATCCCATTATTACATTATTACCTTGGGTATCTCCCTTTGTACCCCATATTATCTCTCCCAGGTATATATGTTATATAACTAGGGGGGATAATATGGGGTACATAGGGAGATACCCAGAATAACAATATTTGAATATAGAATTACTTCTTTATTAATCAAACCCTTAATGTAGGGAAACACCATACATTCACTCCTGAAGGAAGGGAGAACACTCCACAAGCCATATGCCTATTCATACAATAATCCTTGACATCTCTCCATGTGGAGTCTCTAGCCTCTATATAAGCTCCATACATACAATACCATGGTTCATTACCATGGTTCCCTCATACCATCGAACTAATACCATGGACCCATTACATTATTACTAAATACTTATGGTCCCTTACATGATATGGGTTAACCACCTTATTTATTACTATGGCCCATCCCATTATTACATTATTACCTTGGGTATCTCCCTTTGTACCCCATATTATACCCCCTAGGTATATAACAGATTTGCTCAAAAAGCTTGGAGAAGTTTCCTTGTGAAATGATGAAATTGGTAAGGGTTTAATAACCAAGAAAATCAAATCCAATTGGACTGGAAAAATTTTGTTATTAAATCGGATATCTTAGGTCTCTATTCTAGGTGGAATAAAAAATATGTATGTGAACCCATGCAAAAATAAAAATAAAAAATATTACTAGTCGAAGATCTAGAAATTCGAGAACTAGTGAGCTAGTAAATCTAAAAATTGCCTAACCAAATCAAGTGAAAATGCAATGGGGTAATTTTTTTATGAACTAAAGTTTTTTTTGATCTGATGTAATTAAAATCAATTTGATTGAAGCTTGTTATCATGCTCTAAAAATAGCAGAAATTTATTGTCCTTTGCTAAAAAGGAAGTCCAACAATCTAGATTTGGGAATAAGAAGACTAATCCAAGAAACTCAATGATTCCTATGAACTTCCAAAGCTTTTCCAAGGATGAAATAATACTTGTGATCCTACAAAAGAACTTACATCAACCATTTAACTAAATCCTACAACAAGAAATCATTAATTCTAAATGTAGAAATAGAAAGAAGTAGAAAGAAGAGATGCATGTGAATAAGCAATGAAAAGAGGGAAATAAAATGATACAAAAGGGCTCTGAGGTTCCTGGGATGGCCAAGCCCAAGGAAACTTAGATACCTATGGAGAAAAAGATTTAGAAGCTGAACATGACATCAATATTCATTACTTTCATCAATAGAATTACATCCCTGCAAGAAAATATAATGGAGCTGCAAAAATACAAGCTCTCTCCACAATAACACAAATAAAAAAATCTCTCCCTAGAGGAAAATTCGACTTGGTACTTATAAAAAATGATTAATAATCATTCCCCATGAATGGAGGAAGCTTTCCCCACCAAAATCCCTTGATTAGTGGATCAAGTCCCCAATACTAGGAATTTGCATTAAATGGCAGGGAACACATTCCTAGACTTTTTCAATCATTCCCTAGAGGCAAATTCGACTTGGTACTTATACAAAATGATTAAAAATCATTCCCTATGGATGGAGGAAGCTTTTCCACTGAAATCCCTTGATTAGTGGATCTTCTCCTTTGATTAGTGGATTTGCTCCCTTGATTAGTGGAACACATTCCTAGATTTTCTCAATCATTTAAGTTGCACAATTTGTGCCATAATCCCACAATATCTTATTGACTTATTATTTATTATTGATCCTCTAGTAGTAGGGAACAAGTCTCTAAATTATCTCCTCCTTCAACTCTTCATAATCTTCAGAATATTCTCATAATATTCCACAAAAAATAAATAATATTAAGCACAAATATTCAATTATTCATAAACCTTTCTAATGAATATATTAAAGTTAAAAATAAACTATCTAATACAAAGAGAGAGGTTTAATGTGCTGAAGGATGGTCATAGGCCTTAATTTATGTTTTAATTTAGATGCATGGGCCTTAATTTATGTCTAATTTGGAGGCCCATCATAACCCCATGCTGAAAGTGTTGTTCATCCTCTGAGCAACTGAGTGACCTCATCATGCCTCATCCATGGCCCTGGTGCCCTGTCCCTTGTGCTTTAAGAATCTTGGTTGTAAGCTCTGCAAGGACAAGCCCAAAAATATATTTGTTCAAAGAAAAATCATTGTTTCTTTAGACCATTAGCTTTCTTTCTTTCCCTTATTCAAGATGATTTCTTGAATATTTTTTCTTAGCAAGGTCTTCCATATCCTTATCAACCTTCTTCTACCTTGTTCCACCATTTATTTTCCTTAGGAATGCCTCCTATAGGATTTATTGGTTACTGTAATTCCTACATGATCATCTTGTAGAAAACACAGTCCCTTTGTAAACCGAAGTAAAGGGGTGGGGAAAATGACAGAAATGGTGGAGGAATGAATGGTAATGAGTGGTAAAATAAAAATGTGAGTGACAAGGGCCTCTTTTTGATCCTCCTTTTCTCTTTGACCGTCCTTCTTGCTGACTTTCAAATGGAAATTTCATAAAAATGGAGAGGATGCTCTTTTTGTTTTTTTTTTCAAGAATGAAATGGGATGGATGAATGATGAATAGATAGTGAATATGAAGTGGATGGAGGGCTTGGAGTGCTATGGTGACCTTTTCCTTTGCAAAAATTTCTTCTTTTAACTATCGTCCTCATTCCTTGAAATGATCACCCTTCATAATTTTACTTTTCATCATTGCATGGGTGAAGGAATGAGTTGCAATTAACTAGCTAAAGGAAGTTGAGACTGTTGTCCAATCCTTAGCTTATAAAACCTCATCTCTCATGCATTGACAACAAATTTCTAACTATAATATGCTCAAGAGAAGAGGTCAAGAATATTGCATACATGTACCTACCTGATGGTTGTTAGAGAGACATGCATGCTGCTGTTGAGTTGATGTTGATGTGCAGGTGTTGAATTTTGATGCTGATGATCCTAACATTGCTGCTAAGCTCTGGGGGAGCTTCTTTGACCTCTGGATCTCCTTTAAAACTGCTCACTTCCAATCTTGTAGGTGTTTTTCTGTATCCTGTAGGTTTATAGGACAACGACTTGTTTTGTCCATATCTCCCAAACAGTAGACTGGATTGAGCTGAAAATTTTTGAGCATGTTTCCATCATCATTACGCACCTCCCCATAGAAACATTTTGGTTAATGGATGCATGGATCTCGAAAAAAACTAAAAATGGTTGAAGGTGATGGAAGCCTATTTCTTGGAAACCGTGCATATAATTTGCTAAAATTTCTTGGGCATGTTTCCATCATCCATATCCATCTCCCCATGAAACAGTTTTTAAATGGATGCATAGATATTGAGAAAATTCAAAAATGACTGAAGGTGATGGAGGCCAATTTCTTGGAAACCGTGCACTGGAATTTGCTGAAACTTCTTGAGCATGTTACCAGCATCCATATGCATCTCCCCCCCTGAAATAGCTTGGAAAATGGATGCAGTGTTTTCAAGTTATGGCAAAACAAAAGTTATGCTCTATGTATTTTTGTATCTTGTAGTGAAATAGAGCATCCTGTAGTTTTTTTAGGACCGCAAGGAAAATTAGTGGTAAAATCTTGAGAATGATGGGTGGATGGTGAAAATAGATGAGGGTGATCGATTGGCATGGCCTTGGCCTTGTTGGAGCATTTGAGCAAAGGAGGAGAAAGTCAAAATTTGATTTCTTTTCACTAGGCTTGACCAATTTTCCTTTTGGTGCCAACTTGTTCTTATTGCTTGTAGATGTTGGAGAGTACATCCATGCATGGAGTAAGGTTTCTTTTTTTTTTCTCTTTTTTTTTTTTTTCTTCTAGGCCTACTAGCTGCCTCAATGAGGTTTTCAACTAGTAGGCTACTTAGGTGCCTCAAAGGAGGTTTCCACCTAGGATCTTCATTTTTTTCTCTTTTTTTTCTTTTTTTCAACCCATTGACTCCCTCAGGGAGGTTTTCCATCAATGAGCCAATCTGAGGCGCCTCCAAGGAGGTTTTCACCTTAGATTTTTATTTTTTCTCTTATTTTTCATTTTTTTCTTCTACCCTACCCTACTTGAAAAGCAAAATCACTTTCAAGTATAAGAATACTTCTAACGGAACCATCTGCACATCAAGATGTCAGACAAAATGATGTGGAGGCTTGAAATGTATGCATTGAAATGTACCTGGATTTTAGAGACCAAATGATTTTACTTTGAAAGGATCAAGCATAGTTGAGGAAGAGAGTGATGCTACAACTTAGTGACTGTATGGAACCATATTTCAATATAGTTGTGATTTCCTTGGTCCTTTTACTGATCTGGATCATTCTTCATGTATTTTTCTACCATGACCTTCAAATCTTCCTCTTTTTATTGATTGTGCTCTTGAATACGTGGAGGATTTGATGGTAACCATGAGGGAGTTCTCTCAATCTCTGATTTTGATGTATGCTCTTCATCAATCGTAGCCCATGGTTCTATGGTCTTCTTATTTGAATCTTCTTCTTTTGGATGTGGTCCTTCAATGATTTCAAGATGATATCTTTTTTTCAATACTCTTCATGAGCTATGGTGAATACCATTGATCTCAAGAGCAGATGCTTCGACGTGTTGTACCTCAACATTGTAAGTGGGTTGAGCTACTTCAATGTGTGGGTTTGGGAATGGTGGTATAGGTAGTTAAGTGGGAGTGTATATTTGAGAAGGATGTGGATGGGGTTGTGGTTGTGGTGGAGGTGAATGGTAAGGATAACATGGAGTTTGGTATGGAGGATATTGAGGAAAATAATGAGGATATTGTGGATGTCTCCCATAAGTTCCTTGCCAACCTTGTTTCCAAGATTGGTTTTGGGGTTGATATGTCCAATGTTGCTAAGGAAAGGCTGTGTTCCAATTACTTTGAGGTGGATATGAATAGCCTTGAAATTGTGAATTATGATCTTGCATCATATCAAGCTGAATAGGCTGCCATGGTCCTCTTGGAGTTATATAACATTGATGCATTGGCAATTGACATGCTCCATTGCCCTATTGGTAAACTTCCTTCAACCTTGGTAATGAGGAGAAATATTTAACATCATGTGATTCTGCATGGACAACAAAAATGTCTTATTTTTGCTCATTTTGTATTCTTAACATTTCTACTTGTTTGGTTATATTTCTAAGAATTTCTGCTTTAAAGTCATCAAACAAATTTCCAAGTTTAGCTTTACTTACTGATCTTGATGCTAATTGACTTACTCTTGCCTTTCCTCTTGATATGTGTCTGCATGTTTTAAAAATTTCATCAAATGATAATTGTTATACATCACCTCTACTTACGATATGAAGGAGATTAATCCATTCATCCCTAATTGTTCTAAGTAAGAGAGTTTTTAATGTGTCAGATCTTAAATGATGTAGTTTTCCCCTCTTAACATTATACATGAAACTCTCTATTAGATCCTCTATACTCTCATCTTCTCTTTGATTCATTCTAAATATTTCTTCGTTAAGGTCATGATATTTATGTCTTTCTATAAATATCTTTTGCATACCATTCCATGATCTGATTGAATTAGTCCCTAAACTCATGAACCCTTTAAGAGCTTTATCCTTCAAAGTTGTCGGAAACAATCTCAATTTTTGAGTTTTTAATAAGTAACCATAATATCTACAAACAATCTCAAATTAAAAGAGAAAGGTTTCTGGATACTCTGACCTTAGACCATGAAATTTCGGAAGAAAATATGGGGGGATGTTCTTCATGCGCACATTAACATCGGTATCTTGAATGGGAAATGCGAGAGGATCTTCCTCATTGTCATAATCTCCATCCATTTATTCTACATTCTTTGCCATCTCTTCTTCTTCTTCTACCTGTGAAAGTGGATGGTGATATGGCTCTTACTGCACCATGTGATCAAATGGGGGGGTGGGTTGGTGTTGGAGAATTTTTTTTTGTTTTTATGATTGAATGAAAACTATAATGCAATGCAATTTCCTACTTTTGAAATTAAATATGCCTAATGAAAATATTTTTTTGTTTTTGCAAAAACTAAAAAGAAATGAATCAACTAGGGAATAAAACAATGCATACTTTGACACCTCCGTGGAAACGACACCAAAAAGTGATGAGCCTCAGTATTGCAACAAGAATGTTGCAAATCCCAAGGCTACTGACTTTAATTATCAACATGGGGTTCGTACAAACTTAAGAGGTGTCGGCACTATATGTGCAGCATACAATGTGTCCTTCTTTTGTTGTCATGATGTAATGGAATGCATGTACTAAATTCAAATCCTAAACTAATTGTAGAAAATGAGATGTTAAAAATGGAACCTTAACCTATTGAAAGAAAGAAAGTAGAAGGAAAGAGACAAAAATTCAATGCTAAATCACTCCATTTCCTAATTAACTGCCAAAAAACTATGCTTTGAAATAATGCTAAACTATCATGAACCAAATGCTATTATCTAAGAATGGAAGTAAGAAGCATCAAACATCACTAATGTGCAAGTAAAGGGACTGAAATAAATTTGTTTTTGTCTTTTTGTCTTTTCATGAAAAATCAAGTATAAAAACTAATTCCCTTTGGTGATGTGGTAGGTGAATTAAGGATGTTGGAGGTTGGATGGAAGGGTTATAAGATGTTTGGATAGTGTGGGCGACCCTTGGGAGCATTTTTGTGACTTCCTAGAGGTTTTCCATCAATTCAACCTCAAAACAGGCCATTTCAGGAAAGCCTATAGGATCTACTAGAAACCTACAGGATGATCCTGTACGAATTATAGTGAACCTACATGATATAGCCGAGAGAAAAATGTGGTGTGTTGGAGGTGATGGGAGGCCTAGGAAAGGTTTGTGATTGGTGGAATGGAGTAGGAAAATTCCTATGATCACTCAAAACTCAAAACCAAAGTTGGGAGATGGATGGATTTGCTCAAAAAGCTTGGAGAAGTTTCCTTATGAAATGATGAAAATGGTGAGGGTTTAATGACCAAGAAAATAAAATACAAATTAGATGGGACAAATTTTTATATTCACTACAATTTCTTACCTCCCTATTCCAAGTGTAATAACAAAAGATCTCTGTTAACCTACGCAAAAAATAAAAAACATTACTAATCGAAAATCTAGAAATTCAAGAACTAGCGAGCTAGTAAATCTAAAAAATGCCTAACCAAATAAAGTTCAAATGCAATGGGGTAAATTTTGTTTTGAACTAGAATGTTTTTTTGATCTGATGTAAGTGAAATTAATTCGATTGAAGCTCGTTAGCATGCTCTAAAAAATAGCATAAATGTATTGTTCTATGCTAAAAAGGAGGTCCAATGATCTAGATTTGGGAATAAGAAGACTAATCCAAGAAACTCAATGATTCCTATGAACTTCCAAAGCTTTTCCATGGATGAATTGATGCTTGTGATCCTGCAAAAGAACTTATATCAACCATTTAACTCAGTCCTACAATAATAAATCATTAATTATAAATGCATAAATAGAAAGAAATAAAAATAAGAGATGCAGGTGAATAAGCAATGAAAAGAGGGAAAGAAAATGATACAAAAGGGATCTGAGGTTCCTAGGATGGAAAAGCCCAAGAAAAATTGGAGACCTATGGAGAAAAAGTTTAGAAGCTGAACATGACACCAATCTTCATTACTTTCATCAATAGAAGTACATCACTGCAAGAAAATATAACGGAGCAATACAATCTCTCTCCATAATAACATTAATGAAAAAATCTCTCCCTAGAGGAAAATTCGACTTTTTACTTATACAAAATGATTAGAAATCATTCCTCATGAATGGAGGAAGCTTTCCCCACAAAAATCCCTTGATTAGTGGATCTAGTCCCCAATACTAGGAGTTTGCATTAAATGGCAGGGAACACATTCCTAGATTTTCTCAATCATTGGAGTCCCACAATTTGTTCCATAATTCCATAATATATTGTTGAATTATTATTTATTGTTGATCCTCTAGTAGTAGGGAACAAGTATCTAAATTACCTCCTCCTCCAACTCTTCATAATCTGCGCAATATTCTCATAATATTCCACAAAAAATAAATAATATTAGGCACAAATATTGAATTATTCATAAACCTTCCAAATGAATATATTAAAGTTAAAAATAAATTATCTGATGCAAAAATAGAGGTTTAATGTGCTGAAGGATGGTCATAGGCCCTAATTTATGTTTTAATTTAGAGGCATGGACCTTAAATTATGTCTAATTTAGAGGCCCATTAGTTACATCTCCTCAGGTTAGGGTTTTGGTTGTTTAGGGTTTTCTCTTACTGTTCAGTAATAAAAAGGCCCTTGAGCCTCATTGTAGCGCAGTTCAAAGGCATGTAGCCACCACATCTCTTCTCACAGATAAGCTACCATCGCCTGAGCTAATCTTATTTCCATTCTGTTTGTAAGCATATTTTAGTATTTGATATTAATGGAATGAAGTGTTATTTATACTAAATCTTTGTATTTATGGTTATATCTGTAAAATTTTTTGCATTCCTATTTAAATCCGGATTAGAGCAACAATGCTTCTTTATGAATCACAAATAAGTATGAGACCCCTATGCTCAGATATGTTGTTATGATCTATATATTACATATTTATTGCATGTTTAACGAAATTCCTATATTGTCTAGTAGGTTTCCAGTTAAGTACTTACTCAAGTGTTTGCATTAGTATATTTGTTTCAATGTGATTTATCATTTCGAAAAGTTTCATGAAGTTCTGGGTAGTGGCCTAAGTCCTGGCCCTTAAAAAGTAACACAGAATCTCAAGTCACTAGCTCATAATTGCTTGGAAAAATCCTCAGTCATTGGCACGTCTTGTTGTGGGAGTGATTGGAAGTATTTGGTCGCATGCATGCCTTTTCATGGGAGCGACTGAGCCTCTAGGATAGTAAAAATATAAGTTGTCTCAGGGGTTAAGCACCTGGACAAGTTGGTTACCTCCTGAAGGGTTTGTAGCTCCTCGGGAAGGTTTGTTTGGTTTTTTTTTGTCGGTTCCACTTCCTTAACTATACTTGGTGTGTTTAATCACATCATAATAGCCTCTCATCGCATGTTTAGCCCAGTGGAACAGTTAGCTTGGGTAAATGTGGAAAGAGGGTGTTACAAATATGGTTGAAGGTACATCTAATCACTTTATGTATTTTTATTTATCTGAATATTGCTTATATGTTTAAGAAAAATTGTGTAATGTTCTCCTATATTGCTATGAGGGAAAAGGAAATATTATAGTTGGTGCATAGTGATGTGTTTGGACCAATGTTGGTTCCATAACTAGGTAAATTTTTGTACCATGTTTAATTTATATATGAATTCTTGAGGAATACATGTATTTATTTCATAGGAAGAAATTTGAAGTACTTGACACATTTAAAGAGTTTAAGGATATTGTGTAAAATCAAATAAAGAAGAAATTAAGATGCTAAGGATGAATAATGGTAGAAAATTCTATAGGAATGAATTTGAGGAATTATGTAGATAGTGCAGTATATCTAAAAACATTACTACTCCAAACACACTTCAGTAAAATGGAGTCACATAAAGGAGGAACATGATACTAATGGACCAAGCAAGTATCATTCTTAGTGGTGCCAACTTTGGATAAAAATTATGGGAAAGGAAGTAGATATTTTATGTTACCTAGTATATCAATTATCCTCATTATTATTGGATGACAAGGCTTTCTTAAGCCCTAGATAAGCCATATGTTAACCCTAAAATCCATTATTAATCCATAGACATTGAGTTATTAAGTTTATATTGTTATATTTCTATGTAGTCTAGAACCTTCCATTATACCCTTTCATTATAATTGTACCCTTCGTCTCGTATGTTAATTCCAAGGTACTTAGTCTTAATATTATCATATCTTATCTTATTTTGTATTCATTGTAAGGATATTTTAACCTTGAAGTGGATTATATTCATTTACTTCTTACCATTTTTTAGGGTGCGTCGTCCATGACATTTGGTATCAAAGCATACAAACTTATGGTTTTGCTACTTCAAATGAGTAGTTGTAAAATTTTTACTATATATTTTCTTAGGGTGGACTCAGATTGTGAAATTATAAGAAGATTAAGGATAGATCTCAAAGTACATCTAATTAAAATTTTAGACTTTTTTTACTATACTTTTGGAGATATACCCTATGAAATTTAGGATTGAATGGTCCTGATATTTTCAAATGGGTGACATTGTAGTTTTGGATATAACTTCTTTTCTATGATACCTTATACTATGAATTTTTTAATAGACCAAGGAGATATTTCTAGTTATATCTATAAAACATTTACATTATGGTTCACTACATTTTTGGAGATATACCTTGTGGATGTTAGGGCTTGTACATAGTTGTAAAATCAAATTTGAATTAGAAATATTGAAATTTTTTCTATGAATTTCTCCTAGAGAACCTTTTGGATGTCAAAATTTTAGGATTTTGAGGAGACATGGTAAGGCATCCTAGGTAAAACTTTTAGAGTCATTTTTGAAAAATTAGATATGTGGGATGCTATAACAGTTTTATCTTGGGAATAAGCCAAAAATAAATGAGTTTTGGGAAAGTTACCATAATTTTTGCATGACACATCCAATTTTGATTAGATTTGTGGAATTGTCGAGAAGATATATCAAAGTACCGCAAGTAGAAATTTCATATTCCTAAGGGTTCAAATTTAAGAAATATATTAGGACAAAGGAAATCCATCTAGATAGTCTACAAATTAGGGTTTTTAAAGGTGTGCAAGATGAATCTAACATATATTTTGATTCGAAGATATATTTTTGGTGATTCAAAATATATGATAAAAATGAAAAAGAAAAAATTGTTAATTTTTAATTAGAAGGCTCCTAAGGGAGCTTATAAGTTTACTTCACCAATCAAGCCTCCATAAATCTAATACATGACTCATGAAAAAAAAATAAGATGTCTAGTAATGGGCATCCAAGTTGGAATTCTAATTTTTGTAGTTTCAAATATTAGTAAAATAATTTGGAATAAAAGAGGGAGGGAAAAAAACAAAAAATTTAAGAACATACGTGGACGTAATTGACAAAATAACCAATATTCTCATGGAAAAGAATATTGTTTTTTATGCAAACCATTAATAACTGTAAGGAAAAATATGAAATTCGTTAAGGACAAAATTGACCAAAATCAACGAAAAGGAGTATATAAAATCAATTGCACCCGTTGAAAAATCTACATTGGTGAAACTAGTAGGTCATCCAAAACTAGAATAAAAGAGCATTGTGCTAACTGTTAGTGTCTATGAATCACCAACAATTGAATGTACTCTTTCCATGTGGTTGATAGGGTTAATAGGTCAAATCGTTATATTTTCAAATAAAATTTGATCATTGGTTAGTTCTAGGTCATTACTACTCCCTTCATACTCAAGGTCATAAAATGTTGTCATGGTCTTGTCATCACTCCTTGTGATGATCCAACAAAAGAGTGTTTTTGTCATCATTGAAGGCCATAAAATCATAATCATACATACTTCAAAGCTTCCAAGTTCCAAATCATGATTTAAGATATCCATTTGGTGTCATTATTAGGTTAGGTCATCATAAGTCATGGAGAGAGTCATGCCATCACCTAGGTCACCATCATGGGAGTTAGTAATTAGGTCAAAAGTGTTATAAAATGTTTTCTAAGGTACACTTACCTCTCAATAAGATGTAACCTTTCCTAATAAAGTGATGAAGTTGTAGTACATTATCCTATTATTTCATTTTTCAAAAAAGGCAAGTCAAATCAAAACATGACCCAAAGAAAAAATTGATTTCCAACCTATAAGAAGACCATACAAGCATTATAATTTCTTATTTCACCTTAATTGAGGATCTCTCTACCATCGAGCTTCATTCCAGCCACCAAGGCATCAAAATTTCTCCTCAAATTAGTTCCTTACCTCCCACGTTGTGCTTTTGCCTTCTTCGCTATGCTTCTGGCTCTATGTTGTGATTTTGAATTTGGAGGCTAAGTAAGAATCTTAGGGGTTCCATTCAGAATTTCATAGGTTATAGGATCTCTTTGGAAATTAAGTAGACAATTGTCACTCCTCCTATGCATCATTTTTATCAAAAAACTCCGTGAAATTCCCTCTCCTAGGGTTTCACCGCGCTTTTGCTTTCTATGTCTTTTTGCTTCATTTCAGTGGTAAAAATATATACATTTTCTATTCTATCACCCTCGCCCACACCTCATCTACCCCCCCCCCCCCCCCAAAAAAAAACTTTTCCCATACCCATTCCCTTCATCTCCCTCATTTTCCTACAAACCATAGCCTATGTTGCGCTTTTGATGAATTCCTAGGATAGGAATGTGTTTTGCAGTTTTTCACACATTTCCATTACACATTCCAAGAAATTTCACATACCTACACTCCCTAACACATATCCCTACCCCCTATAATTTTCCTGAAAATTCACCTAACCCCTAACCCCTTCCTTCCCTTCCCTCAACACAACTATCTGATTTCCTCTATTTTCCAAAATCATACACTATCTTTCCTCCCTACCAAGCTAGGGTTTTATCATGCAGAATGAAACCATGGAATGTGAGAAGAAAAATTACAACAGAGGAGGTAAATTTTCTAGGTATGGGCCCACTCAAGTCCAAGAGATCATTGTCTCATCTTTCATCAAGAAATCAGTTCAAGATGTGGGTTGCCTAGGTTTTAATGAAAGGATTCAAGAGGCGGGTTCCCATGCCAAATTAACAATCATCTTTGCCACTAATTTTATGGGGGATAAGGCCATCATAGCAGGGGTTTACTTCATCATCTCAGTAGATTCCATAGCCTTAGCCACTGGTATCCCTAACCATGGAGAAATCACGTTTAAAGGGATGGATTTGGACATTGAGAATTAGAAAGTTTTCCTAAAGCCACACTACAAATATGTTCCTACACACATCTTTCCCTTTAGATAATTCATTGAGATGTATGCTCCTTTAATTAAGATGATCATGATTTACTTTACCTGCGAAGGGAAGTTTTCAAGACTATATCAGTATCACATAAGGTTATTGATGCATTTCACAACAATCAAACCTCTAAACCTACCTCACTACTTGTACAAAAGCCTTGTCAAGATGATAGATAAGGTACAAATCAAAGGGAAAGATCACCAAGAAAACCTATTTCATCATGGGTTATTCAAATTCATTGTCTACATTAGCTTTCACAGGCTAACCTATCTTGGGAGGCATTCATGCAATCAACTTCTCTTTTTTCTGCTACTAGTCAACCTAGCAGTCAAAGTACTCCATTGGCATCACCAAGGCCTCAAGAGGTTGGCTCTACAAGAAAGCCTGAAGTGAAAAATATACCTCAGAAAGAGGCGACAAAAACCTATAGCAGAGGTAAAATACTTTTATTTTCTCCTAACAGTGTGGAAAGAGTCCAACCTACTATTGTTGGACAAGAAACATTAGGACACTAGCATGATGCACCCTTACATGAAGAAATATAGGTACCTTTTGATGCTGACATGGCTGAGAAAGATAAGTCAGTTGAGAAAATAATCCAAGATAAAGAGGCAAAAATCAGAGAGCTTAAGGATGATTTGGAAAAACAAAAATTCATGATAACATTCTTACAGTGAGAGAATAGGTAGCTTAAGGCAAATCAACTTTTTCTCAGTAAACCTAAGGCTGATTTGGTGGCAGAGGATGATAAAGTTAAGGTTGTAATAGATGTGGAGTATCTTGAGGATAAAGAGTTTCAAATGAAGCCAAGGAGGACAAATAAAAGAGGACTAAAGAGGTAGAAAGGGCAAGGGAGTGAGCCATCTCCTCCATTAGGTCAACAGGACATTGAGGATACCATTGCAACTGAGCTTGAAAAGGACAAAGAGTATTGGCTTAGTAGGGTCTGTTAGTGTCAGTCTTTGCATTCTTTCACCACCGATCAAATGTACTTTTAAATGCATTTTTTAGGGTTTCTGGTCAAATTTTTGTTTTAAAAAAAAATTCAATAAAATTTGGTTACCGTTTATGAAACTCAATTTACATTAGTCTTTTGAGTATCATGGTAAAGGTCACCATCTTGGTCAAGGCATATCATGATTAGTAGAGTGACATTGTCATTATGGTCCATAATCCATTAATTGGGTCACAAATAAGTCATCACTAGCTCACCACTAGGTCACTAGATGAATTCTAGAAAATTAGTATTTACACCTTTCATTTTCATGTCAAAAAGAAGAGTGGGGGTTATTTAGGTCACCAAGGTTTGAAAATATATGTTTTGTTTAATTTTCTCAAATGAAATATCATTATTAAAACATAAAAAATCAAAGTGTCAAAGTCCAAATGAAAGTTATTTGTGGGTCGACAATTGTTCTACACAGAAAAAATAGAATTTTCTCATGTATAAGGGCTCACCATTCATTGTTTTCATTCTCCACTTTCTCATTGTTACATTCATCTCTCCACATCACTCCAGTGAGATAAATATTCCATGCCAAGAAGGGTCATTTTCACTCAAAACCAAGTTTTGAAACCTATGTTATGCAAACACTCTGTCTCTGCTACGCATTCATTGTTTGTTGCTTTATTGTTTCTCTAAGGAGTGGGATTTCTACACTTGTTGGCCTCTTCATGGTGACTCTTCTCTACATATGAAATAGGTTGGTAGTATTGCCTTAGTTTTTATACTCTTTGGTTTTCTTTCCTTAAGCTCATTATGTCCCACCTCTCTTCCTAGGGTTTTTGAAAGCAGTTTATGAGAGTTTTTACTCTTTACTTGTCAAATCATTGATAAAACTCACATGTTTGTTCTCACACAACATTATCTACCTCACATATTATGTACCTACATACTTTTCATCGAACCCACGCCTAAATTTCACCATTTCTACTCAAACCCTAGCAAATTTGCACTCCTTTTCACAATAGGACTGTGTTTTAGGGTTTTGGAAGCCTTCCACTCACTCAAATCTGATAATTCTGGTTTCCTTGGCTTCCAAAGCCTCCCCTCTACTTCCATAAATTTTATTAGAACTTTCCCACACTCACACAGCCCTTCAAAATCCCCTGTTTTCAAAAATTCAAACCCTAGTTTTCCATCCTAAGAGCTTAAGGGACCAAATAGATTCTGAAACTTGAGAGCAGAAGAAGTACATAGGAGGATATGTCATTAGGAATTATCCCACATCAAACCATGAAGTTTTTTCTTCTCCCTTTGTCATGAAAACATTTGAAGATGCTGGATGCCTTAAGTTTTGTCAAAAGCTTGAAGAACTGAAATATAATGACGAACTAACAAGTGCCCTTGCCACCAAGCTGCAAGATGACAAAGCTACCATAGTGGGGTTCCAAATAATTTTGTCAAGACAACTTGTCTCCTAAGCTACAGGGATTCCAAACATTGGAGAGAATTGGTTCAAAAGCGAAGAGCTTGACCTTCCACCCTATAATATATACCTAAAACCATAGTACCAGGCAACTCCAACCTATATTTTTCCATTCAGACATCTATTGGATAGATACAACCTTCATATGGAGATGATCATGAGGTATTTCACATGTGAAGGTAAGTTATCAAGGATTTACAAGTACCACATGAAACTTCTCTTGCATTTCACTGGTATACAACAAGTAAACTTGTCCTATTTTTTGTATAAGAGTTTGGTCAAAATGGCAGAGAAGGTACATTAACAAGGGGAGAAATATCACTGTAATTTGTCTCATCATGGCCTAGTCAAAGTGCTAGTTTGTCATCAACTTGCACAAGCAAATGTGTCTTGGGAGCATTTTGCAAAGTTAGCATTTCCTTCATCTTCTTCAACTAGGTTTCATGATAAAACCATGCCTATAGTTTCGCCTATGCAACAAGAGATAGCTTCCTCAAGTAAATCAACTAAGAGAAAGGACAGGTCAGAAGGGTCTCATACCTACACTAGAGATGATAGGCTCATGTTTTCTCAATAGGTGGTTGAAGGGACCAAGCCTATAATAGGCAAAGAAGCGGTTTCCTCACAACACGAAGAGTCCTCTCATCTGGACACACATGTGACTGCAAAAGAGAAAGAACAAGAGGGAAAAATCAAAGATCAGATAATCAAGGTTAAGGAGGTTGAAATCAAGAAGTTAGAGGGAAAATTGATCAAGGAAAATTCTCTAATACCACACCTAGAGCAAGAGAACATGCAACTAAAGGTGAACTAGATGATGTTATACAAGCAGGATGCAATGTCAAAGAAGGAAGATACAAAGGGAAAGGTAGTGGTTCAAATTGAAGTGTCCAAAGGTAAAGGTAAACAAGTTTCATTAGGAAGACCTAGGACTAGAGCAGCTAAGAGAGCTTTTGAGCAGCAAAGATAAACTTCACTACCAAAGATGTTGATTACGGTAGATGACCAAATCACTAGAAACATAAATGAAGATAGAGTTTATTGGCTTGACAAGGTGAATGAATACCTGGAGAAGCTCCTCAAGAAGTTCAATAGGAACAACAACTTGCAGAGGCACATGGAAATGTGTTATTACACCAGGAACAAGATATCCCAAATCAAGATCAAACAGTTAAAAAGAAAACTCAAGGAAACCCTAATTGGCCAAGAAGACAAAGACAACCTTGAGATACTTGCTAAGGCTTCACTCATGGCCTAACACAATTCATTTTACTCCTACTCAACAATTTTGAAGAAATTTGGGAAAATTTTGTCATTTTCAAATTTCTGGGCATTTTTTACTATTTTGCAATTTCAAGGATTTATATAAGCGCAACGCTTTGGCACTATACTTTCACCTCATAGCTCAAAATGAGGAAAAATCTACATGCCTAGATAGACATTGTAATAAGGATATCAAAAATCAAATTTCTGGAGCAAGTTGGCAAACTGATTAAGAGAAAAAGCCAAAAGACAAGTAAAAAACACACATTTTGGCACCATTTTTGACAATGTCATGCGTTGTGCATACAGAGTCAACTCGGGAGAATAGGTTTTTGGAGGCCTTACCATGCTCCATTTTCAAAAGTTCGAGTTGATCTGGAAACTAGACTCAAAATTCTAGTTGTTAGTTCTCTTACTTTTCAGTTTTTACTGCCAGAAGACCTCCAAAAATGGCTTGCAAGTCGACACTACGCTTATGAGAAACCTGCACTGCTTATATTTTCCTGTAGCAGATTTGTTAATGTAAATTCTCTAGTTTTGTTTTTAATGATGCAATGTAGATGTAATAATGACTTGCTGATGTAATTGTGAAGTTAGAATACATGCTAGGTTTTTTTAGTGTCTATTTAAAGCCACATAAAGGTGGCAAAACGCAATTTGAAGACGTAAAGAAGAGTTTGTGTTGGACCTTCTTACTTCTTCCTATTTTTTGAGAGAATTTTTCTAACTATTCCACCACATTAGGATTCAACCCCTGAAGGTGGGGAAATGGTTGTTGGGATTTTATATGTATGTTTTCTCATTTAGTGAGAAGGGCTGGAATTTTGTGGAGAGGCTTGCATGTTTATGTTTTCTTCAGCTAATACAGGAGCAGTTGCAACTATTTTTAAGGAACTCTAGTTCGATGAGTGCATGGTGTTTTTTCTTCTTTCTATCAGTTTTCTAATGGTTTTATCATCTATATTCACATGCTTTATCATCTTATTATGAGTTTCCTTGCAGATATATAGACATGATTCTTGAGTTTCAAGTTCTGTTTATGTGGAATTCATAGTTATGTTAATTTTCTTCTAAGGCTAATCAAATCATATTTACTTATGCTTATTAGTCTTTTCATAACCCTCTAATCTATGATACATTGAAAAAAACTGCAAGTAACACCATAACGTACTGATAACCTAACTCCTTTCATACTTGTCTCTGCACTCCTAAAGCCTAGACCTAATCACTTGCCCTAAACCCTAGTCTAGCAAACCTTAAAATCTCAAATTCACAAAAACACATACAAACTTGCATATCTAGCCTAAAACAATTGTTCTTTAAATCTATTCATTGACAAATATTTCGAGAGATCCCTCTCTGGCTTAGTAGGGCTAGCTACTGAGTTGAAAGTGGTTGGAGGTTACCCTTCTCGATCTCCTCCTCACCCTAGGAAATTGTAAGGGATAACAGGATCAATGAGCACCTGGATATGCTCTTGAATAAGGCCAATAGGGACACCAAGCTTTAGAGACACATGGAAAGGCACTACTTCACCAGGAACCACATTTTCAAAATTAGGGTTAGGAATATGAAAAGGAAGTTAAAGAAAACCCTAATCGAGCTAAAGAAGAGAGACAACCTAGATTTTCTTATTGTTTCATAATTGATTGTATATTCCATCACTTAGTGAGCAAAATAAACAAGTTTCAAAGAATTTTGGAAAATTTTGGTGACTTTTGAAGTTTTTAGCAGTTTTAGCAATTCATGATACACATGAGCACAGCGAGCTGACATTGTGCTTCTTCTTAGGGCCTCCAAATGACAACTGACTTGCATATATGGATATCCCTTGACCTATACTTTGCATATATACACTTGGTTTTCCATGTTAGCTCATAATTTTGGAGAAAAATTCAATAAACAAGTCAATTTGCATGTTTCTGCCTCCTTTTTGGACCCCTCGTTGTGCTTCTGGAGTAACCTTACGAAAAATAATTTTTGGGTGCCTTAAAGAAGGATTTTTGTAGGTTTAAGGCTTCAAAGGGCTAGTAGAAATCTTAATCTATCTTCATTAATCTTCAGGTAAGGAAAAAGATCAAGGAAAATCCCTCAAAAATCCCCCCACGAGTAGCACGTTGTGCTTCTGTCTCTCACGCTACACTTATGAGAAATTTCGTTGCGCTTTTTCCAAGAGGTCAAATTTTTAAGTTTTATCAGTCCAGGTCAAGTTTTCATCATGTATTTTGTCTTCTTAGGTTTTCACGTGATGTAATTAATTGTAATGCAGCTGGTAAATTTCAAATTGATTTATATTCACGCTCATTAATGCTTGTAAAGTCAAAGTGAATCAACTAAGTCTAAATAGGGAATTAGTTTCTAACTGCTCTAGTCTTAGGTTTGGTTAGAGATATTGATGTAATCAGTTCCTAGGTTGATTTATTCAACCCGTAAGAGGGGAATGTGGTTTTTGGTCTATATGTAGCTTGATCGAAGAAATAGAGAGGGTTGGATGCTTGTGATTCAAAGGCTTTGAAGCTAGTGTACATCATCACTTTTGCAAGAGTAAAACAGACAATTTACAGCTATTATCTTGGGATTCCTGTGGTATGATTTTATGACAGTGTTTATTCTTTGTTTTACGATCAATATGAATGTTATGTCTCCTTACTTCCATCTTAATGCTTTCATGTGATCATCTCAATAGACTTCAAGTAGAATTCATATGTTTATGCTCTATTTTGATTAGATTTTCATGTTTATGTTTAATTTCCCCAAATAAAAAAATTCATAACTCATATGCTCATTTTTATCCTTCACTTTTTCAACCCTACACCACCATGACAACTCAAAAATGTCACTGAACGTACCTACGTTGCCCCATTATATCTCTGTAGCTGATATTTTGAAACCCTGACCTAGTTTCCTAAACCTATTGACCCTGCTCCATCAAACACTAAATTCAGACCTACTAAGTTTTGAATATCTAGCCTAAGATATCTTCCTCTCGAGTCACTCATTGGCTGTGAGATCATAACCCTCTCTGATTTGGTAGGGATAGCTACCAAATCCAAAGTTAGTTTTAGGTTACCTCCATTGGTCTCATTTCTTAGCCTTGGGACACTGAGGAGTGCTAACACTAACATTAAAAATCAATTCTCTCACTCCTCTGATCTTGTAGAGCATTCCCTCCACTCTAAACATCACATTTTCCTAGTATACACTACTATCATTGCAAAAAAAGATCACTACTTTAGGAGAAGATTTAGAGAGGCACTGGACATATTAAGACATCCAAATAACCTTAATAGGGATGAAAGTCTCGAAATTAGTAAGATTTGGTTCGTTGTGCTTTCTTAGCTTTAAGTTTCATTCCCTCCCTTTTGATATTAAATTAGTGGAGTCATTATTAACATCATCACTCTCATCGGAATATTAATATTAATAATATTTCTTTATCAGTTTTAATATTCATCCTTCCTTATTCATTTCTATCTATTTTAATTCTATAGTTCTTAGGTCTTTATACATATTTTACATAAATTTACAATCAATTTTATTGACTTATGAATTAATTCTACTATATTGGTTAAAATTATTAAATTAAAATAATTCTATATTAATTAATTTACTAATTTATTAAATTATATGTCTATGATATTCCATTAATATTCTTATTAATGAATAAAGTAGAGTATTATCATAATATAATTTAATTAACATTTGTATTCTAATTATTTTTCATATATTAGGCTACTTACTAATTCTAATATATTAATTAACTCATACTAGTATAATTAATTAATTAGCTAATACTATTATAATTAATTAATTAATACTATTATATTAATAAATTATTTATTTCTATATGTTATTATTTTAGGTTTTAAATTTTCACTCTCGTAGGCTTATTTCTTTTTTTTTCTTTTTAACCTATTTATACCTTTATTGGCTTTCATATTTCGCTCATAAATTACTCTTGAGGATGGGTCTTGGTTTGGACTTGAAACGTCAACTAAAAATGTTCAATATGGATAAAAATATGGAAACAAATTCTCTAAAATATAAAAACATGGCTAGGAGGAAAAGAAATCCATCAAGGAAGGAATACAAAAATCCATGAATTAAATAGAAAAGATTCACTCAACGAGACTTCCTAAAACATATATGGATATCTCAAGAAACCATGAAATAATAATGTTGAAACACAATCACATATGGGGAGTGTTTTATCACAATTTGAGATTCCAAAGGGTCTCCACCTACTCAATATCATGCCTATACCATTCATTTGCAACCGAGAAGTGTACTACCTAACATTAGCCCTTACATGTATCCATATGCATAGAAGGGTTAGATTGACTAATTTATTCAATAAATGTTAGAGGATCGCATCACTCAACCTATCCAAGGTATTATCTCTTCACAAATTATGATGGTTAAAAAAAACATGGTTCATGGAGGATGTGTCGACATAAATTACAATCAAGGTATTATGACCCCTATAAGGTGTTGTATAGGATTGTAAGTATGGATTACAAATTGGATTTTCCTTCCATATCCATCTATACATCTAGCCTTCCATTTTTCTTACTTAAATAATTTAATCAACTGCAAGGTCCTAGTCCAAACTATTTTACTATAGATTAGTGAATAAGGGAAAATCATACTAGAACAAGAAAAAATCATTGAAACAAGGATTAAGAAGTTGTGAAACTCAGTGATTACTAATTATGTCATAAAATTGAAGAACCTACTAGTGGAATAAGCGGCATTGGAAGATGAGTTATGTTAGGAATAATGTTTATTTTAGAAATTAGTTTGAGGGTTGTTGGAGTTTGTTGAGAAATTTTCTCCACAACAATTTCATACCATAGGATATTTTGTATCTCATATCCACTATATTAGTGGATGTACTTTAGCTTTGATGGGAAATATATAAAAATTTCGTATGTGTGCAATGTCTTTTTGTATCTTCCTCAAATTCCTAATATGGTATCAAAGCCCATATGGGCCTAACTCCCTCAAGGGAGGGCCTAGGAAGATGGAAGAAAGTTAAGGAACACATTCCAATTATATACAGATATTAATTGGTCTGTGAGAGAGTTTTTTTTCCAATTGTCATAATGTTGAATTTGATTTTTCTTTTTTGTGTGTCATGTCATGCATGATTATGAAGAGGAGTATGAAACAACAAATATATCTCACTGATTGGTCTTGGGGCGGGTGTATAATCAGTTAACTAAAATCACCCAACCTTCAACTAAATTATGACATGAGTTGCCATCACTACCAAGCTATCGATCATATTCATGGAGGTTGTGCAAATGGAAGTGGAACAATGTTGTGGGATCAAGTTGGATTGGTGGTCATGTTTTGTCCATGCAATCCTTGTACTTAAAGGAGGGTGAGGCAACAGAGGATCGATCCCATGACAGTGATCCACCAAATTCAGGTACGGAATGATGTAGCAGACTACACATATTGGAAATTCCCTAGTCAAACAAATCAGTATAGTAAGGGCATCATTGGTCCCATTGCCGAAGAGGAAAAGCTGAGAACGATTGGTGTTACAGGAAGATTGATGGGAAGCAATGGTGCAATAGATTTTCTTTTGGATTATAACTGTAGATACGATCCCATCAAACCATGATCTGATGGAAATATACATTCAATAGTTCAACTACTATTGGAAGTTGAAATTGAATGTGACTAGTCAAAATATCGTTTGTGTTTCGAAGGCTAATATTAATTACCAAGTTTCTTTTAGGACCAATTGTGTTTGAAGGAGATAAAAGATTAATTTCCATGACACAACATATCATTAGAATCTTAGAAATGACATAAACTATGACCAACTAACATGATTGAACAACTAGGAAAGGACATCATCACCGATATTGAAGAGAGGCTTTATTTTGTAGAAGAAGTGGTTTTGTGATGGGATGGGAATTTCTCGAAAAAAAATTCCCTTGTATTAATTGTATGGGATTCGTTTCCTGTAACTGTAAACTCATGCCAAGGAAGAACAAAAATCATATATGTGTGGTTTTTCTAGTTTTAAAAGTGGCTGATTGATTTTGTTGTCAAGGGCTTTGTCGCCTTCTTTGTTAAGAAGATTATAGTTTTCTTTAGTTAGATTGGCTAATAAAAATTATATAATAAATAACCATAAAGAACAAGCCAATTATTTAACAAACTAATGTGACCCCATGTGCTTCGAGATCACTAATTATAGGTTTTTCTTAATAAGGTCAAGTTGATGTGACTCGTCACTCTCGAAGAGCATTGGTACAGGTTATTTTTTACATAAAATTAAATGAAATGTGTATGTGTAGAACCAATTAGTGAACATGATAACATAATCTAAATTGGTGGTTCTTGTGCTTAGAAACCCATGAACACACCATTGGTTTGATTTTGTTTACATATTGTTATGGTTTGTGGTTCTTAGTGCTTGAAAACCCTTGAAAAAATACTATTGGTTAAAATATGATATCCAAACACACTTAGTATCCAAATTGACTTTCTAGAAACTAAGTGGGGAAAGGATCTTAGTATCCAAAGAGTGGTTTGATTACTTGAAATTTTTTCTTGTGGAAGCCTCGACAAGACATGTATGTAAATATCGTTAATCAATACAATTACGTCAACAATGGTCCAAATCAGTTGTATTTTAAATGGATTTCAAATGATAGCTCATAGTTACGGTGGTGAAGAAAACATAATGTCTATGAGATTCTAGAGTGGGCATAACTATTGTTGAAGACAAACCAAACAAATATCAATATTGCTATCGTAATATGTCTTTTCTTATTGCAGTTTATAGAATAATCATTATGGGAGGGTGTTATTAATAATGTTTTCTTTAGAAATTGGTTTGAGGGTTGTTGGAGTGTGTTGAGAAATTTTCCTAACAACAATTTCTTACCTTAGAATCTATTGGATCTCATATGCACTATATTAGAGGATGTACTTTGGCTTTTATGGGAAATAAAAAAAAAAAATCATTTTTTGCATAATATGTGTCTTGTGTCTCTTTCTCAAATTCGTAATAAGTTATTCATGCAAAAACACCTACAATTAGTCAAGTGTTGATGACAACCATTCCTTGAAGGGGAGGGGCATATTAAGCCCTATACAAGACCCATGTTAACTTTAAAACCATTTATTAAGTCCTAGATAATGAGTTATAACATTTTTATTTCCATATTGTTATGTATACCAAAAAATTTCATTGTACCCTTTCATTATAATTGAATCCTTTTTCTCCTACATATATACCAAGGATACCTAGTCTTAGAATCAACATGTCTTGTCTTGTATTGTATTCATCATAAAGCGAGGCTTCACAATCAAAGTGGATTATATTCATTAACTTCTTATAATTTTTAAGGCACACCATTAATAATAGAATCCACATGAGGTATATACTAGTAAGAAACCATCTCTTCAACATCTTAGAGTAGTTGGTTGTGATGCTAATGTATACGTTCAAATATGATTCAACTATATAATGAGCATAAAAGGTGTATCTTTATTTCATATAAGGGTGGCCTGAAAGGTTATAATATTTGGAACCCAAAAAATAAGAATTTCATTTACAGTGAAGATGTGGTATTTAGAGAAGCCAAAGATGTTAAAACAAGAATTCTTACAAAGGGAGAAAGAGGAAAAATAAAATAGAGTTTGAATTGAAGGATGATGAATCAAACTATATAGAATAATAGGTGTTATAGAATAATTTTTGCACTTTTGTTCATCATATGCTCTTTATTGTCCTTGACGGATCCATTTTCCCTTGCATACATGTCCATATCTTAAAAAAACAAATTTCAAAAATAGTGTGTGGCTTTGTCCAATATAAAAGAGTGTAAGTACATGATTCCTATGAATGATTCCCATGTACAACTTTTTAAAATTGAAAAAATATATAGAATTCCTATTTTTTAGTTAGGGTTTATACATTAGACTGAAAACCTACTTGTAGGAGCATATGGCCTAACCTAATAACATGTTTTTGGTGGTAAAAATACACTTTATTGCCATTGGCCTATCCAAATGATGGCATCCTTACTCTGCTAAACTATCCCCAAATCAGGTTTGCATTATCCTATGCTCTTTGCACTTCCATATCTCTAGGAAACCCTTGTTTCCATTTATTGATACCATTTATCTCACATCATACTATTATTATTGGAGAGGAGGTCTTCATTGCCATGGTTAGGAAATATCTAGAGGAAGGTTTTGTTAGTGCCAACAACTAAGATCACATTGTAGCTTAACCATCTCTTGTTGCTATCATTTCAATAAAGAAACTCAAGTTTTGTTCCAGATTGTATTGTTTATATTTATGAATATGGATTTGTAATGGATATATTTATGATCTGAATTGCTTATATGCATATGTACTTTGAATGTTCTTACTAATAGAATTTTTTCTTGTCTATCTTGTAGGTTTGCAACTTCTGGAGGAGGAGTTAGGGTTTGGAACTTACGTAAATTTCATCAAACGTAGGACCTACGAGCATGCCTTCTTTTCCTACCTTTGTCAATTCAAGTATTATGCATTTCTGATTGAGTTTTCTTGATTAAATTATATGTCTTCTCTATTGGGGATGTCAACCCTATCCCTACGAAACTTTTCCCTTAAACAACTGGAATCAAAATAAGAGGAAACTAAAACTTGGATATTGAAGATATTGGTTCAGGAAAGATAATATCTAGACAAGTATACTCCACCTAATTTTATTTCCAATTTTACGTTTTTTATTAGTGATGATGATCCTAGAATTTTGAGGGAGATAGTAGATTCAAAAAGATGAAAAGCTTTGGATAAAGCCCATGGTTGAAGAAATTGTAGCCTTGGAAAAGAATGAGGCTTATGAAATTTCTAATCGGAAGAAATCCCATTGGAGAAAAAAGGATGTTTAAGAAGAAGTTGAATGCAAAAAGGAAATTGAAGAACTGAAAACATCAATTAGTAATAGAGGATTATTCCGAGGTAAAAAGATTTATCTTTGGCGATATATTTTTCTCCTATTTTCAAGTTAAATTCTATTAGATTTATTTTATTTTTTGTGACTTCTTTTTATTTTGAAGTAGAATAGATGTACAGAAAGACATCATTCCCACATTGGGATCTCGAAGAAGAAATCTACATGGAGCAACAAGAAGGATTTGTAGTGAAGGGAAAGAAAGAGCTAGTATACATGTTGAAAAACTCCATATGGGTTAAAGTAATCACCAAGGATGTGGTATCAAAAATTTTGTACTTACATATTGGGACTTTTCTTCAAAATGTGTATATTGGATCATTTCGCATATTTTAAATTAGTGTATGATAATCTTTTTTATTTGGTCTTGTATGTGAATGATGTGTTGTTTATTGGAAACAATAAGGAAATCATCGAAGATGTGAAAAATCAATTGTTCTCTAAATTTGACATGAAGGATCTTGGTGCTACAAATTTCATTTTAGGCATGGAAATTAAAAGAAATTGGGAAAATAGGAAAATATGGTTAAATTGTAGGGAAAATGATGGGACAAAATTGTAGAGGTTTAATATGTAGGAATATAAACAAGTAAATATTGCTATTCATATAGGGGTAAATTTATTAGAAAATCAATGTCCCAAGACATAGCAAGATGAAGAACATATGTTCCACATTCCATATGCCATCGTGGTTGGAATTTTAATGTATGAATTGGTCTGTAATAGATCATACATTGTACATGTAGTGGGAGTTTTTAGTAGGTATACATCAAAACTAGGGAAGAAGAATAAGACAATAATAAAGAGGATTTTTAGGTATTTTCATGTAACTACCAAATATGAATTGCATTGCTAAGGAATACTAAGCTTGGACAAAGTGTTAGACATGCATGCCTTTTTTAATGAAGAATAGGCTAGATATATAGTTTGTAGAATATGTATAAGTGGGTATGTGTTTAATCAGTTGGATGAGCAAGAGACATTTTGTAGTGGCACTCTCAACTACAACAGTTGAATATATAGTAGGCACTCATGAAATCAAGGAACTAATATGGTTACAAATATTTTTTTTAGGTATTGGGTTCGCATAACAAGATTTAATGGTAGATTATGAAAATTAGAGTACAGTTTCCATAGCACTACAAGGAAAAGACCCTCTAGCTAAGGTTTTTGCGAAATCCCCTATAAAAATAACCCAAAAATCCATTTGTACTGAAGGTCACTAGAAAATTTGGGTGAGAAAATGTTTTATCAGATACCAATGCGTTATAAAATTATACACATCAGTGCTTAATAGAATATGGTGCACCACGGAAAAGTTAATTTTTTATAAAAATAAAAACATAGTGGTGCACTAAGTACATAATACACACTAGTGCATATACTACTTGATAGCACTGAAAAAGGGTTAAATTTTGAAAAATGTTAGTCTTAAAATTAATTTTTCCTAGTACGATGATATACTCTCATGATGCCCCAGTGCTAAACCAGTATACGAATGCTCTGGTACATAAAGAATATAGCACATTGTGGTGGGGTTTTTAACTTAAAAATAGTGTTGTGCTTATTATATTATATGCATTGATGTCATTAATTGAATTGAAGGCCCAAGTGCTTAATAGAAAGTGATGCATCATTGTATGTTTATTTTCTAGACAAATAAAAAAATGATGTGTTACCTATATAAGGCACACTAGTGTGTATACTACTTGATAGCACCAAACAAAGGTTAAATTTAAAAATGTTGGTTGTAAGATTCATTTTCACCATTGCAGTGCTATACTCGCACGAAGCACTAATGTTATTCATGTATTGAAATGCCTCGGTGTGTAAATAGTAAGGTGCACCATATAGGGATTTTTATTTTTAAAATAGTAGTGTTTTTAGGAAATAGTACGCATCGACGCAGTTAATTGAGTGCACCAGAATAAGGTTAAATAAAAAAAAACTACCTGTCACAAAATTCATTTTTACCATTTGCAGTGTTGTAGAGATCTTAAGCACTGGTGCTACTCTTGCCTCTATGAAGTGCCCTGCCATTGGTGCTTCCCGTGCTTTCCATCCTTCCATTTGTTGCTCACTACGTGGCTTTCAAATTTTCTCAAATGGTGGGAAAATTTGTTTTTTTCATTCACGTGGCAACCATGCCTCCCCAACAAGAAAATGTCCGAGTAATGTCTATGTTTCTCTCAAATTTAACTTTTTAGCACAGTGCACAGTGCGTTTGACAGGTTAGGCTCACACCAATGATGGTGCAACCTATAAATTTATAGGGTGAATCGCAAATTGGTGCATTCCATTAACACACCACAGTTTTTTCGGTGCATTTGGTAAATTGAAATGTACTGGGAAAAGTTATAGTTCTTACAATGGTGTGTCTGCTAAAAATTACTTCTCAGTGCATTTATTTTTACCAAATGCACTAATTGCATAGTATTAAAAAATTTAGCTCAGTGCATTCGCTAACTTGAACGTTCTATTTCAGTAAAAAAATATTATGCTTACGCACCGGTATCAAATGTTATATCAATGCACCGCATTGAAAATTAAAAATAACCAATGTTTGTGTATGTATGTGAACTAAAAGTAGTGTGTTAAGTTGTTGTAAGCACTCTGGTTGATGCTTTTTTGTTTTTTGCTGCACAATGTCTAGTGCATTCTTGTTTTTTTTTTGCACACTGAGTATGATTTTTTTTTTAATTGAAATTTTTATGTTTCATATTTATAAACACATTTTTCATTTAATAAAAAAAATTATGTTTTATGTATGAGTTTGATGTATTGTATATGTAAAACATACAATAGAGACAACAACAAACAGAAGAGAAATAACAACAGGAGAAAAGGGAAAACCTATACAATATGGTCTAACTATGGGAGGCATGAGAGAGGGATATATATTTATACCATCGCCCTATTACCACAATGATCCAAGGACTCTTGAGGAATGTATGCCTCCTTACGTACTATGAGGAGGATACATCTCTAAAGGGGCACTCTAGGTTATTGGAACAGTTGATTCTTTAGCGAGATGTCCACTGAAAATATTTCTATGTTAGGCTTGACATGTTGTATGAGTCCACTAAGGAGGACATGTATTTCATCACTAGCCTATCCAGGAGGGGGAGATTTTCCCCAGTTCCCTAATTCCCCCATGGTTTTGTAGCAAAGATTCAGCTTGTCTACTCTCAAATATATGTTAGAGATCATGTAGTGCATCCAACATATTTTCAAGTGTCTGGTGGATAGTTATAGATCACTTATTTTGGTGAAGAGGAGGTTAGGTGCCTCTCACTAGTGAGTACCATTGCACACTATACTAGTGATGGGAAATGCAGTAGTTTCCCTCTTGTTATTTATGATGATTATTTGGTGTAGAGGCCACAATGTATTAGATGGTTGGCCATTTTTTATGGAAATTTTGTATGGTTTTAGATAGATGTTGTGTTATGATGTATGGGAGGGTGAAATTCCCTTTTTCTTCAAACCTTTTTTGTTTATTTTTCTAAGAGGTTTCCGAAGGCAAGGACTACTTTTGACCATCACCCTCCTAAACCGAAGACTGAGGTGCAGATACGCATGTGGGGTGAGTTAATGCCCAAGAGGGGCCAACTAGAGTATTCAATGATTTATGCCAAGGCACTGGGGCTATTGGACAGAGAGGCTGACTGCATGTTTTTCTTCAGGACATTTCCTTACATGGGAATGGATTGGAAATAGTGACCCAACATCCTCTTCACACCGCATTTGTCTACAAATGATAGAGGTAATATTATTGTTTTCTTTAAATTAATCTAGTTTCATTGTATTGTCTTAATTAATTAGAATGAAATTTATTCTAGCATTTTATTTAACTTATTTTATTAATGTTTTAATGAATTTGTTAAATTATTGTTGTGTACTATATTATTTGTAAAAATTGGCACATTCGTTAGGGACATGCCTTCTCCCCCACCAGAAGGATATGCAGAGATGGTCAAGGCCGTGGAGGGTGAGGCACATCCTCGGATGTAGATGAGTGCAGGGATGTGGTCGCATAAGGCTGATGTCATATTCAAGATGGAGTACTATGACTAACTCTATATACTTTTGGTTAAGGAGGGAGTTTACCCTACAATGACTTGAGACATCAGGGAAAATCCTAGGTGCATGGAACTCTTCAGGGGTTGTCTATGTGATATGATGATTCTTATGCATCATATCATTGGAGGAACTAGGATATTGGTAGCAAGGAGGGATGGGAATGGTGAAGTAGATACACATCAACCTTACACCAGTACTACCCCATCAGATCATGCTGATTAGGTTTGTGATCCTTATAGTAGTACTCTAACCCATCAAGATGACCATACATCAGATACACAGTGTTCACGTAGACATACCACCCCATCAAATCATGACCAGGGTGTCAGTGATCCTTCTGGTAGTACCCCACCTCCTCATCATTCACCTCATGATCACCCATTGCCTCATGTTTCTCCTCTCGGAGAAAACAAACCACCTTCTCCTCCACCTCATAGTTCGACTGTTGAGGCAGTTGACCATCCATTGTCTTCTTCTACAGACTAGGTTGCTAGTACTATTGTTGTATCAAATATTTTATATTGGATGTGGAGCTTAATTATCTTCCTAATTGATAGGTCTTGTTTTAGTCGTGTTTGTATCCCAATCCCCGATGGGACCTGGTGTGGGGGGCCTTTAACCCCCACTATTGTTGCTCGCAAGGTCCAAGGCTGATGGAAACTATATGTTTTGAGTCCCCCTTGGCGATGGTTTAAGGGCAATTCCTCCAAGCCTAAAAATAGATGGAAAATTGCTTTGTAAAATATTGTAATTTCGTAGTCAATCTAGGTCATTCATTAGGAAAATGATCTGAAGATAGAAGTTATGTTTAATTTATGGTTTCTTTTCCTTATAACGAAACCCCTCTATTTAGATGAGGGAATTGTACTGTGAATGTGATTTATTATTCTGAGAGACAGAGAGAGAGAGAGAGAGAGAGGAGGTTGTGTGAGAGCGAGGAGGAAATTACAATGGATATGTTGTAGGTTGTATCTCTTCATCTCATTGGATAATATAAAAGGAAGATTTGACTGTTTCTCAATGAATGTAGCCCAAATTGTGTGAACCATGTATATCTGTGTCTCTCTTGTTTTATGTGTTTTTGTATTTATGTTTCCACAATATTTTGTGTATTTCATTGCTCCATTAATTGATTTTTAACATTTTATTTGACTTGTTTGTGTGCGTATATATATATATATATATATATATATATATATATATATATATATATATATATATATATATATATATATATATGATGCATTTTTTGTTCATGTTGATGTACTTAATTCAAATGTTGGTATTTATGTATATGTTGTTAGGTCATATTATATATGTTCATTTAATGTGATTGCAGATATATGTGTATGTAATAGCATTTATTTGACTTGAGATGTATATTTGAGGATGTGTGTGGTGATGATGTTAGATTACCACATTTTTGTTTTGTTAGATGTGATCATGATGATGATTCCTTGTTAGATTATTAGATTTGTGTGCTAGATAATTACATTTATACGTG
Source organism: Pinus tabuliformis (assembly GCA_031772625.1). Lineage (NCBI taxonomy): Eukaryota > Viridiplantae > Streptophyta > Pinopsida > Pinales > Pinaceae > Pinus > Pinus tabuliformis. Next base: position 102,936,947 of record CM062813.1, on the reverse strand, counting down.
TTACAGGTGTATATAATTAGATGATGTTAGTGAATTTGAATGTGTATTTTAGATGATGTTTATGTTTGTTAGATGGTTATCATCATGATGTTTATTTTTATGAAATAGTATTTATTATAAATTATGTATTGGTGAACTTATATCAAAATTTTATAGATGAAATCACATGCAAAGCAACTTACTTTAAAAAATTGCAAAGATGTTTTTATAAATTATAAAGTTTAATATGGTTGAAACTATAATTGTAAAATCACCATTAATATTTTTGTATTGCTTAGATAGTTCATACATATTCATTCTAACCTATTTAGTAAAATATTTCAATACTCACAAGGACAAAATAATTAGAGCTAAAATAATTTAGTTAGTTCTTAATAAAATGAAAATGTGTAACTCATTCAATTTTTAATATAAAATATTATTACTAATAAATTATTCAAAAATACTATTTAGACAATGAAAAATTGCACATGGTCTATATATAGAGATAGAAAATCATTATAGATCCATCTCTCTCTAAAGATGAGGAAGAAATGTAAAATAAGGCTTGTGAAGTTACTTGTAGTTGGGGATTTTTTCTATTGGAAGTTCTCTCATAAGCGGCAAGTGTACATTTTTCTTGTAATAAAGATATAACATTTCGGTGCTATTTTGGTTCTTTATTTGTTATTGTAGTTTAAATTTATGTTTTTTAAATAAAACAAATATGAGTTAAATAATACAAAAATCATACTATATTAGATTTAACTTTTTGACAAATAATATATTTTATTTTTCTTAATGAAGAGCTCAATAAATATTATTTTCTCCACATACTTATCATGATATCACTAAAATTCATGTTTCCGTGTTTCTCCTAGATAACACATCATATTTACAATAATAAAGACATTTCTACTTTAAATAATTTACTTATAAATACATGAAAATAGATATTTATTTTACATAATCTAAATAGGAAAGAAAAATGCATCACCAAGTCTATTAGAAAGTTAGACAAATGCCTCTCAATCACCATCACACTATTTATCATTTAATTCTGAGACATAAAATATTTATTAATTCAACTTTTATTTATAATTACCAATGAAAATAAAAGTCAAAACTCTTTCATTATCCATGAAAAAAAATTAAAACCTCCCATGCATCCATGTAAGCCCATTTGTTTCTCTTATAGTCCATAAAATGATGTAATCAATATTTTACACATGCACATAAGACCTCCTATTAGTTTACATAATGTTGCAAGATCTGGAATTTAAATATAGTAAACATGAGTTCACCTCTCATGTAAAGAATTTAATCTTACATATTAATACACAATTTTTTTTTATTCTTAAAGTCGTCATAGATTTATCACTACATGATCTATATTGATTTTGATATAAACCTGAAGAAAAAACATGTGAAATGGTTAATAAACCAATAAGTATCTAGCATATAATTAAACATTCCTTCTCTTTAATTCCTTCATCTCAACCATTTTATGTCGAGTAGGGAAGAATCAACTTATTTGATCGAAATCATGCAGTGCTCTTGTGAATCTTTCTAGAATAAATCTTCAATGTTGTTTCTAAATTCTCTATTTTCTGAGTTTTATGATATTCTTCTCATTTTCCTACTTGAGAAGGATTGTCACCTTCAATATTTATTATCATAGATATTGTACACCATTTTTTAAACATTTATACTTATGGAGTTATGTTGCATAGTGAAAAGAAGGGAGGTTATTTTACTATATTGAAAAAAATTGATGATGGTTTTAATAGGCCTTTTAGTACACATGTATAACATAGATATGATTTTCCTTCTCTGTTTTCTATCAATTTGTGAGTTATTTTAGATTGATACTCACAATGTCATTTGAGAAAGTAGATAATGAGTATATTTAGATTGATATCTTAAAAATATATAATTATAAATAAGCATTATTATTGGAGTGCTCATCTTTAGGATTCAAAATCAACTTTTATAGAAGAAAATTTTGTATTAGAAATATATGTTTGGGGTCAAAAATGTACAACAAAAGAATACAAAATCGATAAATTGTGCTTATAATTAAAATCTTTTGATCCATCCTCATGACTATCCAAAGCCTATAGAATAAGTCTGCTATAAATCAGAATGAAACAAATATGTTAAAATTTTAAATTTTAAATTATAAATTACACAATTGGAAATACTTAGTTTTAAGTGTAAAAACATTTCCACTAGAAAAAAGACATGCAAACACATTTGTGAATCATACCAATTATAGAAAATTCCAATGAGACGAATTAAAAACAATATAATTAGCGAAATAAAAAAAAAAAAAAAGCATACAACAATAGTATAAATGGTGAAATAGCACAAGTATATATCACTCTTTGTCATCATCACCCTCATTATCTTCCTAGCTTGGCATGATAAAATTGTTTTTCTCAAAAATATGTTTTGATATAGGTTCATGTCTTAATACAAACCACCAATCCATATCCAACACATCTAGGTAAAAAAACACATGATTGTAGTGTTTGGGGAAAACATAAGGCTCCCTAGCTTCATGCCACATCTTTCTAGAGGTGATAGATATCAGCCCATTATCGTGATCTTTCTTTACATTATTACAATCAAAGGTGTACCACCACTTGCACCAAAAAATAACACATTGGAAGGAAGAGAAGCCCACTTTAATGATCTCTTGTTTCTTTCCAATGTAACCTAACATCCCATGTATTAGGCTTTAATCATGGTGGCTAACATGACTAGATTGGTCGAACTCTACTCCCACTCCACAATCTTATGTCATGCATCCATCATTGGCATCCTTCGTGCAAAAATGATGTCCATATACCCACATAGATGGGAACAAATGCACCTATAAAAAAAGTGAAAAAATCATATGTCATGTGTCTAATAATCAACACATAATTAAAATATAAAATATAAAATATAAGATATAAGATATAAATGTTACAATTCAAAGGTGCATTATGAAGTTAAAAATGTGCATAAATCGAATATTGGCAAGTAGATGCACCCAATCCCTATGTTTAGCGCATCCTCTTTAGCAAGCGTGTAAATGACCATATGCACCATATTTTTCTCTGACTTGATAAACAACCTAGCTGTTAGGGCACGTCATTGGCATATTTTCTTTTAAATGATCAAGATAAGGCACACTTCTACCATTCAACCATCTAAATTATTTCATGTCACTGTCCCATTTCCTCCTCTTTTGTTCGTACAATGCGACCCGCGACTATGTCACTTACGAATTGTAAAGAATGAATTTGTTGATGGCTTTAATTTATAAATTCAATGATGAATTCAAACCAACATATATATTACATATGAGATCAAAATATGCATTATGAAGTTTAGTGTGAATGGTTACAATGTAGAAATTTGACAAATAATAACTCACTTACTCTTTATCATGCACCTTTTTCCATTCATTTGGAGAATCTCCCCTTTTGTTTTGTCTTCATCCCTTTCGTCATCCCAGATCACTCCACTTGATGTGTTGTTGATCTACTTGATGTACTTGCTGGAATAATATAAATACTCATACGATACGTACACCTCTGCAATAGACCCCTCAGGTTTTTCCCTTTGTCGAACAAAACCTTTCAATTTCTTCATGTACCTCTCTAAGAAGAACATCGAATCACCCCAACTAATTCAACCCCATTTATTAGGTGAATTAGAAGATGAACATGCAAGTTCATGAAACTGATCAGTAGTTCCTTCCCAAACATGCAAACAATATCAGCTATCTCTTGATGCCATCGTGGAATGCTAGCCATATGAATCTCCTTTGAAATGGTTCAATGTACAAATGTAGATAATTCAGATAGGGCACGTCATAGGTCTTAGGGGAAGTCATGGTTCACACACCCACGCACGAGTAGAGGATAATGAAACTACAAAGTAAACACATAAGAAAACTAATTATATTTTATCCCATTGAATAAAAATAATAACAAATAATAAATCATGTTTTTGACATATGTATTCTTAGAAGGCTCAAATGGTCTTGTGATTTCAACCCTGACAAATGGTCTTCCATAGTGAAGAATCATCGCACTGAAGACCCATATAAACAAGGCACCCTCATACCCATTATAACTTCCTTTGCTAAAGAAAGATCATATTTCCTTAGAATTCATGGGACGTCAGCTTCTTTGAAAGACCAAGAGGGACCAGCCTCTCTTCTGGTTTCTTGTCTTGGCCAGTGTTTCCTTTTAGTTTTTGAAGAAATAAGATCTCTTATAACATCCAATGTCTCATTTTCTTTCGATGATATGTGCCTCCATAAAGAAGATCATTTTTTTTAAATATATGCATGGGATCTAGTAATTGGGAAATATTAATATGGTTGCAAAATGGGAGATCATAAAACACAGATTTCCTTTTCATCTCAATGGGAAATTTCTCAACATAGGTGTCAAAGAATTATGGATCATTGAAAATAGGCTCCCCATTTGAATCAAACATTTGTGTAATCTCCTTCTCCTTCTCTCTCTCATATACTCTAAGCCATTCAATTGTGTAATTATTGTAGGCCTTTGGGTTCTCTATGGTTTTCCATTGAAAACAGATGTTTCTCTTATGTAAGCGTGTTATTTTCAGAGGAATAACCTAGAGAAGTCATACAATGGCTTTCATAGGTGATTGGACCACCTAGCCTTCAGAGAAGGTCCACATAATCTACATCCATGATACCCTTTTGTTACAAGACTTGTGAAATTGTTGTTTAATACATGGCACATTAATGACCATGAACATCACAACAATTGAAGTGAAACAATGTTTCTACATATATAGAAAAAACAATAAACATGTATTTTACCAGAGTAAATTCCTAAGCCTGGACAATCATATATGGTGTAAGCTCATATGCCATACAACATAGAACTCCTCTATTTTGTCTGGGCCTTGATACATCATATACATGTATCACTTCCCATAATTCCTTCAATTCATCTACCAATGGTTGTAAGTAGGCATCCATATTCTTCACTTGTATTCTATTAGGGACTATGCGAGCCAACATAAGATGTTCATTCTTCATGAAAACCATGGAGGTATACTTTTATTGATCACTACTACATGCCAAAAAAAATAGTTGGTGTTTTGGAGGGAACATGGGTTGACACCATCCATGGATATGCTGATTCATAGACTTTTTACTTCATCCTTGAATTTTTTGGGCCATGTATCCTTTATATGCTTCATGGATATTGAATCTGTTGGGATTCACAAAACTCCCAACTCACTTCTATGTGAGGCATGCTATCCTTACAACAAAACTATTTCTTTGCAACAAAAGAGCCTTGAATTCTTGGGATTATAGACATGTGCCTCAATATCTTATGAGGAGGACCATGAGATTTACCATTTTTTTATGGTAACCTTTAGGCCCACATTTCCAACATATCTATTTACCTACATATTCTCATGTATATAGAATACAATCATTTGAAGATGCATGATATGATATCTACTCAACATCCAATATTTTCAATGACTTCTTTGCCTCTTCATAGCTACAGGGCAAGACATTATCACTCGGAAGAAACTTATCTTTGACTAACCTACAATTGGTGGGAAATATAAATGTATAATGTTAATAGTTAACATTCATAAAAATGACCATTTTTAATGTTGATTGTGTGGCAAGATTTCTCAAAATATAAGGGATTTGATCATGGTCAATTACCTCAATATTGTTGAGAAACATGCATTCAACATGCCAAACATTTCTTTCAATCTATACAGTAACATCATTGTCCCTAGCTGGGTATAATTTGACTGGCCGTCAGGTCCAAAGATACCGTTGGTAGAAGAAAATTTTAGGCTTTCAAATAAGATATTAGTGACATGAGAATTATACCCTAGCTCATCATTCTGGAATACATCTAACAATGTTGCCTCCATGGAAATCATATCCCATAAATAATCATCCATACCAAGCTCTATTTGATTGCCACCATTTCCAACTTTTGATGAAGAATAATTATTACTGTAGTCATTCAACCGTAGTGATGAAGACTTCTCGGTGATTTTCAAAGAATGTATTAGTTCATGAACATGAAGGATGCTATCTAAGATTTTCCTTACCTCTACATTTCCCATTTGTTTAGAGGAAATGAGAGATGGTAGGAGTCAATCATTAGATTTATCCTACCAAAATTTTCTAATATTTCCCCAATTTCTTGTACAGTTGTTCGTTGGATTTGTGGTCCCTTTTTTATTCTCTTTATTGGTTGTAACATTTTCTTTTATGATTTATTTGCTATTAATTTTGTGAACTTATAGATAATCATAACCATGATTGGTCTTGCCCTTTATTTGATGATATTGTGACTTCAAATCCTGCATGTATGCTCTATATATTATTTATATCTCTTGTTTTGGAATTTTGGGTGGATCTTGGATTTTCCATGGTACAACAAGGGAATGAATACCAATTTTTACCATTTCCATGTCTTTCATGTCTTTTCTTTTGGAATCAATTCATGATTTTCCTACATTTTTATGTCCTTTTTATTACTTGAATTATTTTATTTTCCTTTTCATTGTTTTTTTTGTGATTTATAGTGGGGTTGATATTAGGTGTTTCTCCTTCTAGTGCTCACCTATTTTTTCCCTTCATTGATTAGTTGTATTTCTTCTACAACACCCAAGGCTTCATACCTACTTCCTCCCTTTGTATGTTCTTTGGAAGGATTTCCTAGATTTTTTCAATCAATTATCTTTGTGAGGGGATTTTTTCAAATAATTCTAGATCCTATTCTCAAGGGTGTTTTGAGGTCGGCTGAGAGGATTTGAGAAGAAATTCTTGAAAAATATGATCATGGTCATGGAATTTCCTACACCTAACTGGGAATTGTTTGTAATCTATTAATTGGAAGTATGCATTTCCTTGGTACAAAATGTAGATGTTAGCCATCAATGGTTGTAAGATGTCCATGAACTGGCATATCAATGCATATGAGGTTTATTGGCCTTGCTTGATGGCTTCCGAGAACACTACATATGATCCTAAGGCATTATTTATGCCTTCTAGAATTTCATTATCCCTAAAGTCCTAAGGAAGATAATATAATCTGATCCATACTAGATATGTTGATAAAGCTTCTTTGTCGAGGTAGAAGTGCTCCTTCTAGAATCAAAGCTATAATCTATCTGAATTAAATGATTTAGGCATGTTTTGAAAAATTTGTTGCCTTCTTCCAAGTTATTGAATATTGCTTTAAAAAATTCTTTGTATCCTAGTTTGAGTTTAATATATCCTTTCAAATACCCTTTTTTTTAGATTCAGCCTATTGGGGAATTTTTCAAAAGGCCATAGTCATAGAAATTTCCCAATAAGAGTGGGATTATACATGTATTGAATTTTTTCTCCAAATTTTGAGGAGGTAGCCTTGTATTTGAGTATTTTCTCTGCTTTTTGGTTGCATGATCTTGTTTTTTTTCTATTATCCTCCTTTTTTTTTTATCTAATTGTCCTACTTTGCTTCATTCTCTTTATCCTTTTCATTTTTTCTACTTGAGGGGTCTTTCCTATTGTTAGAGTTACCATTTTTATTGATCAATTTGTGGAGTTCCCTTCTTGAGAAAGTTGCATTGTCTATTCATGTGATCACATTGTAATGGGATGGGGTTGATCCCAATCCTTTATAAGGATCCATGCTCCAAAATCCTTCACCATAACATGGTCTATGTAGGGTTTTTCCTTAGAGATGCCATCATGTCTTGATTAACAACAAATGTGTTTCCAACTCTTTTTAGACCTCATTATTCTATATTCATCATAAAACTAATTTTGTTAATACCTAAATAAATATGTGTGCAACTTAATTGATTTTTTTTGAAGAAAAAGTAAAATGTTTATCAAAGTTGAGGTGACAATAAAAATGCATGTTTTAGAATATTAGATTCATTATAGTTTCATGTATTAAATTTTTACTACCAATCCTTATCATACTATTAAAAATTCATTAATATACTACATATGCCATAGCATATGGACTAATTGATCCTATAATACATACATTTATCAAAGACAATAAGTTAGACTAATGGAGATACAAAAAAATTATCCTATCCAAGGATGCCCATGAGAAAATTATGAATGTAAAACATACAGAACTAGTTACTAAATTTAAACACAAGAGATCAAATTTTAGTGTAGCATACTTGGTACCCTCCATCCACCAATGAGAGTAAAAGGCACTAGGGAAACCATGATTTCTTTTTTCTATGCACACCAATACTAAATATTTCCTCCTTAAACTTATTTTGAATTAAAAAATTTCTTGGAAGTCAATTGATCCCACCAATTGAAAAATATAATTGAAATATCAATTATCTAATGATCATCTATGTGGATCTACTTCCTATCAAATTCACATTGACTAGGAATCAAGTCTACTATCCACTAACTATGTACATGGTTAACTTACATCAACTACATAAACAAATCTCTTATCCATTAATGGTCGCCAACTGCACCCATAAGTCTAAAATATGTTGACAATATTTGAATTCATACATGAAATTTATAGTGTAATTTGGACCATAAACTTTTGGTGCCACAACTAACCAAGCCCACCATGATTTGATTCCCACCGACATCATTTAACTACCTTATAATATATTTTAGGTGCATTACCCGATTGAATTTCTCCCTTACAATACCCCTGGTAAACATAATTTGGATTTGTCATGGATATCTCATGTATACTACCATGATAATCATCAATTAACTTGCTATATGGATGTGCATGAACAAATGGAATATATAAACAAAATGTATACACAAGAATAGGCATAGCATTGAGCATATGATAACATAATAGGAACACTTATCTTTTGTATGTCATCAACTAGCTATAAACATGAAACTTTCCACTTATCCATATACGTCACTACTCAAAATATCATAGCATTGGGTCACCCCTGAAATGGGGTTATAACTCCACTGCGGAAAAGACTCACCTAGAGCCAACTATGGTCACACAATTAATACCAAAAATTTATTAGGCTAGGTGTTACTAGTAGCCTCTATGAGTATTTTCATTCATCCCCCACCTTACAAAACCCAAGTTAATGCACCTCATTTTTTGCTTCTATATTCCTTCAAGATATGCCACTACCCTTTATGACTTCTAGCACATGAAAACTAACAAGTCTTAGAGTATTGTAGCTTCAGAAGTTCCATATTCCTTAAGGAGTCTTTGAGGAACTTCTAAAACCTCACATTGGGTAATATTTCCAAATAAATCCCCCCTCCAAGCTCCAACATTACCTTAGAAAAGAAGGGATAATTGGCCACATAAAGTCATCAAGGAATTCATAATATTTTTCGAGGTCACAGGGCTCAATGACTATCCAAGGTCACTTACCCTCAAGTTTAAAGCATGAACCACCAAGCAACTAAGATGAATTACAGTGGAATGATGCCAATAATGTTGAAGTACAATACTTTGTATTCATGGTGTCTTATTTCAAAGTGTCACTAAAAGAACTTACCCCCACCACTTGGGAACTCTAATAAACTAGTTGTCCATTCACTTCTAGACTTAGGATAAAACACCAAATTGTTAGGCATATACATGCCCTTTTTTACTTTGGTTTATATTCCATAAAGTCACTTTTAGAATATTATATTAATTATTTGACTTAGGAACCATGTCTTATTTCTTGTTGGAAAATGTAATTCCTACTTGTCTTAGTTGTGTATATACTTTTTTATTGGTTTTTCCAAGAGGGGTGAACAATTATCTCTTTTCTGAACTAGGCCAGGTGGTTAGTCTGTCACTAGTCTCCAATTAGAGTTTTGCGATGATCAAATAAAGGACAAATGGATTGATATTAAAACTATCAACTGTCCTTAGCATAATGTTATTACATTAATTGTTACCAGGCTATGTGGGAGTGTAGTATTGCATGTGGCTACTGGATCCCAGATGTAGATGGTTGTAGACTGATTTTGAGGCATCATATTCAACTGGTGCAAGGCTGTGTTGGAAAGTGTGAAAGGCCAAATAACCAAAGCAAAGAATGGACATCTGAAAAACTTTGGATATGGATTTATTGTGGTTAGCTTTACTCTAGAGAGGATCCCCATGTTATCCCTATAGCATATTCTTGTTGATGCTGGTCTTCCTCGAGAGCCTAGGATAGATTTTTGAGTTGCTTTGATGGCCCATCACCCTGAGGAGGGTACAGAGGTTGTTCGATTTCCGCCTGAGTATTTTCGTTGGTTGAATAACCAACTTTTTGTCATTCAGGATTTTCCATATTCCGGGATGGATTATCGTGGTGACCCAGACATGACTCTTCCACCAGGAGAGTAATGGGATGATTCAAGTAAAAACCATTTTCAATACTTTCTAAGTTTTAATTTTTAATTTTATTTTTTAAATCGTCCAAAACTGATAATCAAAAGTTTAAATGTAGATGTGGGTCCACGATGACTAGCCGCTCTCCAACCTTACGATAGGAGACAACCAACTGCAGTAGTACCAGCCCCACAAGACTAATCAGCAGAGATCTTGACCGACTTGGAGCATCATCTAGAATGCTTGACAGTAGATATTCCAGAGACTAGCATAAATGATATTACACTTAGGTTACAGAGATATGTGATTGGGGTCCTAGGACCTTTTAGGAGGTTCTTATGTAGGGTGGCTCAAGCAGTAGTTCCTTATCATGATCATCACTAGGAATAGGATGATCGATTTGTAGACGCACAACATTTTTATCTTTTTGTATTATCATTTTTTCCAATCATAAGGTGTTTTTCAACCTATGATCGAAGACAATGTATATTTTGAAACACATTTCTATGCTATGATATATCACTATTACCAGCTATCTCTTGTAACATGTTATCGAATGTTATTAAATTTACTATTTTTATTATTGAAAATGTCTATTTATCATATGAGAAGAAACCACATCTGCTAATGTATTTAAATGTCTTGGAATATGCTGATATTCAATGTAATCAAATTCACATTCCAAGAGACGAACTCTCAAAAATAACCTTAGTAACACTGGATTTCTAATGGCATAAACCCTGTTAAGTTGTAATACAATGAGTTCAGAATCCAACCTAACAATCAAACTCTAAATCCCAAATGAGATGGATTCAGATAATAACTCAATCACTGCACTATACTCTGTAATGTTATTCATTGTTTGACCAAGGCTTAGCCCATTCATAGACACTAACTCATCAGAGGGTGAATAGATAACCCATGCTAAGGAAGAAATGTTCCATGTACTACGACAAGCACCATCAGCAAAACCAATGTATGTTTGAAAAGATGTCAACATCTGCAATATCAAGAGTAAAATCAAGATAAGCAGGAATAGTGAAAAGAGCACTCTCTAAACTAGGCACACTTTTCTAATCTAAAACACACTAGCTGTAAAGAAACTAATCTAAAAAAAATCTCCAAACATAATTTAAGCATGATATCTCTTCAAATAAATTCCATTTCTGGGTTTACCCAAAGAGACACCGTCAAAATCGATCAATTCATAAGCCCCTTTTGTCGAATTTTGCTTAACAATGTAAGGACCATGCCACATAGGTGTTAGTGCCTAGATTTACCTTAGGCTGAGGAAGGTAGGATCCAGGGCCAACATCAAACCATTCTTAACCTAGTAGTTAGCCCTACCAGGTCGGGAGAGGGCTCTCTCTGGGTCAATCTTAGCAAATTATGATCAATGAGGGCTTGAGATGACTGATAGAAATACTGATACTAGGCTAGATATATGTGTGAAAAAGTTTGATTGAATAAAATGATGTTTTTGTTGGCTTAGATGGAAAGGTAGATTTTGGGTCTAGGGAATGAGGCTCAGTCTTGCAGATATCTCAATGGGGCAAGGTAGGCAATTATTTTTGGCACTTAAAATTGAATGAGATGGAAGGATTAGATAGGTGAGGAGCTGAAGAGGGCAAGAAAACTCATGGATCCTCTCCAAACAACTGAAAACATCAAAGACTAAAGCAAACCTCAAGTAGAGCACTGCAATTTCAATGGATTCTACTTACACTCTTGTTTGATTTAGCTGAGAAGAAATAAGAGATATAATGGCATACAATCACATAAATAAATTCACAGTTACAGAGAAAAGCACTGTACCAAAACAAAATGCCATAGGGATCACAAAGAGTGTTGCAAATCTTGGTCTCAATTCCTTAGCCAAAATGCTAATACGAGTGTACAATGAAGCTCAAGGCTTTCTCAAAAGTCCAACCATGCTAATGACTGAAAAACCACATAATATAGACAAACCATAGATCATCATAGCCTCTAGGGGTTGAGCTCACATGTTTAGGAGTTTTTCCAACTAATTCTAAATTGAGAACTAGAAATTAGGCAATGAAATAACATGCCTCTAGAAACAAGGGAACTGATTCATTCAGTTTCAAACAACCTTTTAACAGATGAATCTATCCCCATAAGTGAAAATTTGACATATTTACATCATGATCCATCAATTTACATTTAATTACATCACAAATTTGACATTAAGCATGTGAAAAAGTCAAACTGGAAAAATCTAGGCGAAAAACAGAGCATTCCAGGTCAAACTAGGACAAATTTCCTCTATGCGCCGCGCTTGATTCTCTATGCGTAGCGCCTGTTTGGACCCACTTTTGAAGGCCTTCCCAGCATCCAAATTCGCTCCAAGTGTGCTTGTTGGAAATATCTACCTATCTAACTTCCATCCCAAGTGGAATTTTCCAATTTGGCCTCCATATACCTCTCCAAAATTTAGTTCTCCCAACACTGCTTCCTGTGTGTCAAAATAGGGGCAGTGAGGTCATTTTTTGAGTGTTTTTAACCTTTTTGAGGGTTCAAAAGTTGTCCACATTTCTTGGAAATTGGTAGGAAAACATATTTTTCCATGTAAAATCCAAAAATGTTGAGATTTTGTCATTTGGAGGCTCCTAGAAAAAGCGAGCACCACGTGGCGCAATGCATAGAGCAAAAATTCCTTTTTTTTGAGCAAAAAATTCAAAAAATGCAAAAAATGCCCCAAATTTTTTGAAATTTGGGCTATGTCTTCTTCACCAAACATTTTTTTTGGCCAAGGAATCCTCAGCCAATGTTTGAAGTTTATCATGCTCCTTTCGTCTCCTCCATGCCCTTTTCAACTTTGCTTTCAAGTTTCTGATTCTTGCCTTGCAACTCATATTCCTCACCATGTAATGGCAGGCCATGCGCCTCAACATCATTTTCTCCCTATTGGACTTATCCAGAAACTTCTCCAAATAAATATTCACTTTCTCCAACACATATTCCCAGTCCTCATCCTTTTGCTCAATGGGTGTCAACTTGCCTTGTGCCCTCCTGATTTCTTGTCGGTTTTCTTTAATGATTTGTAATTCCATCATAGCTTGTTGATCCTCAAGTTGCTTATTTATTTGCTCCAGATACTTTATTGCCCACTTGGCCCTCTCCAAGTTGAGGGACAAGGCACTGATGTCCGCCTGCTATTCTTGGATGACCTCTTTGATATTTGTGCTTTGTAGGCCCATATCAGTATCATCACCCTCAATGAGAATGAAATCAGTCTCATGCTCACCTAATGGTCCTTCATCCTGTAGTGGCCTCTTGCCTTTGTCCTGAACCTATTGTGCTGATGACAGAAGCGAGACCCCTCCCACCATGGGTGGAGATAATACTCGCTTAGCTGTTGCGAACAACCGTCTAGTGCCTTTCTGATAGGTGATAAAAACTGGCATGCTAGTGGTCTGTGTCTCATGACCCTCATGCTGATATGAAGGTCCACCTGTCTCATGCAAAGCCTCTAAAGGTCCCTGAGGAGCTCAGAAAACTCACGAGAAATGAAGTCCTCCCAAGTGATGCCCTGTCAGCCAAGCTAATGGATGACCACAATTTTAATGAGAGAAAATGATATATACTATTGAACTGCTGCTGAGGAGTCTTGTGCTGTATTAGGGTGGTCATCTTCTCAATATTTTGGCACATAAAGTAGGGGAGGTTCATCATCCTCACCCTGGTAAAATGCATCAGCAACCTGATATGATAAGCATATAAACGGGAAAACCAACCCTCACAGCTGAAAAACTTCATGATCAATTTCATCAAAGGAGCATATGAATCTTTGAGGTACTGAAAAGGAAAAAATTTGTTGAGTTGTCTCAAATAGCCAGGCTTGATATATGGTTCATAATGCTGCCTGTCAATTTGCTGCTTCTTGTTCCATTACTCTCCAATGTTAGAATACCGGTTGCTAGTGAAATAGATTCTGGTGTTAATGTGAAAATGACACCAACTAGAGTGGCTTGACCATCATGTAAATGCAACACAAACAAACGGGCCAACTCATGGTGAAACTGAATGCTAGCAACCTTCTCAAAAAATTCATAGCAGGACTGGTGCTGAAAATAAGTGATGGCAAGAGGGTAGGCCTATAACTCAGCAAGAGTGGTTGGTTCTTCTTAGATATTCTTGCCACCTCTATGAGGCCTCTTAGGTGCAGGTACCTCTATAAGTGAGTCACTTTGTGTCTCATCTTCATAATCATATGAGGGATCAGATGCCATTTCTACTAGTGGATGAACTATCTTGATGAGAAGTAGGTGATTTATGATGTGTTTTGACTTTTGCCACCAAGGGAAAAGTGATATGAGGGACTGTGGAGGGAGGGAAAAAATGAAGGATTTTAGGGACTGTTGGGATAGGGTTTAGTTAGGGAAATAGAGAATTAGGGAATGATTTGGGAGTTTTTGGTATAGAACTATGGTTTTGGAATTTGTATTTGGGGTTTTGGGAAATGGGAACTAGGGTAGGAATAGATGATGTTTTAGGAATGTGTGAATTTAGGGAATAGGGAAATCAAGGGAAAAATGGAGTAAGGGAGTGGTGAGGGGATAGAAAGATGGACTTGGTAGCCAAAACAAAAATTCAAACCCTAGTCAGCATTTTCCTTTGAGAGATTTCAAGAGATAGGGTTTGATTTCTTTTTAAACCATCACCATAAGACAATCACCATAAATTTCATTAAAAATTGTTTCACTAGCAGTGATGAAGGCTCAACCTACTTGCACAAATGATGATCCACACGTTTTGGGCGATTTGGAATAATTTGTTGAAGGTTTCAGGCTTTCTAGCTGTATGCGCCGCAGATCAAACCCAACGCACCGTGCCAGTTATGTTCGCCATGCCTGTGTAAATTTGCACTGGAAATCACAGCCCAATGCGCCGCACGAGTTGCCTAGTGCGCCGCGCCTCTGTCTTGGGGTGATTTTTCACCAAGTTTGCCTTGCTTGCTTTTCACACAGCTTTGCTTTGCTTCCAAGAGTGAAAATGAGCTTTTCAAATTGAAGAAATGACTTATATACAAGAGGCTTTTAAATTTTTGGTTTGCAAAACCCACTTTTACAATGTTTTGAAAATGACTTTATTTTGAACTCTATTTTGAACTTTTTCACTTTGTTAGAGCTTGTGATGAACTGAATGACCTGTGTTTTTCTTTTTTTGCAGGGGGTTGGAGCTACTGGGGCCAGGGAAAGTGACCAGGGTTACAAACAAAAGGATTTACATATGGAGGAAATAAAATTACATAAATTTGTACCATAAAATCAAAAATACTCTGTTTTTCCTCAAAACATAGTTTTGAGGAAAAACACATCTCTAAACACTTGATCATGAAATTTATTGATGCTGGAACCTCCTCATGTGCCTGCTGGTTATTATTGGACTTTTTGAAACCTTTTTTGATGAAACCCTAATCAAACCCTAGACCTAAATGACAATGAAACTCTAGAAAAGACTTCTGCAATCTTTAACACAAAAAAGGTGACTGTATACAATTTTTGATGAATAAACATGAGCGAGCAAGTAAATTATATGAGGGAAATTGTAGGAGAAGCCACTACCGTCAGATGATCCATGCGCCTAATGGAATGCAACTGACTGGGAGGGACACCTAATATGAAATGCAACAAGAGGATTTGATCTTTGACGGAGGGATGAAGATACCGACACTAACATTCAATGTAATAAAATTCAAATTCCAACAGACGAACTCTCAAAAATAACCTTAATAACACTGGATTTCTAATGGCATAAACCCTGTTAAGCTGTAATACAATGAGCTCAGAATCCAACCTAACAATCAAACTCCAAATCCCAAATGAGATGGATTCAGATAATAACTCAATCATTTCACTATACTCTGCAATGTTATTCGTTGTTTGACCGAGGCTCACCACATGCATAGACACTAACTCATCAGAGGGTGAATAGATAACCCACGTTGTGGAAGAAATGTTCCATGTACTATGACAAGAACCATCAAAAAAACCAATGTATGTTTGAAGAGACGTCGACATCTGCAATATCAAGAGTAAAATCAAGATAAGCAGGAATAGTGATAGGAGGACTCTCTAAACTAGGCACACTTTTATAATCTAAAACACACCAGCTGTAAAGAAACTAATCCAAAAAAAAATCTCCACGCATAATTTAAGCATAATATCTCTTCAGATAAAGTCAATTTCTAGGTTTACCTGAAGAGACACTGTCAAAATCAATCAATTCATAAGCCCCTTTTGTCAGCGTTCGCTTAACAATGTAAGGACCATGCCACATAGGTACGAATTTTCCATCCCCTAGCTTATCGTTCGCTTGATCATATAGTAAAACTAGGTCTCCTTCTGAAAAATTATGACGTGTAACACTTCTGTCGTACTGAGCTTTCATTCGTTTCTCATGAGTCTCGTTTGCTATTGCAGTAGTGCATCGATTCTCATCTAGCTGAGCTAAGTACAAAAAATGTTTCTCCTCTTCAGAAGTAGCTGGGAGTAATTCTATGGCTAATTGTAATGACGGAATTTCGCATTCAATAGGTAGCACTACATCCAAACCGTAGACCAGTTGAAAAGGAGTGAAACTAGTTGATGTTTTTACTGAGGCCCGATATGCCCAAAGTGCTAAAAATAGCATGGCATGCCAATTTGATTTATGAAAACCAATGATTTGTTGGATCATAGTGACTAAAACATTATTGATAGCTTCAACCAGACCATTAGCCTACAGGTAATATGGAGTAGAACTATCGTGGCGCAGGCCAAGTTGATCTGTCAGTTCAGTCATCATGATATTTTGAAAGTGACTTCCATGATAAATAATAATAGCTTGAGGAACACCGAATCTAGAAATTATATGATTGAATATGAAAGTTGCAACAGTTTTTCCATCTGCCAAAAATGTAGGCATCACGTTATCCCACTTAGTAAAACTATCTACTGCTAAGATAATATATGCATGCCCCCTAGCCGAGTGAGGGTTACATGTAATAAATTCAATACACCACTCTGCGAAAGGACTGACAGCAAGTATAGGGTGGAGAGGAGTAGGGAATTCTTGAAATAAAGCTTTATAAGTTTGGATTTCATCGTCCGTACAGGAAGCACCTATATGAATGTTTTCAATAATTTCGGGCTTAACTGAAATGTCAATAGGAATTGTTCGAGAGATATTTCCCAAATTTAACTCAGAATCAGAATGTTGCAATGATTTTGTGGTTCTTTGACATAGTCAGTAGTAAAAATAGAAGAAAAATCATTTTCAAAATGATCAAGCTCAGGTAAAAACGAAGATCGGTGATGAAGATCTTCCCATGGTAAATCATCAACAGGCAAAAGTTCACAAATCTACTCATCAGTATGAACAAGATCAGAAAGTGTTGTTGTAGCTGAGGTTGATATCAAAAGTGATTCTCCATGGACCACATTCACTGGATCAGTTTCGGTTGAACAAGAATTAGAAAACGACTGTACAACCTGATATGAAATTTCAAAGGGACTCAAAGGCATCGCGCCATCAAATGAATCCATCTCAGAATTGAAAGGTATGATCCAAGGATCATCAAAAGCAATAGTGTTAATTTAAATCATATGAATAGTTGCAATAGAAGGTGATACGTTAGGATGAGGGAAGGAAAAATTTCCCAGTAAACCAGAATCTTTAATCAAACCTACGCCAACATCCTTGTAAGGGATAGTCATTTTACCGATTTGCTGAATACTATCTGTAGAGGTTGGGTCGGATGAGAAATAAGTCAGCTGGTCTATCGTAACAATCTTTCCATTATGAGGAAACTTGATAAGCCGAAATGCTAATGAAACAATAGCAGTCATAGCATAAGACCAACTGCGACCTAGGAGAAGGTTGTAATCTAGAGGGGCATCAACCACTTCCACATCTAGATTTACAGCTTTTCCTTCGACCCCTATAGGTAAATCCTACAAAATACCAAAAGGATGGAACCCTTGGCCATCAAAAGCCTTTAGAATTGTCGAAGACTGATTGAGTGTGGGAGAACCAAGCGATCTCCAACACTGGATCGACATAATACACCTAGAAGCCCCTTTATCAATCACAGTCTGAAAGCAAGGTCTGTTTTTTATTAAAACTGGAATTTGGAAAGCCATTTGATGAGGTAGGTGGGGTGTACCATTCTCTAAATCAAATATTATTAGGGTCGAATACTAAATATCGATAGGTCCTATAGTAGACAATAGTAATTTACGCTATGTTGGGCACGATTGCAGCACTTCCAAAGCCAACTTTGCTGAAGGGGAATAGCTAAGTCTTCAACAACATTATAATTCTGAGAAGCCCTCATATGTGGATTGAAAGCTAATTTAAGAAGTATACCTTTAGCAGGCGGTTTGATTACTAAGTCAGGGTTGGGTTTCTCGATCCATAGTGGATCAGAACCAGGAGGAGTTGTAGTTGATGTGTTTTAATTAGAAGATTCTGCTTCGTTACCACCAACAAGATTTTTACTACCATAATCTTGTGATCGCATCGCAAGCCTGACATGGGACATCATCATAATGGGTTCTTCTGAGGCATTCAAGGAAGAACCAATCATTTTACTATCTTAAGTAGGAAAAGGATCCTTCAAGCTAGCAGGCGTTTGAGAACTCTTAACAATTTTCGAAACCTCTGCTCGATGTGGGCAGTCTTTGGTAAAATGATCCTCATCGCAAATGAAACAAGGATAATGAGGTTTACGTTTTTCATCAGTAGATTCATTTTTATCCGTTTTATCTTTTGAATTCTGTTTGTTTTTCTTCTTCCCCTTCTTTTTACTACCAGATTTGATTTGGTTGTAGATGAGTCTATGACATGGATGTCGGCAGAAAATTCAGCAAAAGAGTCTCCTTTCCAGGAATCACATAAAGTTATTATAGGAGAAGAATTATTTGAAGATTTCTTCTTACTTTTTGTACTAACTAAACCAATCATACCATCAATGGCATGAGACCCTGAAGGAGCTGCAGTTATTTGACCGTGTTTTGGAAGATCAGGGATTTTTTCATGTAAAGTACTTGACTGCGTATAGACGAGGTCAAGGTACTAGACCTGAGAAATGACTTTCTCTTCAATGACAACTCCTCCCTCAGCTACATCTTCAGTGATTTTGGGTAACAACGATTTAATGGACCATTCCGCTAAAATTTGATCTGGAATGAAAACTTTCACTAAACGCCTTCTACGTCACCATTCATGAATATGATCATAAATATATGTGGACATGGATTGTTTTAGTGAAGTTAACGGTTTTGTGCCATTGTCGTATCTGACAGGCAACAAAAAATGAGTTAAGAAAGAAGTGGCTAACTAATTCAAATTACAAAAAGAGGCTTTTGGTAACTCAATGTACCATTTGGCGGAAGGACCAATAAGAGTTCATTGAAAAAGATGCAATCGAAATGAATCATCAATAATTGAATTAGATGCACACCAGAGGTGATAATTCATAACATAATTTGATGGATCCTCTCTTGACTTACCCTTGAATTTTGGGATATCACTGGGTAAATTACTAGGCATTGACGGCCAATACAGAAGATAGTAAATTCGATTGTTCATAAGGTGTGACAAATCAGGTAAATCCAAAGTTGCAATAAATGGTAACCGATTGTTAGGGTCGCAAAAACCTTGGGTAATGAAACCAGCTCTAGGAGGAGGATATCCAGGATAACCTGGAATTGGATTTGCATTAGGAATGTTATAACCTCCTAGGAAACCAAGATTAACCAAACCAAACTGGAGTTGTTGAGGCTGTTGATAAGTATAGCCAAGATACAGTTGATACTGATAAGCTAGGATTTGTGCAGTAGGACCGAATTGATATTGTTCCTGGTACGGTTGATAGGTGAATTGTAGTTGACTTGTGACAATTGTACTTGGACCAGATTGTCCTGCAGGCATCTAGACCCAAGTCTGAATTGTAGGTCATGACTGTGGCATAGAGGCTTGAGAAGTTTGCACTGATGTAGGGATAGTAGAAACCAGAGCTACAGATACTCTAGAAACAGGTGTGGTAGGTTGAACAGAAGTTGCAGTAGTTGCAGCTGTTTGAGGCGAAGTCTGAGGTGAGCTAGGCCAAGGTTATTGAACTAAACCAGGTGTAGGGGTTTGAACAGTAGGTTAGATACGTTTCTGGGTTGGACCAGAAACCAAAGATTGTCCAAGTTGATTAGGTAACTGCACATTAGGTTGCATAGTCTATTGAGTTTGATGCAGATTCCACACCATGTTCATTCCGGGGTATGGACCCATAAAAGGTTGTGCATATGGAGGACCATAACCTGGTTAAATGTAGCGTTGATAATTAAGCGGTACATTTCCAGCTCCTTATAAAAATGGTTGACCAGGAGGCAGTTGGAAACCTTGAGTAGGATACTGACATTGAGGTTGATAACCCTAAGGCACATACTAAAACTGGGGTTGATAAGAATCCTGAGGAATATACTGAGTCTGGGGTTGACCTTGGGATTTGTACTGTCCTTGAGGTTGACCCCCAGGTAGTAACTGACTACCTTGAGGTTTCCCCCCAAGCGGTAACTGACTACCTTGAGGTTGCCCCCCAGGCGGTAATTGACTACCATGGGGTTGCCCCCTAGGTGGTAACTGACTACCTTGGGATTTCCCCCCAGGTGGTAACTGACTACCTTAAGGTTGAGGATTTAGAATACTACCAGAAATCATAAGGATTTGTTCTGCATTCAACGATTGAGTGCCATTACTACCAGTTGATAATTCATGTTCAGTCAGTCGAGGAGTTGCTCCTAAAAAAGAACCAGTGAGTTACTGGAACCCCGAAGGAACAGAAGGACTGTTGTATAAAAATGTTTCCAGTGCTTGGGAAAACATAGATGATTGTCTTGACATGATCGATGAAGGATAATAACCTCTTGGTGTAGGATGAAAAGTAATTCGAGGTGGTGAAAAACTAAGACCCAGGTTTTCTAAAAAATTTGTCAATGATACATACCAATCGTCACTCCTAAAAGTACTATAGAATATTGATTCACGCTCCCTAAGATTTAAAGTTTGTTGGTTTTCAGGAAGAGTTACATCTTCGTCTGGACTGACAAGTCCTTCAATAGAACTGAGGCCAGAAGGAATATTTTGAGTAATGATATTTCCTACCCTGGGTGAACCAGGACCACTAGAAGTTGGAGTAACAGCGAGTTTAGTGTCAGGCTCAAAAATCTCAAGTTCTTCAGCTCATTCACTGGAAGGAGAAATACTACCAGTAACTTCGAAAATGAAATTGGCTCTTGAATATACTCTCTTGTTTGTATTTGATAATTAGGACGAACAATTAAAGATGACTCTCCAGCTTCTAGTGATCCAAATCTACTGTCACTAGGTGATGCAAGAGCTCGTAGCCATTCAAGCCGGCTTGGTGTATACTCAGGAGGTTTCCCCTGAAGTCTACGAGGTTGTCTCAGTGATTCAGCCACGATTAAATATTAATTAATCACACACAAACAAAGAAAATTTCAATAAAAACACCTAAAGTCTCTAAAGAAACAAACAACTAAATCACATGCCTAAAAATATAAGAGTTCTAACCAACACAAACAGTAACTTCCTATACTAAAAACACTAGTTGGTGATGAAATCCAACTTAGTATAACTTTAATATAGAAAGGGAGATTGGAACAGTTACCCTGACCACCTACGTAATGAAACAAATTGGCACAAGTTTCTTCACAAAACCATCTTGAGTGAAGAGAACCCCCCAGAGAGTCCAAGTGAGTCTAGTCAACATCTGTTCCAGGTACAGTGAGATCCTTTCTTCACCGTCACTTTAGGAAATAATCTTAAGTTTATGGACATTAAGGTTACCAACAACAACAAATACAATGGGGGGAATAGTCTATGATCCGATATATGCGCAAGGGTGGAGTAACAAAGCTCAATCCCCTTGAAAGCTCCTTGACATGGTCAATCCGAGGTTTACCAACAAGTGACCCCAGGCTCCTCAACGATGGTTAATCCAAGGTTTACCATTTATAATATGCGCAAATCTTCTATCTTTCCCAATGAAATAGAATTGATTGTCTCAAAGGTTCGGACATGATCTCAAGATTGACTCCTTTAATAGAAGCTTCCCAGAATGTATCAATTACAATTGGATTTATTTCCTACCGCAAGATGTATCTACTTGTTTTTTTTAACTATATTAGAGAGTTAATTACTCCCTACTCCAAGATACTAGCCTAAGCTATATTGGTGATAAGAGCCCTAGAAATAGAAACGATTACTAGATCAATTTTAATTAAGCATTGCTTTTATGGGTTGTTCTTTAAGTCAATAGGTATGGAAATGAAACTTTGATGGTGTGAAGAGTCGACTCCAAACACACTAAAAAAATGCACCTAAAATGATAAGCAATTCATTTTTCTTTCAATGAAATTCTAGCTAAAAGAAAGAGTTCGAGAATGCAATTCTTTAAGAAACAATTCTTTCTTTCAACATGGAAATGGAAAGAGAAATCTTTTTGTTTTTTTTTTTCAATAAGAACTAAAAACGATACTAATAATTAATGCTTCACAATAAATCCCTTTCCCTTTTCAAAACTCGAAATTACAAAAATAATTTTCCTCAAAAGAGATCTACAAGTTCTAGAAAAACACTCAAAACTACAAAAACTAATTTTGAGATCTAAAAACTTTTAAAAAATCTAATTAAATAAAACCTTCAATTCTTTTTTAGGACGTTTTTCTTAGTTATTCAGTAAACTAAGGATTCGTTTGTTCAGAATAACAAACCAATCAAAAACATCCAGATATGTTTTCATTTGTAAAAATTAAATTAAGAACTTATAACAAAGTTTGTTCAAATATTTGCAATGAGAAAACTAAATCTGTTTCTCACAAAGTATAGATTTCACAACCAACTCAGAATCATCAAGAAGAAAAAAAGACACCAGGGTGATCTAAGGTTTCTCAAGCTTCTGATCTTTGAGTCACTACACAGACAAAGTGAAAACCACTTCCAGCATGCAAAACTTCTAAAAAATCATTCAAAACAAAAATACTATCAGAATTCACTCACAGGAGATTTTTGAAAGGAAAAATACAGATCTGGGTAGACACTAAAAATCCTAAATGAATCATAAACTTAACTGGAAGAAGATATCTTAGGATTTTCAAAAAAATTTATAGGGTCCACGGGCTCTAGAATCAATAGGTGTAGTCCCGCACTGTTTACTCAAGGAAACAAGCGGATATGTCAGCTCTGTCTATGAAGACAAAGTGCGGTCCCCAAAAAACTTAAGAAAAAATACTTCGATATTTTTGAAAACTACATAGGCCAGTATATATCAATCAAAAACCAAAAAAAAAAAATTCTCAAGTCAAAACAAAGGAAAACCAAAATTTAAAAACCATCCCCAGCAGAGTCGCCAATTTGTTGGCCAGATAAATTGATCTTGCAGACAAGACTGATCTCCCTAGTATCAGAAGATAGTCTAGCAAAAAACGGATAAATAAACCTATCCTTCTCTAGACATATGCGATTTATAAGTAAATACTACAAAGGTGTTAAGATCCTACCTTAAATCCAATGCTTGTTCGTAGTAGTCATCCTTCAACCGTTCGAAAGAGTTACCCTCCAATCATTCGAAAGAGTTACCTTTGAAGACCTACAATCACAAACAAGCAAACATTAAATAACACCTGCATAGCAAATATCATAAATCATGTTTATTATGGTGATCAAGGAATACATAAAATAAACCATGAATCAACAACTTATTGAGAAAAACAAATTTATTTGTATTAACTTTGAAGTAGAAGAACCTTACAACCTTTTCATCCTTGATGTTGAATAAGCTCTTCCTGGGGTCCGAAATAGGAATTTCCTTTACTTTGACAAGCCTTGCACTCTTCTAAATGAGATCTTAGAGGTATGTAATCTCTCCTCATAAAAGCTCAACTAAGAAGACTAAATTCCAACAACATTTCACCTCAAAAATATTCAGTTTCTAACCCCCCCAATAACCAACCCAATACTCCTTTTTATAGTGCAGAGGAGGAGGTTACGGTTCCACCTATGAAGGGATAGAATCCTCCCTCAAAGGGATAAGCTCCTGACATCGAGGGGTTAGCTCCTTAATGTATGGGATGCATGAACCTTAAGATAGCGAACTCGCCACCTTAAGATTCTTTCTAGAAGCTTATGGAAATGACTGAAAGTGAGTTTTTCAAAATATACTCATGCCTTTTTAACTTTTACATGGGTTCACACCTTTAACATAGAGACAGTGCAGTTAGGTGTGCAAGAGACTTGACCATTAGGTGTGGGACCGCAGGTAATACAAAGAGAAGGTGCACGCCCGCAAGTAATACAAAGAGAAAGTGCGGGATTAGAGTTTTAAATACTTTGAGGGCTTTTCTCTTACTTTTAAGGCTTGATATGAGGAACTGATGCTTCAGACTTGCAGAGGGGGAAAGTATGAGTGGTAATGAACTCACACAGATAGCAAAATGTCAAGGTGACAATTTTTAGTGCAACACTATTTAACACCCACAATACCTTATTAGAAAGATATATCCGAGGACTACAACTTTTGAGTGAGAAACATTAATCTATGTCCCATGTTGCTCTCAGTTTTCCCAGAAAAACGTCGTTTAGAGCCTCAAAACGGCTCTGGAAATTCAAGACCCGAAAAACTGCCAAAAATAGTAAATTGGTCTACAAATAAGGAAATTAAAAAACTAAAAGAGATAGTTGTGGGGGTCCAAGTGGGATAGTTGGGTGGCAACCAACATACACCTAGATCAACAGTACAATATGTACAAAGCACCGCATATCGAACATGTACATAGCACCATCTATACCCAACACTATATATGTAATATACACACAACATCATATATACAACATGCCCTCCACTTCTTACTTACACAATATTATTTATACATAGCATTGCATAAATAACATGTACACAATACCCTATATACATAACACCACATGCACACAACATCATAGGTGCAACATGTACAACATATATACAATAGTCGTAATGCACATCCATAGACCACACACTGACTCTACTAGGCAACGTTGCTTCTAGTGTCTTTCCACTATTCATGCATGTTTTAGCATGTTGTAGATCACATTTCTTTCATTCCACTTATGTATCCCTCAAAATTACCTGTCCATAACATAAACATAGGCATAGTACTTGCATATAATATCAATTGATATCCACATGATACTAACCTTGTATATCTATTTGGGATACTCTTCCCACTTGATTCCTCATAAGACCAGGAACCTCTTCATGCAATTTGCCTGCATAAGCAATCATTCCTCCACAAGAATTACCTCTCACATCCCTATCAAACAGTGACATAGATACATAGGTACAAACATATATATAAACATTAGCATAAACAATCATGATCCGGTTAGAGAACGCCATACATACATACATACATGTATACATATATATACATAAGAATAATCATCATCACAATATAATTACAAGATGTCATAAGGTCTCGGTTAAGGGAACTCCCTTTATGTGTGCAACACATGTGCAACATTGAGAAAAATAGTTCCCAGCATAGCCAAGGCATATGAAACCTCAAATCCACTCACCTTACCTTTCTTGATTACATTTCCCATGACTATCCTACCACCGTCCATTTACACCAAAGGACTCAACCAGTCCAACTGGTTTTCATACTCTCACCTTCAACTACCCTTATACATGCATAAAGCTTCATCCAGGTCTTACCTTACTTGTTGGGTACCACACAAATCTCCCTGAGCTCCATTTACTTCCTCCTTCCCCAACCAATTCCCAAGACTCTCAATACATAAAAAGCAAGACCAAGTAATCCAAAAAGAAGAAAACCATGAAAACCAGTAGCTATATGACATCAAAAAAAAAGTGGCATGATCCTGCACAAACAAAAATTCAAATCAAGCACAAGTAAATCACAAAAAACTGAAAGAAAAATACTAGTAAAAAAGACCATCACTAAATCCCCATGGTTCCCATTACTTCCAAGGAAAATTCAACTTGAGCCTTCAATATTTCATGGTAGTCTCTTTTTCCATGAAATTCCCTACCTCATACTGTCATACACACATAAATTTTAGTGTATAAACAAATATAATAATATACTAGCTATCTTACCTTGTTGTGCCAAGCACATTTACTTGTAGTTGAACACATATGTGCCATCTCTCAAGGGACTCCAATTCCCTTGACATATTTACCTATAACTAAACAATAGTTGTTATACCTATCAAATACATGTCCATGGATAGAGAAAACATCCACATAATTTCAGACAAGATCAAGGTTAAGAAGACTTCATGTATGCAAAGCACTCATTTGTTTGGAATTGTGGTTACAAACATAGCCCAAATGGTTTCTCACCCAATTCCTTTCCTTTACCTTTTCACCTTGTTGCAGTCAAGTCTTACTATGTACTGTCACATCACCCAAATGTTAGTTATAGAAGCACATAAATTATTACCGTGTCATGCTAATGCCAAGCATGTTTCCTTGCAATTGCTCACACATGTTGATCACATGTTTCAAATATCAAGAAAACATATCTATTAATTTTAAATCAACCTTTACCATGTCTCACAACCCTATCATCCTCAACAATAAACTCACATACATCATTCATAATACATAATGCTACAACTATCACCTACTTACACTCAAGTACATATCAGTTGTCTCAACACATATGTGTTAGTCCAACCATCTTAAAACAAGATCATTTCTTCATGCAATCTTACAGACATATACTCATATCATGCAATTAATCATACATTCAAACAACATATAGATGACATAATAGACACCAAACAATCAAACATCAAATAGACAACATAATCAAACATTCAAACACCAAGTAGACGACATAAGAAAACTTATGCCTTAATGTATATGAGGGGAGGCTATCTTGTATGCACAATCAATCTAGATTAGCACGACCTAACTTCAAAACATATCAACTCAAACATAAATAAGGTCATGATATCCCTAACAGTAACTAGCTGACATGTTCACATCATAATCGCATAAACAATTGTCATTCATGGATAACAATCACATATGCACAATTAGTCTAGATTAGTATGACATAATATCACAATATATAAACTCATACCTGAATGATCTAGGTGGATGTTGGTGGCCACCCACCTATCCCATTTGGACCCCCACGATTGTCTCTTTTAGTCTTTTCAGTTTCCTAAATTGTAGCACAATTTACTATTTTTAGCAGTTTTTCGAGTCCTGAACTTCCGGAGCCATTTTGAGGTCCTAAACGATGTTATTTTGGGAATCTGGGGCAACATGGGTCCATTGACTGATGTTGCCTCACAAAGTGGTAGTGCTCGGATAGATCTTTCTAGCGATCTATTGTATGCATCAAACGGAGATCGTATGCCAAAGTTACGACCCCGGGAAATTGATGTACCAATTTACCCAAACGGGTCCCACAATTTGGCATTTCATCTTCTAGGGTTAGGTTTCGGGATGTGAAAGGTTTTCCATTGTTTCTCAACAATAAATAGGCCTTCGAGCCTCATTGTAACACAGTTCGAAACAGTTCAGAGGCATGTATCCACCACATCTCTTCTCAGAGATAAGCTACCATCGCCGTAGCTAGTTTATTTCCATTATTGTTTGTAATAAACTAGCTAGGGCGATGGTAGCTTATCCCTGAGAAGAGATGTGGTGGCTACATGCCTCTGAACTGTTCCAAACTATGTTACAATGAGGCTCGAAGGCCTATTTATTTTTGAGAAACAATGGAAAACCTTTCACATCCCGAAACCTAACCCTAGAAGATGAAACGCCAAATTGTGGGCCCCGTTTGGGTAAATTGGTACATCAATTTCCTGAGGCCGTAACTTTGGCATACGATCCCCGTTGGATGCATACAATAGCTTGTTAGAAAGATTTATCTGAGCACTACCACTTTGGGAGGCAACATTGATCCATGGACCCATGTTGCCCCAAATTCCCAAAAAAACGTCATTTAGGGCCTCAAAACGGCTCCGGAAGTTCAGGACCCGAAAAACTGCTAAAAATAGTAAACTGTGCTACAATTTAGGAAACTAAAAAGACTAAAAGAGACAGTTGTGGGGGTCCAAATGGGATAGGTGGGTTGCCACCAACATCCACCTGGATCACTGAATATCATAACCATAACCATCTGCATGTGCCAATCAAATTTAGCATGATACATATGACAAGATATTAATGCAATAACCCTAATCATCAAATTAACTATCATATAACAATCAACAAGTCAACATATAACATACTTATCAACAGCATATAACATAACCATCAATTTAACAATCAACAAGTTAACATATAACATACGTATTAACAACATATAACATAATAATCAATTTAACTAATATAAAACAACAACAATGACAATGCATATAACAAACAAGTTACTATCATTCATGACTCGCTGACGCATGTGCATATGACTACACTAGTCGACTAGTGTGTATCATACATGTAACCAAAATAAGAATAGAATAACAATCATATAATTAACCCTAATTCTTATAACAACCAATAACCATTTACCTGCATACCAAACACAAAAACCTATATGATGATTTGCTCTCACCTGAAAGTCTAGTATCGCAACCTCACTTTGATGATCTATATCTTTTACTCTATCTCAACCAACACATCAACATCATAAAATAAAAAAACCATCATGATGACCTAAAATGCATACAATGAACTCATGAACAATAACCTTAACCATGACAGTGCATGCATAACAACATATAGACATTGACATGCATAACAAATGCATATACATCTGACATGCTTTCATGACTAAAGCATCCCAACAACAACATCATAAACTCCTACATGGCAACATAACCACAACAATGACCAATACCATGCATACATAACAAGCACATATACCATAAGAATAACGACATATATTCAACTAACATGTATGCATGACAAACAAATTTCATCCATCCAGTCCAAGTGGTTAACCATGTTCTGATACCACTTTGTAACACCCTCCTCCCACATCTACCCAAGTAACCTGCCAACCAGTTTAAACATGTGATGAAGAGTTACTATGATATGATTCAACTCCACATGTGCCAGTTAAGAAAGTGGAAATGACAGAACACACTACATAGACCTTCCAGGCATACTGTAGAACCCCCAAAAGCCATCCAAACCTTCCAGGTGACTAGCCCCTGAGACAAACTAACCTTCTACTACATTGAACCCCTAGTTTCTCCCATAACATGGTCATGAGTGCAGCCAAAACCCTATAGTCACTCCCATAATAATGGCATGCATGCAAATGGAGACTTTCCTTTGTACTTTTTTGCCTACGACTCTAAATTTTGTGCCACTTTTTTAGGGCCAGGGCTCAAGTCACTACCTAGAACTCCATGAAACTACTAGAAATGAAATATAACATCAGAAAATTTATATAAATTCCATTAATTGAACAGGGACTTGATTGAAGCCCTACTATCCATGACAAAAAGTTCATCAAACATGTCGTAAATATGCATTCTATAGGTTTAAATAACATATTTGAGCATAGACCCGGATGCGGGTGTCATTAATAGCCCCTCACCATGGCATGCGCCATGACACCTGTAGGCGGAAGAGAACGCCGGCGCCTGTACAAGGCAGCCTGTACAAGGCTCAGGGAGTTAATGCAGTGGTTTATGGTTCTTGGTCTGCGGCAAAAAAGGGAGGACGCAGCATTAACGCCAAGCATGGCGATTCAAGCTCTGATGCGAAAGGGGAGAAAGGCCCAAAGCCTTTCCCCCGTGTTGAAACTGCAGGTTGAGTATTATATGGCTCTGGAAATGCCAATTACAACGCAGAACCATCCTATTGTTACTTTAAGGGCTCTGAGGGAAGGCATCCTGTCTGCAACTTCTCAAGGGCTCGCTGAGGGTTTGGTAGTGCTTCTCCTTCAAGCCATGCAGCGCAGTAGAGGGATTCCTAGGCGTGGGGGAAGGTCTGGCACCCGTGTGATTATAGACGATATACACCCAATTGCGCCAATTGCTGTAGAGCCACCTTCGTCCTCTAGCTCGGAGCAGGAGTGTCTCCTTCCTCAGGGCACCTACCAGACCTTCAGATTTCGTTTTCCCAGCCGCCTTGTTCGCCCTGAAGTGGTGGTCACCTTTACAGTCTTCATCTCTGAAGAGGAGCCTGGCCGGACTACTTCCAGCTCCCCTACAGTGGAAATTGTCCAAGACAGCGACATCTTCCTGGCCGATATGGAAGGTCTGGTGTATCGCACTCGTCGTTACGCTGCCCAGCAAGCAATTCAGGAAACTTCGGGCCATGAAGCCTCTGTGCAAGAGGTCCAGCCGCTGCCCATTTCCAATGTGGAGAAGAATGTTTACAGCTCCTGTGCTCCGAGACAGGGCATTACCGTTCACGCCGCCTCTGTATACGAGGTCCTGCCACCGCCCAATTCAAATATGGAGGTGGAGGTCTTCAATGGTCGTGCTTCGCCAGCCCAGGGACACCCGCTCCAGAACGAGGACGAGTCGGTGATTTGGCTCGGTCCGCCAAGCCCAGATACTGGAAGGCAGGAGGCCACATCCAACCAGCCGGTCTAAGTCACGGGTGCTCTGTTTTAGTTTTTCTTACCGTCATGTTAATGCATTTCATGCTGTGTTTTTGGGGTCTTTTTCATGTTTTTGGGTCAGGTCTTTGCTGCAAGCCGCAGGCTTCAACAATTTTCTATTTCAGTTTAATGGTTCATAATGTAAACCGGCTCTGTCTGGCCAGGGGATATGAAGTCTTTGTCATTTTGGGTCTAGATTGTATGAAGTCCAAGAACTATAAAGGACTCTGTCTCATGATACGGTTAAAGCTGCTTATGCTTGAGGACTGGCTTCGGCCTCCTCGCAGAAAGTAAAACTCTGTACATATTTTCTTTTCCTTAATATAGCAGTAGTCTTAATTTAGAAAAAAAAAACATATTTGAGCATAGGGGTCTCATACTTATCTGAAAATCACTAAGAAGCATTGATGCCTCATCACATTAATTTCATTACCATCTATGAAGTCACATATTCATTGTACATTCAGTGATTAACCAAAACATGATGAGAGCCATATATTTTCAATTTCATAAAACTCATTCATAACCAACATATAACCAATAGAAATATTAGGGATATAACAACCATATGAGCCACATATAATCAAGTATATTTACCCATAAAATACCATGGATAAATATAGTTCTTATTGATGATTTCATAAGACAACCAGATATGGGACTTCCATGAACCACCTGACCATAGACTAGGATAAACCAAATCTTTCTTTTAGCCAGTCACCCCCATGGCATATTCCAAGCATGAATGTGGGATCTCAAAAAACAAATCAATCAAAACCAGTCAGGGCTTCTACAGACCAAACCACTTCAACCCTCAACTAGTGATTCCACCTCATGATTGAACATCAATAACCATCACCAAATTTATCACTACCCAAGATTTACAAGGTTCTAGAGCATTTGTTCCAACCACGGCTTCCAAGACTAGTAACTTAATGCACAGTTGTTGTTGGGCTTCTAGAGCATTTTTCCAACCAAGGCTTCCAGGACTAGTAACTCAACTCAAGCTATTATAGGTCTTCCAAAGCGTTTGTCAAACAAAGGCTTCCAGGAACTAGTAAATCGACCCACAGCCAAAGGCAGAAGAAAACAAACCAGCAAACAAAAGTAAAACCCACAACACCATGGCTATCCTAGAAATGGAAAGTCTAGAAAAAACCACTTTTAATCCAGGTAATCCTCCATGTGAATGACAACTCATAACTAAGAAATCACATGCACGAGCCATGGATTTCAAAACTAGCCAGGAAATCATATATGTAACTTGATACCTGCAAATAAATCCAGTTGTAGCTACTAATCCCGCTATCCTCTTGCACTTTCTAAATTTCCTTTTCCTTATTTCTCCAAATCCCAAGTATTCCACACTCTAAGAGTTCTCCAAGAAACTCTGAGTGTACAATAGTATGCGAGAGAGAGAGAGAATAGAAGAGAGCTCCACCAAAACTGTCAAAAATCTACAAACTAATCCATAGAAGCCCTTTTATCAATGAGGCCTTTATTTTCTTTAGTTTCCATTATTTTCCTTCAACTTGCTCCTCACATGCAACCTATGACATTTCACCTTCCTTTTCTCCTGTTTTCCATTATTTTCATAAATAAACAAAAAATAATGTTTCTTTTCCTTTCCAAAACCTCTTCCATTTCCTTTACGAATTTCATTAGTTGTAATAAACCAAATGAGCACTCACTAGGATGTTTTACCCACCATTCAGCTTGGAATATGTGTCCCATGATTGTGGTCTTGTATATTTTTACATAGAGTTTTAACCACGGTTGTTACAAAGCTATGTCGGGATTGGATTCTTCAAGAAAGAGCTATGCCCAATCCCCCATGATGACCTAATTATAGGTAGTTTCAATAGATTGAACTTGTATAGAGTTCTGTGTATCACTATTTCAAATCTGATGCTTAGATAGAAAGTTATGATGATTTTCCCTAGGTCACCTGTTTGAGATGGAATTTTGGATCCTACAAAAACACTAACTTCATCGGATCATATCTCTAAAAATGTAGCAAACCAAAATCCGAAATTTCTATACAAAGTTCTCCAATATTTCAGCTCCATGTGGTTTCAATTTCAGATTCTGAAGCCTCATAGAAAAACCTTTATAGTGAAAATTCCATGATGACCTATTTGAAGAAGTGAATCCCTAGAATCTAAAGCTTTGATACCAAAGGTTATTCAACCAACTCAAAAAAATATAAATCAATGACTTAAAAATTATCCTCTTCAAGGGAGAAACCTCATTTACATTACATAAATGAACAATTCTTAGATAATACAAATCTTAAGACCTCCTTGTTATATATAGGAGTCTAAGGGGTCACAATATAATAAAATCCTACATAACAATAATAGTGTAAGGGCACAACAATAACAATAAAAATATGGGGAATATACTAGTATTATAGGGACATAACAACATATCATATGTTTCCAAATAGAGCATTACAAAGAAATAAGAGTCAACATACAAAGAGCCACATGATAACATAAATGTTAAGGTGGCATCCAAGGTTGATCCATAATATTCATTAATGAAGAATATTATAGAAAAGTACACAAGGGAGTTTAATCACCACCTATTACATGGTTCATAGAAGTAAAAATAGCTAATGAAATACTACCTTAGTGCCAGACTAATTAAATAATCCAACTCTTAAAGTACTTGTGGTCCTACCTCCTACAGGTCACATTATTCAACATGTTTTGGTACAAGTGCCAAATATTAGTTTGAATAGTTACTCGTATATATCTTACTATGATTTCTCTGATGATTGCTTCTCTTAATGCATTTGTACAATGTTTGCATCATCTTTGATTGAATGGGATAGGCTTAACCATTTCATTTCATTAAGGTCCCTTTCATTGTGTTTTATGCCAACCAAACCAAAATGTGAATTACACCTAAATAAATGTGAAATTGACTCTCAGAACCTGATCCAGATCTTGGTGGGAGACCCCCAAGATCTAAAAAATTGAAATGGATCTTAGGGGAGAGACCCCTTAGTTCTGAAAAACTGAAATGCCAAATCAAAAGAGGAGAACACACAATAACAAAACCACAAAGAATTTTTTTTTATTAAAACAGATAATAACTATAAAGGCTACATTGTGGTGGACAATATATCCTTCGAAAAAATGAGACTTGGTACTTATATTATCTTTTGGTCACAATACCATAGGTAAATTCCATGGGTGGATAAATACCATGGGTGAATGAATACCATGGGTGGATGTCACTTACAATAACATGGGTAAATTCCATGAATGGATAAATACCATGGGAGGATGAATACCAAGGGTTGATGCCACTCACAATACCATGGGAAAACATCATGGGTGAATGAATACCATGGGTGGATGGCACTTACAATATCACGGGTAAATTCCATGAGTGGATAAATACCATTGGTGGATGAATACCATGTGGATTCCACTTACAGTGCCATGGGTAAACTCCATGGGTGAATGAATACTATGGGTGGATGAATACCATGGGTGGATGCCATTTTCCTTTTGGATCATTCCTCCCTCCTTAAGAAGCAATGGTCTCCATTGCATGAAGTTCCCTCCTAAGAAGCAATGGTCCCCATTGCATGAAGTTCCCTCCTAAGAAGCCTTTGTTGAATATGAAAACCCACTAAAGGGATGGCATTTTTGTGGTTCACCCATAACCATGATGAATGGAGATCCAAGTATAGAGATACCCTATAATGCTTGTGATCAACTGTGATATTGATAATGTGTGGCCTAGAAAATGGAATTTGACAAAGTGTGGGTTTTGGATGACCCATAACTATGACAAAAAAATATCCGAGGATAGAGATTCCATGTAATTCTTGTGACCAACTATGATACTAATAGTATGCGGCCTAGAAAATGGATTTTGATGACAAAGATTTTGCGTGGTTGACCCATAACCGTGATGTTGAATATTGATGAAGTAGTAGGTGCCTACATAGCCTAGGTGGGAGGGAACATCTCCAATGAACCCAAGTCAGATGTTTCTATGTTGAAAGTGATAAATTTGAAGTAGGTTCCTACTAAAGTGGGGTGGGAGGGCACATCTCCAAATGGAACCTGCTAAATGCTACTCCAGATTTGAAATGGACATAACTCGGTCAATATAACTCAGAATATTTATTATAACCTGTTTTTGGAGACATAATGACGATTTTTCATCTTCCCAAGTGTTTGAAATCCCTATCTAGACACTCTGGAAACTCAGATTCGCAGTGCAACTGTTCCACCACCACAAAAATTCTGAAAAAAAAAATAACTGATTTTAAATCACCGATATCTCCCACATATGAACTCCAATTCGACCCAATTTTTTTTTTTAAATTGGGTGATTTTTCAAGAGGATCTCAGATTTGCAATAATTTTTCTAAAACCCTACACAAAAGCACAAAAAATGATAGGAGATATGCCATCCACGAATTTCTGTCAAAAACATTTATTCAACACAGCTAATTGTAAATCAGGGATATCTCTCTCATCCGCACTTTGATTTGGATGATTTTTTTTTTTGGATTTTTTTTGCAAGGAATATAGATTTGTTATTTGTTTTTATAAAGAATTCACCAAAGTTTTCAGATCTGATCTAAAAACGCTCTGCCCAAAAACATTCCTAACAAAAAACTGAAAAACAAAATTCTTCTTTCTTTTCACAAGAAACTAACTCATGGGCATCATCTAGCTGATATATATCCTTCTATTTCAACATTATATTCCTTTAGATATCATTTTTGGATTCAACTGCGTTAAGTAAGTCATTCACGTATGACCATTTCCATGAGAGGTAGTCGTAACTGACTAATTTCTCATGATTTTTGAATAGTTCACTTAGCACTCATTGCATCGGGTGATGCTCTCATGGAAATGGTCATACGTGAATGACTTACTTAACGCAGTTGAATCCCAAAATGATATCTAATATAATGCAATGCGTAAACCCCCATACTTAAATTATATTCCTTCCTAAACAAATTGGCTAGAGTTTCATCGTTCCCTCTATAGGAAAAGGCCTTAGATCTTGTCCCATTAAAATTGTTTTCATCCAAAAAATTCCCAATCAACACTTGCCTAAGTGTACCAAGCCTTCTCTCCTTAAATCCTTAGATCTTATATTCATATTTCCATGGTTCCTCCTTCCTTCTTTGGTAATTGTCTTCTTTAGGCCTATAAATTTAGCTAACAAAATATTTTGGGTGTGTGTTATATTATTTGCATGACTAGCCCCACATGTTGTTCATTGCACCAAACTAAGTAGGGAGTCACAAGGGGGGTGGATAACACAGTTCTAGGGGGTGATAGCCCCGTATGAAGGTTTAAAGGGATCATGTGGGGCCCCATAGGTTCCTTTTAAGAGAAAATTGGCACATTATTTTTTATCAATCAATTTTTTTTTAATATTTTATTTTCCTTTTGATAGTTTCTTGGCACATGGTTGTGTGGTCCATGGTAATGTAATTCAAGTTAATAAACTATTGTTTTATTCTAATATAGGTTTAATGGATTAAGGGTTTATATTATATTGCAACATTGTGAAGATATAAATACTAGACATTCTTTCCAATTCTCCTAATTTAGGGTTTCCAAGGAAAAATACATATGATGTTAAATGTGTGCATGTGTTGTTGCATCTTTTCTATTTTGATTAAGAATATATTTGTATCAATTAACAATATAGGGTTCAAACAAACGTTTGGTATTAGAGTAGTTTGAATTTAAAGCGACATATTTGTGGCCAAGGGTTTTGGATTGAGGCTATGGAAAACCTTGTTAGAGTGGGACATTTGTGGTATTTATTCTTGTAGTGAAAGGAAATGGTGAGTAGTTCAAAGATAGAAATTTATAAATTCAATGCATAGAGTTTTGGGTTGTGGAAAATAAAAATGGGCCATCTTTTGGTGGACAAAGAATAGTGGATTGTTGTGGATCTATGTATTACACTAATGAGGATGTCAAAAAAAGACTATACCAAGTTGGTTTGCAAGGATAAGAGCATAATTTGGTTATGTCTCTCAAATTTAGTATTATTGAATGTTTTAGGAGAAGTTGTAGTGAAGGCATTATGGAAAAATCTAGGGGATTTATATCATCCCAAGTTTCTAGTGAACAAATTGTTCTTGTGGAAAAATCTCTATAACTTGGGGTGAAGGAGGGAGACTTGGTGACAAAGCATTTGAAGGCCTTCAATACTATGGTAACTTAGCTATAATATGTTTATATTAATATTTCATATTAATATAAGTATAAAAAAATTTGTGTCCTTTACTATACTTGTGGGATAGTTCAGTTGTTTGCATAGATAGTGATGCAACTACTTTAACGTTTGATGAAATAGTGTCATCATTGTTTTTAGAGGAGATAAGATGGAAAAACATGGAAATTCAAAACATATGCCTCATATATAAGAGAACACTCTTACGATAGAAATAATTTCTTAGGTGGGAGATTTAAAGCTATAAGAAAATTCATAAAGGTATGTTGGAGATGTGGAAATGAACAACATTAAAAGAAACATTATAGATAAAAAAGTGTTCAAAAAGGGAAGAGATCTAATGATGATCCTTCTACATAAGGAAAACCTCCTTAGATGAAGGATGGGATGTGTAATAGGATTCTTTAAGCATACATGTAGATAATGAGGCATGGTTGGTCAACTTAGGTACATATTTTTTTATGAATCCTCACATGGAATGGATTTATGAGTATGAAATATCTGATGATGGTGATGTTTTCCTTAGACATGCTTTTTTATGTGGATTTTTAAATCTATGGATAAATACAATTTCCATAGGTGGGTAGCTACACCTATAACAATAGATTTAAAGTACTTAACTTTTTTCTGTAGAGGATAAATAAGGCTAGGGACCTACTTGTTATCTTTCGCTTTCCCTTTGTCTCCTTTGTATGGATCCCATTGCTCCGTCTCGAACTTAATCCGCTTGACAAGTACCTGCAATCATAAATAGAGGAAAAAAATAATCAAAGCAAGAGAGTTATCTATTATAAGAAAATGGAGTCGAAGGCATTTACACATATAATCATCATACATAAAAACAAGAATATAGGAAAAGGTGTAAACAACTTTATTAAGTAGAAGGAAGAGTTACAACCATGAAGTCCAATCTAATGTCACTCCTCTAGCTTGAGTTCCAACCAACATCACATCAAAATGAAAATGCTCCAGAAGCATAAAAATACTTTATTACAATCTCAAACCTCACACCAACAATATATCCTTACAAATTCTCAAAGTCCAACCCCTAATCACTTAGATGAGTGCTCAATTTATAGGAAGATGGAGGTGGTTTGGTCATAAATGATGGTATTGAATGGCCTTCCAAACTTAGAGTTAATTTCCATGGAGGAAGGGATGAGAGGATAAGAGGCTACTTAACTCATTCCCTATCTAATTTCAAGCTCATAGGAGATGATAAGTGTGGGAATCTCTAGGAGGCTCTAGAAGACAAGAATATTCAAATAGCCCTATGAGGATTTCGCTCAATCTCGCCCAACACAGTTCAAAATGGAACTAAGTGCTCTGAAATGCACCATAACATGGGCCTACATACACTAAAATGAACCCTAACATGGGCCTACATACACTAAAATGCACTTACCCCTAACCAAGGTTGCACTGGTCCCTCAAGGAGGCATTTCTAGAGGGCTTCAGGCTAGGAAATGTTCAGGGAAGGAGGCACTCAAAGTGATGAATTCTCTAAGGCATGTAGCAACTGAATTATGGCTTGATAAGCCCTAATAGTACTGATCTGAATGTTGGGATTGATGTGCCCAATGGATCTATAATAGCTGCCCCCTAAAGCATGAAGTCAAAAATGATAATTTTGAGTGATATGATTTACAATGTGATGAGGAGGTTCTGATGTGGATGGTGACCTACATCAATTACAATACTTAATATCATGATATTTTGTATTTTTCATGAATTGCTAAGGGAAGGCATACCCATGCTCAACATATAAACCTTCATTACATGTACATAGATAGTCATCTACAGATATAGAACCATGATGGGATGACCATCAGTGTAAAGCCATCAGACGGATGATTTGGTACTTTCCTGAAATCATAGCCTGGATGGATGAAACTAGATCTGAGGTCTTCTATCTCATTCAATCATTTGCTCAAGTACAATTCTAACCATGTGAATATGTGATATGAAGTCAAACATGGGAAGAGACCATCTGATTACCACCCAATGATGTAAGTCATTAACAGACGCGAGAGAGATCAGTGATAATGATAATGATCCTCAAGGTACTGCAGTACATTCTACATGGTGTGAATGGATGTTTTTATGTTGAACACCATACAAAGTCCTTCGATCGAATGCCAGTGATGTTAACCTATTGTCGGAAGTGAGAAACTTTCCATTGATGTATGCAAGCCCCAAGGTACTGAAAGGGTGTTTCTAAGTCAACTTCCTGGATAATGTGCTGATGTCAACAAGAAGCGACTCACCACAGGAGGGCCTTGATGTATCCCACATCAATGACACGAAACGATTGTAATGATTTTTGGAGACGGAATGTGACTGATGACATAAGGTTCAAGAATGGTGGTCATGAAAATGAATGTTTATGAGTATTGCAAGGGATGAATTTAACTGAGTGACTTCTCTTGAACATGTCGATGACACTAAATGAATTAGCAACATTGACCCAAAACCAAAGTAATGGATGGTATGATAAACCAAGGTATGATGACCATCAAGAAAATAACCTAACCTAAGTAGCCACAATGATGAAGTGAAAGTGTCACGTTCAAGAGCTACATGCTGCCATAAAGTGGTTTACTCTTTTTCCAATACTCCCCAATCATTGTTGACGAGTGCCTCTTTATTTTTTATCAAGATTGAGGAGGATAACATATGCTTGTTGTATAATTCCACCCTTTGGGTGAATCCATCGCTATGTGATGTTTTAACGAGTCTAGCGAAGGTGAAACTCGGTCTTGTCATGATGGACATGTTTGTCGCTATTTTATGTTTTAACGAGTTTAATGACAATGATAACTCAACATTTTTCATGTTTAGAGAGTTTTAAAAGGGACAAAAAGAAAACTCCACAAGTTATTTTTCGTAGATTTTTCTCTCAAGTCCGAAAAAGCGTAAAATAATATGAGAGAGAACTTATTGACCATGTTCGATCAATGTATTCATTTTTCGTAACTAATCTATCTCAGTTTGGAAAAGGGTTAAACTTATACTAAGTAGATGTCATTTCCAATCCATTAACGAGATGAAAAGGACAAGTGCTCGGCAATATTTTCATATTTTGAGAGTCTGAAAAGAGCTTAAAGAGGACTCCACTTAGAGGAACAAGTGGTGTGTAGGATAGCAACTGGTTCCAATGATGTTGGAACTTCTCAAAAAATGTAATGGTCAAGACGCTGGATAATAAGACCATTCATTACAACTATTCCTTAAAAAGGAGAAAACAACCAAGTGAAAGTGTATGATTGGCCAAGCAGATAGTGACAATGGAAGGAGAAAAACCAAGGCTCATCTGACGAAAGAGGCTGATAGAATGGAAATCACGAGAGTTAAAATGGCGATGGGTTCATTTTTACACACAACATCATATATACAGCATGCCCTCCACATCTTATTTACACAATATTATTTATACATAGCATTGCATAAATAACACGTACACAATACCTTACATACATAACACCACATGCACACAACATCACAGGTGCAACATGTACAACATATATAAAATAGTCGTAATGCACATCCATAGACAACACACTGACTCTACTAAGAAACGTTGCTTCTAGTGTCTTTCCACTATTCATGCATGTTTCAGCATGTTGTAGATCACATTTCTTTCATTCCACTTATGCATCCCACAACATTACCTTTCCATAAAATAAACATAGGCATAGTACACGCATATAATATCAATTCATATCCACATGATACTGAACTTGTATATCTATGAGGGATACTCTTCCCACTTGATTCCTCATAAGACCAGGAACCTCTTCATGCAATTCACCTGCATAAGCAATCATTCCTCCATAAGAATTACCTCTCACAGCCCTATCAGACAGTGACATAGATACATAGGTACATACATATATATAAACATTAACATAAAAAATCATGATCTAGTTAGAGAACGACATACATACATACATACATGTATACATATATAGGCATAAGCATAATCATGATCACAATATAATTACAAGATGTCATAAGGTTTGGGTTAAGATAACTCCCTTTATGTGTGCAACACATGTGCAACATCGAGAAAAATAGTTCCCAACATAGTCAAGGCATATGAAACCTCAAATCCATTCACCTTACCTTTCTTGATTACATTTCCCATGACTATCCTACCATCGTCCATTTACACCAATGGACTCAACCAGTCCAACTGGTTGTCATACTCTTCCCTTCAACTGCCCTTATACATGCACTGAGCTTCATCCAGGTCTTACCTTACCTGTCAGGTACCACACAACTCTCCTTGAGCTCCATTTGCTTCCTCCTTCCCAAACCAATTCCCAATACTCTCAATACATAAAAAGCAAGACCAAGTAATCCAACAAGAAGAAAACCATGAAAACCAGTAGAAATACTGATGTAGGAGGATCTCGAGATACCAAGGGGATGGATAAAGGCTTGAAGTTAAAAATGGCAGAAAGGAGAATTTTATGGCATCAATTGAGAGGGCTCATCTTCTTGATCGCGGTAGCATGAACGGTTTGTCAATCCGACCTTGTATGCAAAAGATAGGGCTCTTCAAAGATTGATATGGCAGAGGAAAAATGAGGGCCCACAGTGCGACACATGGCATCCGAATTAGCACGTGGGACCCACATGGCAGCCCATCAAAACACTAACACATGGCAGCTCGTCATTAGCCTCCTAAACCT
Source organism: Pinus tabuliformis (assembly GCA_031772625.1). Taxonomy (NCBI): domain Eukaryota; kingdom Viridiplantae; phylum Streptophyta; class Pinopsida; order Pinales; family Pinaceae; genus Pinus; species Pinus tabuliformis. Next base: position 102,895,019 of record CM062813.1, on the reverse strand, counting down.
GCACAAGAAATATTTTGATTATAACTGCACTTTTCATATAGGGCCCACATGCGTATATGGAGGCATACGTGGCAAAGATTTTAAAAAGAAAACCAACGCATGCCATAAACCAATGCATGGTTGAAACCAACGTATAATATGGCACATATAACCAACAACCATGGTTATGCTTGGTATAAACTAACTGTATACGGTAAAGTTGTCAACGCATGAAGATTGCATGGAGACATGGGTGTGGTTGGGGGCAGCCACGTGGTGGTCCCGCCGCCCCCACATACTTCAACATACAGCCAAATTAAGACATGGTTCCGTAGGTTGGGATGGGGTGAGTGCGGTCCCGTGGAGTACGGGCCCACTCCCCAATGAAATTTAAAATAATATATATATATATATATATATATATATATATATATATATATATATATATATATGGCATACGGTTTTGAAAAATTGGTTTATGATAAATATAAACCATAACAATATTATGGTTTAATCCACCCTGAATTATTTAAACTCATTTTTTACCATTTTGCAAGGGAGAGATCAAAGGGCACAGATTTTGAGACCAGGTGGTGGAACCCTGAGCATTGAGAAACATTTGTGGAACCTTGCTTGAGCAGAATTTTTGAAGGAGGGTGATTCTGGTCCAAACTCAGAATTGGGCAAGTTTTATCACCTCTCGACGACAGGAACCCATTGGCAGTGTCAGTTTCTGTAACAGAGCTCTCCAATTTTCAAGCATTTTCAGCATGGAGGTATAATGCTCCATTTTTGTACTAATGAATGTAACTTATTTTGATGCCATTTTTAATGAATGAAGGCCTCCCCATTGATCGAGCAGGGCCGAGAGATGTATTCCAGGAGGGATGAACTCCGTTATCAAGTTCTTGTCTTATTGTCTTCTTATGTGTTTCTTCTTTCTCTCACATGTGCACATTCAAAGTTTCTCTGTGGTTGAGCTACAAACTGTATATGTAATTATTTTAATGCATCTATAAACAAAATATAACCTGGATCAAATACAACATAAAAAACAAAGTGGCATGATCATGCACAAACAAAAGTTCAAATCAAGCATAAGTAAATCACAAAAAATCGAAAGAAAAATACTAGCAAAAAGGACCATGACTCAATCCCCATGTTTCCCAGTACTTCCAAGGAAAATTCAACTTGAGCCTTCAATATTTCATGGTAGTCTCTTTTTCCATGAAATTCCCTACCCCATACTGTCATACACACATAAATTTCAGTGTATAAACAAATATAATAATATACTAGCTATCTTACCTTATTGTGCCAAGCACACTTACTTGTAGTTGAACACATATGTGCCATCTCTCAAGGGACTCCAATTCCCTTGACATATCTAGCTATAACTAGACAATAGTTGTTATACCTATCAAATACATGTCCATTAATATAGAACACATCCACATAATTTCAAACAAGATCAAGGTTAAGAAGACTTCATGTATGTAAAGCACTCATTTGTTTGGAATTGTGGCTCCAAACACATAAATGTTAGTTATATAAACACATAAACTATTACCGTGTCCTGTTAATACCAAGCATGTTTCCTTGCAACTGCTCACACATATCAATCACATGTTTCAAATGTCAAGAAAGCATATCTATTAATTTGAAATCAACCTTTACCAAATCTCACAACCATGTCGTACTTAGCAATCAACTCACATACATCATTCATAATACATAATGCTACAACTGTCACCTACTTACACTCAAGTATATATCAGTTGTCTCAACACATATGTGTTAGTACAACCATCTTAAAACAAGATCATTTCTTCATGCAATCTTACAGACATATGCTCATATCATGCAATTAATCATACATTCAAACAACATATAGATGACACAATAGACACCAAACACTAAAACATCAAATAGACAACATAATCAAACATTCAAACACCAAGTAGATGACACAAAAAAACTTATACCTTAATGTATCTAATGGGAGGCTATCTTGTATGCACAATCAATCTAGATTAGCACGATATAACTTCAAAACATATCAACTCAAACATAAATAAGGTCATGATATCCCTAACAATAACTAGATAACATGTTCACATCATAATCTCATAAATAATTTTCATTCATGCATAATAATCACATATGCACAATTAGTCTAGATTAGTATGACATAATATCACAATATATTAACTCATACATGAATATCATAACCATAACCATCCGCATAGGCCAATCAAATTTAGCATGATACATATGACAAGATCTTAATTCAATAACCCTAATCATCAAATTAACTATCATATAACAATCAACATATAACATAACCATCAATTTAACAATCATATAACAATCAACAAGTTAACATATAACATAATTATTAACAAAATATAACATAATAATCAAGTTAACTAAAACAAAACAACAACAACGACAATGTATATAACACGAAGTTACTATCATTCATGACTAGCTAACACATGTGCATATGACTACACTGATCAACTAGTGTGTATCAAACATGTAACCAAAATAACAATAAAATAACAATCATATAAATAACCCTATTCTTATAACAACCAATAACCACGTACCTGCATACCAAACATAGAGACCTATATGATGATCTTCTCTCACCTAGAAGTCTAGTTTCGCAACCTCACTTTGATGATCTATATATCTTTCTCTATCTCAACCAACACATCAACATCATAAAATACAAAAACCATCATGATGACCTAAAATACATACAATGACCTCATGAACAACAACCTTAACCATGACAATGCATGCATAACAACATATAGACATTGCCATCCATAATAAATGCATATACATCTGACATGCATTCATGAATAAAGCATCCCAACAACAACATCATAAACTCCTACATGGCAACACAACCACAACAATGACCAATACCATGTGTACATAACAAGCACATATAACATAAGAATTAAGACATATATTCAACTGACATGTATGCATGACAAACACATTTTTTCCATCTAGTCCAAGTGTTGAGCCATGCTTTGATACCACTTTGTAACACCCTCCTCCCACATCTACCCAAGTAACTAGCCAACTAGTTTAAACATGTGATGAAGAGTTACTATGATATGATACAACTCTCCATGCGCTAGTTAAGAAAGTGGAAATGAAAGAACGCACTACACAAACCTTACTTACATACTATAGAACCCCCAAAAGCCATCTAAACCTTCCAAGTGACTAGCCCCTGAGACAAACTGACATTCTACTACATTGAACCCCTAGTTTCTCCCATAACATGGTCATGAGTGCGACCGAAACCCTATAGTGACTCCCACAATAATGGCATGCATGCGAATGGGGACTTTCCTAGGTATTTTTGAGCCTACAACTCTAAATTTTATGCCACGTTTTTAGGAACAGGGCTCAGGTCACTACCTAGAACTCCATGAAACTTCTAGAAATGAAATATAACATCGAAACGATGAGATAAATTCCATTAATTGAATAGGGACTTGACTGAATCCCTACTATCCATGACAATAATTTTTTCAAACATGTCACAAATATGCATTCTATGGGTTTAAACAACATATTTGAGCATAGGGGTCTCATACTTATTTGAGAATCACTAAGAAGCATTGATGCCTCATCACAATAATTTCATTACCATATATGAAGTCACGTATTCATTGTACATTTAGTGATTAACCAAAACATGATGACAACCATATATTTTCACCGTCATAAATCTCATTGATAACCAACATATAACCAATAGAAATATGAGGGATATAACAACCATATAAGCCACATATAAACAAGTATATTTACCTAGAAAGTACCATGGATAAATATAGCTCTTATTGATGATTTCATAAGCCAACCAGGTATGGGACTTCCATAAACCACGTAACCATAGACTAGGATGAACCAAATCTTTCTTTTAGCCAGTCACCCCCAAGCCATATTCCAAGCATGAATGTGGGATCTGAAAAAACAAATCAATCAAAACTAGCTAGGGCTTCTAGAGGCCAATCCACTTCAACCCTCAACTAGTGACTCCACCTCATGATTGAACATCACTAACCATCACCAAATTGGTCTCTACCCAAGATTTACAGGGCTCCAGAGCATTTGTTCCAACCAGGGTTTCCAAGACTAGTAACTCAACCCACAATTGTTGTTGGGCTTCTAGGACTACTAATTCAACCCACCAAGGACTTCTAAAGAATTTTTCCAACCAAGGCTTCCAGGACTAGTAACTCAACCCAAGCTATTACGGGGCTTCCAAAGAATTTGTCCAACAAAGGATTCCAGGAACTAGTAAATCAACCCACAGCCAAAGGCACAAGAAAACAAACCAGGGAAAAAAAAAATTTGAAACCCACAACACCATGGCTATCCTAGAAATGGAAAGTCTAGGAAAAACCACTTTTAATCCAGGCAATCCTCCATGCAAATTCCAACTCATAACTAAGAAACCACATGCACGAGCCATGAATTCCAAAACTAGGAAGGAAATCATACATGCAACTTGTTACCTACAAAGAAATCTAGTTGTAGCTCCTAATCCCGCTGTCCTCCTGAACTTTCCTAATTTCCTTTTCCTTATTTCTCCAAATCCCAAGTATTCCACATTCTAAGAGTTCTCTAAGAAACTCTAGGTGTCCAATAGTATGTGAGAGAGAGAGAGAATAAAAGAGAGCTCCACTAAAACTGTCAAAAATCTACAAACTAATCCTTAGAAGCCCTTTTATCAATGAGGCCTCTATTTTCTTTAGTTTCTCTTATTTTCAAAAACTTCCTCCTCACATGCAACCTGTGACATTTCACCTTCCTTTTCTCCTATTTTCCATTATTTTCATAAATAAACGCAAAATAATGTCTCTTTTCCTTTCCAAAACCTTTTCCATTTTCTTTACCAATTTCATTAGTCATAATAAACCAAATGAGCAATCACTAGGATGTTTTACCCACCATTCAGCTTGGAATATGTGTCCCATGACCGTGCTCTTCTATATTTTTACATAAAGTAACCAGGGTTGTTACAAAGTCATGCCAGGATTAGATTCTTCAAGAAAGAGTTATGCACAATCCCCCATGATGACCTAATTATAGGTAGTTTCAATAGATTGAACTTGTATAGAGTGCCACGTATCACTATTTCAAATATTATGCTCGGATAGAAAGTTATGACGATTTTCACTAGGTCACCTATTTGAGTTGGGATTCTGGATCTTATAAAAACCTTAACGTCCTCGGATCATATCTCTAAAAATATAGCAAACCAAGATCTGAAATTTGTACATGAAGTTCGCGAATATTTCAGCTCCATGTGGTTTCAATTTCAGATTCTGAAGCCTCGTAGAAAAACCGTTATAGTGAAAATTCCATGATGACCTATTTAAAGAAGTGAAGCCCTAGAATCCAAAGCTCCGATACCAAATTTTATTCAACCAACTCACAAAATATAAATCAATGACTTAAAAATCCTCTTTGAGGGAGAAACCTCATTTACATTACATAAATGAACAATTCTTAGATAATAGAAATCATAAGACCTCCTTGTTATATATATGAGTCTAAGGGGTCACAATATAATAAAATCCTACATAACAATAATAGTGTAAGGGCACAACAATAACAATAACAATAAGGGGAATACACTAGTATTATATGGACATAACAACATATCAATATGTTTCCAAATAGAGCATGGGGCAAAGAAATAAGAGTCAACATACAAATAGCCACATGATAACATAAATGTTAAGGTGGAATCCAAGGTTGATCCATAATATTCATTAATGAAGAATATTACAATAAAGTACACAAGGGAGTTTAATTACCACCTATTACATGGTTCATAGAAGTAAAAATAGCTAAGGAAATACTACCTGAGTGCCACTCTAATTACATAATCCAACCCTTAGAGCAATTGTGGTCCTACCTCCTACAAGTCACTTTATTCAACATGTTTTGTCACAAGTGCCAAAAATTTATTACTATGCCAAATATTAGTTTGAATAGTTGCATATCTCTTACTATGATTTATCTGATGATCGCTTCTCTTAATGCATTTGCTCATTGTTTTCATCATCTTTTATTGAATGGGAGACTCGGCTTAACCATTTCATTTCATTAAGGTCCCTTTCATTTTGTTTTATGCGAACCAAACCAAAATGTGAATTACACCTAAATAAATGTGAAATTGACTCTCAGAACCTGATCCGGATCTTGGTGGGAGGCCCCCAAGATCTAAAAATTGAAATGGATCTTAGCGAGCGGGACCCCTTAGATCTGAAAAACCGAAATGCCAGATGAAAAGAGGATAACACACAATAACAAAAACACAAAGAATTTTTTTTATTAAAATAGATAATAACTATAAAGGCTACATTGTGGCAGACAATCTATCCTTTTACAAAATGTGACTTTTTACTTATAGGATTTTTTTGTCACAATACCATGAACGGATAAATACCATGGGAGGATGAATACCAAGGGTTGATTCCACTTACAATACCATGGGAAAATATCATGGGTGAATGAATACCATGGGTGGATGGCACTTACAATATCATGGGTAGTTTCCATGAATGGATAAATACCATTGGTCGATGAATACCATGTGGATTCCACTTACAATGCCATGGGTAAAATCCATGGGTGAATGAATACTATCGGTGGATGAATACCATGGGTGGAAGCCATTTTCCATTCAGATCATTCCTCCCTCCTTAAGATGCAATGGTCCCCGTTGCATGAAGTTCCCTCCTAAGAAGCCTTTTTTGAATATAAAGAGCCACTAAAGGGAAGGGCTTTGTGTGGTTAACCCATAACCATGATGAGCGAAGATTCGAGGATAGATATACCCTGTAATGCTTGTGACCAACTGTGATACTGATAGTGTGTGGCCTAGAAAATGGAATTTGATAAAGTGTGGGTTTTTGGATGACCCATAACCAAGACAAACAAAGATCCGAGAATAGAGATACCATGTAATGCTTGTGATCAACTATGATACTAATAGTGTGCAGCCTAGCAAATGGACTTCGATGACTAAGATTTTGTGTGGTTGACCCATAACCGTGATGTTGACTAGTGATGAAGTAGCAGGTGCCTACATAGCCTAGGGTGGGAGGGAACATCTCCAACGAACCCATGTAGGATGTTTATATGTTGAAAATGATGAATGTGAAGTAGTTTCCTACTAAAGCGAGGTGGGAGGGCACGTCTCCAAAGGGAACCTACTCTAAATTGTGCTCTAGATTTGAAATGGACATAACTCGGTCAATATAACTCAGAATATTTATTATAACCTATTTCTGGAGATACAATGATAACTTTTCATCTTCCCATGTGTTTAAAATCCCTATATAGACACTCTGGAAACTTAGATTCACACTGCAATTGTTCCACCGCCACAAAAATTCTGAAAAAAATCAATGATTTTAAATCAGCGATATCCCCCACATCTGAACTCCAATTCGACCCATTTTTTAAATTGGGTGATTTTTCAAGAGGAGCTTAAATTTGCAATAATTTTTCTAAAACTCTACAAAAAAACCACAAAAAATGATAGGAGAGATGCCATCCACAAATTTCTATCAGAAAAATTTCTTCAACACAGCTGATTGTAAATCAAGGATATCTCTCTCATCCAGACTTTGATTTGGACGAATTGTTTTTTTTTAGTTTGGATATTTTTTTGCAAGGAATCCAGATTTATTATTTTTTTTTATAAAAAATCTACCAAAATTTCATATCTGATCTGAAAACTCTCCACCCAAAAGCATTCTTACAAAAAAATGAAAAAACAAAATTCTTCCCGCTTTTCCCAAAAAAGTACTCTGTGGAGGTCATAGCACATGCATAATTTTGTTGAAGATTGCTGCAAAACTTTGAAACTCAAATGTGAATTAAAACCTCATTTCCATGGAGCCATAACCTGAATCTGATACCACTGATCTAGATCTTGGGGGGAGGCCCCCAAGATCTAAAAAATTGAAATGGATCTTAGGGGGAGAGACCCCTTAGATTTGAAAAAATGAAATGTCAGAAGAAAAGAGGAGAACACACATTAACAAAACCACAAATATTTTTTTTTTTATTAAAACAAATAATAATTGTAAAGACTACATTATGGTGGACAATCTTTCCTTTTAAAAATGTGACTTGATACTTATAGCATTTTTTGGTCACAATACAACTGGTAATTTCCATGGGTGGATAAATACCATGGATGAATGAATACCATGTGTCACACGGAATAAGTCAATCTTGCGGACAAGATAGACCTTCCTAGAATCTAAAGAAGACCTAATGACAAGCAAACCAACCAGACACTATCTTTCTCTAAATATGCTTTGATAAACAATAGCAAACAAGTGTTTTTAGGGCCTACCTTAGGTCCAATGCTAGCTTGTGGATGCCCTCGCTCCTTCGATCCAAATGAGCTCCTTTTCGTGAATCTGCAAACAAAAACAAGGCAAACAAATTAAATAGCACCTAAAAAGCCAATTGCATAAAACATATTTAACATGAAAGTCAAGGAGTCCATGAAACAAATAACATAAGATACTTGTTGAGAAAAATGAGTTTGATTGTATTAATTCAAAAGAAGAAGAACCTTACAACCTCTGCCTTGAAGTTGTACAAGCTCTTCCCAGCATCTAGCAAGAAGTCTCCTCTACTTTGACAAGTTTCACTCACTCCCCAATGAATCCAAAAAGATGTGTGATCTCTCCTCTTAAGCTCAACTAGGAAGTCTTGATTTCACCAGCATTTACCCTAAAAAATGTTCAGCTTCTAACCTCTCCAGCAACCAGCCCAATGCCTGTATTTATAGTGCAGTGGAGGGAGGTTACTAGGTCCTCCTTCAAAGGGATAGCCCTCCTTCAAAGGGATAGCTCCTCTCATCAAGGGATTAGCTCCTTCTCTTTTGGGATGCATGAACCACCTCAGAGCGAACAATCCACGTCAAAATTCCTTCTAGAAACCTCTATAACTAACCCAAAGTGAGTTTTTTAAGATAAAACTTGCGCCTTTTGACTTTCACAGGAGTCTGCACCTACACCGTTAGGGACAAAGTGGGTAGGTCCGCGGCTTTTGTACACAAAAGGTGCGGGACCGCAGGTGACCATGAGAGAAAGTGCGGAACCAGAGTTACATTGATTTTTAATGTCTTTCTCTCATTTCCAAAGCTTGATTTGAAGAGCTGAGGTCTGAGACTTGCTTAGGAGGACAGTACAAGTGATGATAGACCCATACTGACTGCAAATAATCATGGAAACGATATTTTTGTGTAACAGATTGTCCCCTAAAGTGCGAAGTCTGTAGTAGATGAGGATTTCTTATCATTTAGGAAAAGTGAAGTACTTTATCATTTCGAGGATCATCTTGTGGAGAACCTAGCTGGAACCTGTAAAAATATTCAATGCAATATATATATATATATATATATATATATATATATATATATATATATATATATATGAGATCATATCATCGCTGAGGTAGGCATTGCCATACTCAGATAAAAACTGACTATAAACTAACTATTGTTCTGATACAGGAATGATCTTGCAAAACATCACAAGTATAGACTCATGTGGACACAGTATGGACGCAACAATCTATTTATGAATAGTCCATTATATAATGAATACAAAATTCCTCGCAGCCTAGATTGTGGAAACTGGATCCAGGGTCTTCATTTCTAGTTCCCGAAACAATACGATTCTATCCATGCGAATAAATGTGTTGATGTCGAACATGGTAGAAACCACTTGATTACCAGTCAATGATGTAAACTGTTAACAAGTGTGAGAGAAACCACCAGTAGTGTCAATGGCTCTCAAAGTACCCAGTACAGTCCATGAGATGCGAATAAATGTGTTGATGTCGAGCATTTCAATGAATCCTTTGATTGAAATTCAATGATGTAAACTATCGTCAAAGGTGAGAAACCTGCCCTTGGTGCATGCAGATCTCAACGTACTGAGGATTCCTAGATCATCTTTCTAGATAATGAGCTGATGTCGATAGAAAGCGATCCATCATAGGCAAGCCCACAACACGAAATCATAGATCAAGTTGAAGAAATTTAGTTGCAAGGACTGACTCAGGGATGGTCAAGATGGATGATGGATATTTTGCAAATGAATGACTTATTGGCAGTGACCTCTTGAACACATAACAACACGATAGAGGGCTTGGTGACGATTGACCCAAAGTTAATACCCAGAAACCAGCTGAAGACTTTCAATGTGGTTTGATCAACTGTTAGGCAAAGGATTTCCAAACCCAGGTGAATAAAAGTGTCGTGTTCAAGAGTGGTCACAAAGTATGACAAACAGGCTCATTTTTCTCTTTTTTCCCCCACCATTTCTGGCAAGTACCTCTTTGTTTTTGACAAGCTTGAGGAGGATAACATTTGCTTGATTATAAGCTCATCCTTCAGATGAGTCCAACTTAGTTTAAATTCGAACCCTAAGAAGGAGTGGTTCATTCCTGTTTGTAATTGAACAGGTCCTTTACTGTGAAATTTTAACGAGTCCAGTATAGGAGAAACTCGGCGTTTTTCAATTTTAGAGAGTCTGAAAAAACTTAAGAAGACTCCAGGGTTGACCTTTTTCGTAAATTTGTGTCTCCCAAGCCCGAAAAAGTATAAAATAATACTTGAGAGAACCGCTTGATCTTTTACGACCAAGGAGTACTTTTCGTTATTCGTGCCTTTGACTCAAAAAAGTAAAAAAGCGATCAATGACATGTCATTTTATAACCAATATCGAATTTGAAATGACAAAAATCCAGCAATCTTTTCATGTTTTTACGGTCGGAAAAGAGTTGTAAGTGGACCGTCTTCTAATTTCGTTTTAACGATTCTAAAAGAAACACTCGGCAATCTTTTCATGTTTTAGGAGTCAGAAAAGAGCTTAAAGATGACTCTACTTGTTTTTCTGTTGAAAATGATAGATTTCGCCTGAATAATCCTTTATTCTGCACAAAAACACAAACATTACTCATACCTATTTGAAATGGATAAAAATGTCGCAAAATACCTTTTCAAAGTGAAACATAAACAAATTTGCGATTTATTTAATCAAAAAACTTATAAAAAGGGCCTTTGTCAATTCATTTTTACCGTTTGAGTTTGGGTGAAAATAGTGCTTTTGCTCAGAAAACTTCCCGTGAAGATTTCAAAAAATCCAACCATCGGAATCGAGCGCCGTCTTCTCCAGGTAAACCACATCATCCTACTCTTCATTTTTAACCGATTAATTTTTTGTTTTAGTCCTTTATTTTCATTTTTGGGAGGGTTTTTAGGCGCAAAACCCGCGCACGGGGGCCCGCAGGTTTACCATTGTGGGCCTGCGGACCTCGACTTTTTCTCCATTGGGAAAAAGCTCGGGGTCCGCACCTTCCGTGTAGACAAAGTGTGGTCCCACGCACTGTATCTAACGCAGAGGGTGCGTACCCCGCCGCAAGGGTTTTGAACCCAAAAATTCTCAAAAATGGACCAATCAAAATATTTTCTAGCAATTTAATTAATTTTTATACTTGATGCAGAGAGTACATCATGCTAGATTGGCATGAACGAGAGCATGAGGACGTGGATGCTGCCGCATGGAATCATCAGCCTTCACTTGATGCTTTGAGGGCGTGCAGATTGTACAAATTCTGGGCCATTCCTGGCATGAGGGCTCAGGTGGATTTCTTACAGTGGCTGGTTGACAGATGGAGCATACAAGACCAGTGCTTCTTCATTGGCAGCCACCAGCTTGAAATCGAGCCGACGGACATATATTTCTTAACTGGTTTGCCTAAGAGAGGCGAAGACTTGACTTTGCATGGGAGTAGGCCAGGTGGCCAGTCTGTCGATAGCCTCCGGCTAGAGTACTGCAACAGCCAAGCTAGAGACAAAGGGATAGACATAAAGACGATATCTCGTCCCGAGCTCATGGTGATTGCATTCACTGTCACTAGAATTTGTGGAGCTGCCGCATTACATATTGCCACCGGATCCCAGTTGCATATGGCAGTTGATTGCTTTCGAGGCACCATTTTCAACTAGTGTGATGTCGTGTTGGCCAATGTGAAAGGCCAACTGACGAGGGCCAAGAACGGATGACTAAAAACCTTTGGTTATGGGGCTTTGTTTGTGAGTTTTGGCCTGGATAGGGTTCCTATGCTGATCCCACAACACCTTACTGTTGGAGCTGGGCTTCCTTGAGAGCCCAAACTGATGCGATGGGTCGCAGTCATGGCCCATCACCCGGACGAGAGGACAGAGGTTGCTCGATTCAAACCTGAGTATTTCCAATGGCTGGAAAACCAGGTCTTTTCTATTCAGGACTTCCCTTACGCTGGGATAGATTTTCGTGGTGACCCTGACATGGTTCTTCCACCATGAGAGCAGTGGGATGAGTCAGGTAAAATCGTTTTCAACATTTTTTTTATTTAAATTTTTTGTTATTTTTCCATCGTCTCAAAACTGATAGTAAAACTTTGAAATGTAGATGTGGGTCCACAGCGACCAGCCGCTCTCTGGCCATTCGAGAGGAGGCAACCAGTTGCACCTGCGCCAGCCCTGCAAGATGAATCAGCAGAGGTTTTGGCCAAGTTGGAGGGTCATCTCGAGCGCTTGACAGGAGATATTCCTGAGACCACTATAGACGACATTCCTCGTCAACTTCAGCGCTATGTGATTGGAGTCCCGAGACCTTTTAGGAGGTTCCTTTGCAAGGTGGCCCATGCAGTGGTTTCTTATAGAGATCATCACCAGTGATAGGATCATCGCCTATTGTGGGCACATGTGACATTTTTGTTTTGTGTACTTATCATTTTTGCCGATCATAAGGTGTTTTTCAACCTATGATCGAAGATGATGTATTTTTTGACACACTCATATATATATATATATATATATATATATATATATATATATATATATATATATATCACTCTTACCAGCTTATCTTGTAAATCATGTTATGCAATGGTTTTAAATTTACATGTATGATTATTGCAAATGTCTATTTAACATTCGAGAAGCAATTGCATCTGCTAACGTATTTAAAGATCTCGGAATATGCTGATATTCAATGTAATCAAATTCACGTTCCAAGAGACGCACTCTCAAAAATAATCTTAATAACACTGGATTTCTAATGGCATACACTCTATTAAGCTGTAATACAACGAGTTCAGAATCTAACCTCACTATCAAACTCTGAATCCCAAATGAAATAGATTCAGACAATAACTCAATAAATTCACTGTACTCAGCAATGTTGTTTGTTGTTTGACCGAGGCTTACCCCATGCATAGATACTAACTCGTCAGAGGGCGAATAGATAACCCAAGATGCAGAAGAGATATTCCGTGTATTACGACAAGCACCATCAGCGAAACCAATGTATGTTTGGAGAGGCATCGACATCTGCAATATCAAGGGTAAAACCAAGATGAGCAGGAATAATGACGAAAAAACACTCCCTAAGCTAAGCACACTGTTTAAACTAAAACACACCAGCTAGAAAGAAAAACTATCCTAACTAAAAATCTCCATACCCATTCTTTTAAGCATAATACCTCTTCAAGTAAAGGCCATTTTTGGGTTTACCCAAAGAGTCCCCATCAAAGTCTACCAATTCATAAGCCCCTTTGGCTAGCTTTCGCTTGACAACATAGGGACCATTCCACATAGGAATGAATTTTCCAGCCCCTAATTTATCATTAGCTTGATAATAAACTAAGACCAGATCTCCTTCCGAAACATTTCGAGGGGTCACATTTCGATCATACTGAGCTTTCATTCGTTTTGCATGAGTCTCGATCGCCAATGTAGCATCACGTCGATTCTCATCTAATTGAGCTAAGTATAACAAACGCTTTTCCTCTTCGGAAGTGGCTGGATGTAACACGATGGCCATTTGCAGTGACGAGATTTCGCATTCAATGGGTAACACGACTTCCAAACCATAGACTAGTTGGAAAGGAGTGAACCCTCTTGATGTTTTTACTGAAGTTCGGTACGCCCAAAGCGCTGAAAATAGCATGTTGTGCCAATTCGACCGATGAATCCCAATGATTCGTCGGATCATGATAACTAAAACTTTGTTGATGGACTCAACCAGACCATTCGCTTGTGGATAGTAAGGGGTTGAACTATCGTGACGTAAACCAAGCTGGCCTGTAAGTTCGGTCATCATAAAATTTCGAAAATGACACCCATGATCAGTGATTATCGCTTACGGGACACCAAACCTAGCAATTATATGATTGAACATGAAAATTGCAGTTGTCTTGCCATCTGCCTCGAATGTAGGCATCGCCTCGGCACACTTAGTAAAATAATCTACCGCAAGGATGATATACGCATGCCCCCCGGCCGAGTGAGGGTTACATGTAATAAAATTGATACCCCAATGGAAAAAGGACCAACAACAATTATAGGGTGGAGAGGAGCAGGTGGAGCGCACATCTTACGATAAAAAATCTGCTAGTTGTGGCATTTTCGGACTGTCGTGATACAATCTTTAAATAAAGACGGCCAGAAGTAGCCAGCACACAATATCTTTTGGGCTATGGCATACCCAGACATATGACCGCCACATGCTCCAGAGTGACAGTCATTTAGAACCCTTTCAGCTTCCTCGTGAGTTAAGCAACGTCGAAAAACAGAGTCTGCCCCACGGTAATAAAGAGTATCTCCAATAATCCTGAATTGTTGGGACTAGAATCGAATTTTTCGACGTTCTAACCTTGAAATTTCAGGCTGAAAGGATTGGGTCTGGAGATAAACGATGATATCCCCATACCATGGATCTAAAGTGCTGATTCGAAACAAGGATTCGTCTGCAATGGGCTCCTCCACCCAGTTTCCGTGTCAGCACGCGGGAAGTCACACATTAACTCCGCAAAAACTAAAGATTTCTTAGACTTAGATTTCTCAAATTCCAAGTCGAGCTCTTGCAGGATAACGATCCATTTAGAGTACTTTCCCCCTAGCAATTGCTTGGTCAAAATGTAGATCATAGGATTGCAATCCGAAATTACCGTAGTTCTACGTAGGAAAATATAGTGACGAAAACGTTGGACAGCTTGAACGGCTGCCAATGCCAATTTCTCCACATGTGAGTATTTTAGCGCAGTTGGATTTAACGTTCGACTAAGGTAATATATCACATGTTTAGTTCTGAATTCATCTTCCTGAACTAAGACCATCCAATGGTGGAATGTGAGGTGGCGAGATACAAGAAGTAATCCTGGTTGTAATTGGGAGGATGCAACAACGGTGCATGGGTCAACGCGTTTTGAGTGCATCAAAAGATTTCTAAGCTATCTCATCCCAATAGAATTGAGTGTTTTGCTTCAAAAACTGGGTAAAACCCTTTGTAACCTCGACGTAGTTAGGAATGAATTGTCGTAAAAAGTTTGCTTTCCCCTGCAAACTTTGGATTTGGTGAAGACTCGAAGGAGGAAGCAATTTGATGATAGCTTTGACCTTCGAGGGATCAACGCGAATGCCGGCTTTAGAAACTACAAATCCCAGCAATCGACCCGTTTCTATACAGAAAACACATTTGTGTGGGTTCAACCAAATCTGATAATGCCTACACCTCATAAAGATTGCTCGTAAATGGACGAGGTGATCAACTCGATGTAAGGAATGAGCAGGCAAATCATCGAGATACAGTTGCACAATGTGCTTGATGTCATGAAACGCATAAGACATCGCCCTTTGAAAAGTTGCTACGGCATTCTTAAGCCCAAAAGGTAATTTGCAATAAGAAAATGTCCCCCATGGACAAACAAAAGCCGTTTTTGGTTGATCGGCAGGTAGAATGTTGATTTGATTGTATCTGGAAAAACCGTCCATAAAGGAAAATATTTTGCTGCTGGCACAATCATCAATGATTTGATCGATATAGGGGGTTGGTTAATTGTCCTTTGGACAGGCTCGATTAATGTCCCTATAGTCGATGCATATTCTTATTGTTCCCTGCTTTTTGTTAACCGGAACAATATTTGATACCCAATCTGTTAACATGGTCGGATAAATGAAACCTGCTTTCAACAATTTTTCAACTTCTACTTTAATTGCAGCAGCTTTTCGTGGGTGAATCTGACGCAAATGTTGCCGGACGGGTTTAGCGTCCGGGTAAGTCTTGATCTCATGAACAACAATCGTGGGATCAATTCCTGGCATTTCATCATAGGACCAGGCAAACACGTCGTGGAATTCTTGAAATAGGGCCTTATATATTTGAATTTCGTCATCTGTACACGAGGCACCTATATGAATGTTCTCAACAATTCCGGGCTTAACCAAAATGTCAATAGGAATAGTTCGAGAGATGTTCCCCAAATTTAACTCTGAATCGGGATGTTTCATTAGATTCTGAGGTTCCTTGACATATTCAGTTGTAAAAATTGATGAGAAATCAGTTTCAAAATGATCATCCTCAGGTAAAAATGAAGATCTGTGATGGAAATCTTCCCATGGTAAATCATCTACACATAGGATTTCACGAATTTGCTCATCAGAGTGAACAAGTTCAGAAAATGTGGCTAAATCCGAGGTTGATGTGAAAAGTGATTCCTCACGGACCACATTCATTAAGTCATTTTTGGTTGAACACGGGTCAGCAAAAGACTGCACGGCTTCATAGGCAATTTCATATGGACTCAAAGGCATGGAATTGCCAAATGAGTCTATCTCATATTCAGAAGGGACGATCCAAGGATCATCATAAACAATGGTGTCTGATTTAATCATATGAATGGTTGCGAATGAAGATGATGCGTTGATTGGAGGAAAAGGAAAAGTTCCCAGTAAACCATCATCTTTAACTGGTCCTATGCCAACATCCTTATATGGGATAGTCGTTTTACCAACATGCTGTATACTCTCCGAAGAGGCTGGGTCGGATGAAAAGTAAGCCAGCTGGTCTATTGTTACGATCTTTCCATTATGTGGAAACTTTATTACTCGAAAGACCAATGAAACGACCGCTGTCATAGTGTAAGACCAACTTTGACCCAAGAGAAGGTTGTAATCTAGAGGGGCATCAACCACCTCCACATCTAGACTAACAGTTTTTCCTTCAACCCCTATAGGCAAATCCTGTAGAATGCCAAAAGGATGAAACCCACGACCATCAAAGGCCTTTAGAATCGTCAGGGATTGATTTAGTGAAGGAGAACCAAGCGATCTCCAACACTGTATCGACATAATACACATTGAGGCTCCCTCATCAATTACAGTGCAATGAATAGGCCTGTTTTTTACTATCACTGGAGTCGGGAAAGCCATTTGATGAGGCAAACGCGGTGTACTATTTTCTAGATCGAAAATTATTAGGTTCAGGTCTTGAACATCAACAGCTCCTATAGCCGACAAAATTAATTTACGTTGTGCTGGGCATGATTGCAGCACTTCCAAAGCTGACATTGCCGAGGGTGAAACAGCTAAATCCTCAACAATGTTATAATTCTGAGCTGCTCTCGCATGTGGATTGAAAGCTAACTTTCGAAGTATAACCTTGGCGAGCGGTTTGATTACCAAGTCCGGATTAGGTGTATCGATCTGTAGTGGATCGGAACCAGGAGCTGAGGTTGATGGATTAGAATGAGAAGATTTTGCTTCTTTACCATCAACAGGACTCTTACTACCATAATCTTGCGATCGAGTCGCAATCCTAACATGGGACATCATCAGTATGGGTTCTTCATTGGCACTCGAGGATGAACCTATCATCTTACTGTGTTGAGCTGGAAAAGGATCCTTCAAAACAACAGGAGTTTGGGAACCCTTGACAATTTTCGCAACCTCTGCACGATGAGGGCAGTCTCTTGTAAAATGTTCATCATCACAAATGAGACAAGGATAACGAGGTTTGCGCTTTTCGTCATTGGATTCTGCCTTTTCAGGTTTCTCCTTTGAACTTTTGTCTGTTTTATTCTTCTTCTTTCCTTTCTTCTTCCCACCGGATTTTGATTTGGTTGTAGATGATTCTACAACGTGAATATCGGCGGAAATCTCTGCAGAAGAATCTCCTGTTGGAGAATCAGGCAAGGTTATGATAGGGGAAGAATTCTTGGAAGACTTCTTCTTACTCTTAGTGTTAACCGTGCCAATCATACCATCGGCGGCATGAGATCCCGAAGGAGCTGCAACAATTTGATTTTGCTTGGGAAGATCGGGGATTTTTTCGTGTAATGTACCCGACTGAGTATACACCAAGTCAAGGTACTGTGCTTGAGCAATGACTTGCTCCTCAGTAACCACTCCGGCTTTAGCAACATCTTCAGTGATCTTTGGCAACAAAGATTTTACAAACCACTCAGCCAAGATCTGATCCAGAATAAATACCTTCACTAAACGACGTCGACGTCTCCACTCATGAATATGATCTGAAATGTATGTGGATGTCGATTTTTTAGCGAAGTTAACAATTCCGTGCCATTGTCATATCGGACTGGCAACTGAAAATGAGTTAAAAACGAGGTAGCTAACTGACTAAAATGATAAAAAGTGCCTCGCAGTAACTCAATGTACCACTTGGCCGCGAGACCAATTAGAGTGCGCTGGAAAAGTCTAAGACGGATTGAATCATCTGTGATGGAGTTAGACGCACACCAGAGGTGGTAAGTCATCACATGGTTCGACGGGTCCTCTCCTGATTTACCTTCGAACTTGGGAATGTCACTGGGCAAGTTATTCAGCATTGGCGGCTAAAACGGAAGATAATTAATGGGATCGTTCGTTAGGCGCAACAAGTCAGGCAAGTCCAAATTTGCGATAAATGGTAACCGCCGATTAGGATCCCTGAAACTATGGGTCATGAGACCAGCCCCAGGAGGAGGATATCTAGGATAACCAGGAATAGGAATCGCGTTCGGGATATTGTATCCTCTTGGAAAACCAGGATTAACCGTACCATACAGGGGTTGTTGAGGTTGTTGATAAGTGTACCCAGGGTACGGTTGATACTGATAAACTGGTTGCTGGACAGCAGGACCGAATTGGTACTGTCCCTGGTACGGTTGATAGGTGAATTGTGGTTGACTTATGACAACCGTACTTAAACCAGGTTGTCCTACAGGCATCTGAACCAAAGTTTGAATTGTAGATCCAGACGGTGGTAAAGATGTCTGAGGAGTAGATAAAGGAATAGTAGAAACCGGAGCTGTCGATACTCTAGAAGTAGGTGGGGTAGATTGAACAGATGTAGCAGCAGTTGTAGCAGTCGTTTGAGGTGGAGTACGTGGTGTACTCGGCCCAGGCTGAGAAACTACCGAAGGTACAGAAGTTTGAATGTTAGACTGGACTGGTTGCTGGGGTGTACCAGAAACTAGGGGTTGTCCAATTTGAGATGACAACTGTACACTTGGCTGGAACACCTGTTGGGTTTGCGATGGATCCCACACTATATTCATTTCGGGGTACTGACCCATAACAGGTTGAGAATACTGAGGACCATAACCGGGTTGAGGGTAGGATTGATAATTGAAAGGTACATTTCCCGTTCCGTGAACATACGTTTGACCTTGGGGTGGTTGGAAACCTTGGTTCAAGTATTGACCTTGGGGTTGATACCCTTGAGGCACATACTGATACTGGGTTGACCTTGAGGTATAAATTGATACTGGGGTTGACCTTCGGGTACATATTGAGTCGGGGTTGACCTTGAAGAACGTACTGTCCCGTAGGTACGTACTGTCCTTGAGGTTGCCCCCCATATGCAAATTGTGTACCTTGAGGTTCCCCCCAGATGCAAATTGTGTACCTTGAGGTTGCCCCCCAGGCGTTAATTGAGGCTGCCCCCCAGGTGGTAACTGGCCACCCTGAGGTTGAGGATTGGGAATAGAACCTGACATCATAAGAATGTCTTCTACGCTCAACGGCTTTGTACCATTGTTTGTAGTTAATAACCCTTTCTCAATGGGTTGAGGATATGCTCCCAAAAAAGTACCAGAAAGAGACTGATAGCCGGAGGGAACAGAAGGACCGTCGCACAAAAAGGATTCGGGCGATTGAGTAAACATGGATGACTGTCCTTCCATATTGACGGGAGTATAAAAACCTCTAGGTGTTGAGTAATAAGGAGCACGAGGTGGTGGAAAACTTAACCCTGAGTTTTCTAAATAATTAGTCAAAGAAAGATACCAAGAACTACTCCTAGGTGGACTCTAAAAAATTGATTCACGCTCCCTTAGTTCAATAACAGGTTGATTTTCAGGATAGGGATGTCTACTTCTTCTTCTTCTAGAGCAAGTTATTCAATAGAAATAAGTCCAGAAGGAAGATCTTGAGTGATTACTCTTTCTACCCTAGGTGAACCAGGACCACTAAAAGTTGGAGAAACAAACCCCGATGTCGGAGTAGCAGCAAATTCACTTTCAAGCTTGGATATTTCGGGTTCTTCACCTATATCACTAGTATATGAAAAGCTACCAGCGATTTCGGAGACAGACACTGACTGTGGATTATATTCTGCTACTGGCGTTTGAAAATCAGGATGTACTATCAAAGAAGATTCTCCTTCTTCCGGTGACCCTACTCTACTGTCTTTAGGAGTTACAAGGACTTTTAAGCCTTCAAGTTGGCTCGGTACTTCCTCAGGAGGTTGGCCCCGAAGTCTACGGGACTTCCTCAATAACTCAGCCACGTTTATAATCTCAGGAGACTGGCCCCGAAGTCTACGGGACTGTCTTGGTAATTCAGCCACAGTTAAAGACTTTTAACTACTTCACACACAAACAAAGTAAAATCTCAATAAAAAGCACCTAAGGTCTCTAAAGAACCAAACAAATTTGAATCACACGCCTAAAGAATCTAGGAGATAAAACACACACAAACAGTAACTTTCCGGACCGAAAACACTAGTTGGTGATGAAATCCAACGTCGTAGAGTTCAGTACAGAAATGGCAGTTGGAACAGTTACCCCGGAAACCTGCTTAATGAATAGACTAGCACAAGTTCCTCCACTTAACTGTCTCGAGTGAAGTGAACCCCCCAGAAAATCCAAGTGAGTCTAGCCGACGTCTGCTCCAGGTACAGTGGGGTCTTCCCACCACTGTCACCTTAGGAAGAGTCCTAAAGAATATGGCCACTAAGGTTACCAACTGAGAAAAATACACCTGGGGGAACAGTTTACGATCCGATACACACGCAAGGGCAGAGTAGCAAGCTCAATCCCCTTGACATAATCCAAGGTTTATCAACAAGTGACCCCAGGCTCCTCGACAATGGTTAATCCGAGGTTTACCTTTTTTAATACGTGAATATCTGGCGTCATTCCCAATGAGGAGGGATTGATTCCCTCATTGGTTCGGACATGATCTCGTGCTTCTCCTTTAAGAGGAGCTTTCCCAAAGCATAAATGCAACAATAGAATTTCTTCCCTACCACAAGATACAGCTACTTGTTTGTTTTTACTGTCTTGGAGAGCTAATTACTCTCCTACTCCAAGACACTAGCCTAAGCTAAGTTGGTGTATCAAAGCCCTAGAAATAAAAATGTTACTAGGTGAATTTTACTTTAAGCGTTAATTTTAATGGTTTTTGTTTAAGTCCAAAGGTGCGGAGATGAAACTCGTGGTATGAAGACTTGACTCAAAATCACTAAAAATGCACCTAAGATGATCTAAACAATCTTTTTCTCTTCGATGAACTTCTAAACTAAGAAAGAGTTTGAGAATGCAAATACTTTGTAAACACAAATCTTTCTCAATTAAACAAATTAAAAGAAGAGCTTTTCCTTTCCAAAGCACTCAAAACGAGACAACTTATTATTTCACAAAAATTTCCCTTTTTCGTTTCAAAGCATTCAAACACTACAAAAAACAAACTTTTTTCAAAAGAGATTTTTTTATATTTTGTAAATAAAACACTCAAAACTAATGAAAATAACTAACCTTGAGAGCTACAAACTATAAAAACCTATTTGAAGTCAAAGCCTATTAAAAGTCCTTTTTAAGGATGTTTTACTCAGTTAGATGCAAGCTAAGGACTAATTTATGCAAAATCACAAATCAGTCAAGAACAACCAATTTCGTTTTCTTTTTGAAAATGAAAATCCAAACTCTCAAACACAAGCTTTTCGAAGTTTTGTAAAGAGGAAACTCAAAGCGGATTCCTCAAACAAGGGGAGATTTCATTAATGGTCAGACTCATAAGAAAGCTGGTAGACACTAAGGTGATCTGAAGTCCCTACAACCTCTAAGCTCAGAGCCACTACACAACCAAAACGAAAAACAAGCCCAACAAGAAAAACTCCTAGGAATTTCACCTAAAACCCTAACACTAACGAAATCAATCCGAGGAAAGCTTCTGACAAGTTATATGCAGGTCTGGGTAGTGGATAACAATTTCTAAAGACAAACTAAGCTGACTGACAAAGGAAATTTTAGGGTTTTCAAAATTTTGACAGGGTCCTCAGGCCCACAGTTGGCACAGGTGTTGTCCCACTCTCTGCTAAAAGCCAAGCTGTGGGTAAGTACGCACTGTGTCAAACGGCTAGGGTGCGGTCCTCTCCCAAAGCTATGAAAAATGAAAAATAACCCTGGATGTACAAACTCTACCCAATTTTACACACAACAAGCCAAAAACAGAAACAAAAATAGAGTTTCTCAGGTCAAAGTAAAAACAAGGAAAACAATAAAGTCCCAAGTGGAGTCGCCATTTTGTCACACGGAATAAGTTGATCTTGCGGACAAGATAGACCTTCCTAGAATCTAAAGAAGACCTAATGACAAGCAAACCAACTAGACATTATCTTTCTCTAAATATGCTTTGATAAATAATAGCAAACAAGTGTTTTTAGGGCCTACCTTAGGTCCAATGCTAGCTTGTGGATGCCCTCGCTCCTTCGATCCAAATGAGCTCCTTTTTGCGAATCTGCAAACAAAAACAAGGCAAACAAATTAAATAGCACCTGAAAATCCAATTGCATAAAACATATTTAACATGAAATTCAAGGAGTCCATGAAACAAATAACATAAGATACTTGTTGAGAAAAATGAGTTTGATTGTATTAATTCAAAAGAAGAAGAACCTTACAACCTCTGCCTTGACGCTGTACAAGCTCTTCCCAGGGTCCAGCAAGAAGTCTCCTCTACTTTGACAAGTTTCACTCACTCCCCAATGAAGCCAAAAAGATGTGTGATCTCTCCTCTTAATCTCAACTAGGAAGTCTTGATTTCACCAGCATTTACCCTAAAAAATGTTCAGCTTCTAACCTCTCCGGCAACCAGCCCAATGCTTGTATTTATAGTGCACTGGAGGGAGGTTACTAGGTCCTCCTTCAAAGGGATAAAGCCCTCCTTCAAAGGGATAGCTCCTCTCATCAAGGGATTAGCTCCTTCTCTTTTGGGATGCATGAACCACCTCAGAGCGAACAATCCACGTCAAAATTCCTTCTAGAAACCTCTAGAATTAACCCAAAGTGAGTTTTTTAAGATAAAACTTGTGCCTTTTGACTTTCACAGGGGTCCGCACCTACACCGTTAGGGACAGAGCGGGCAGGTCCGTAGCTTTTGTACACAGAAGGCGCCGGACCGCAGGTTACCATGAGAGAAAGTGTGGAACCAGAGTTACATTGATTTTTAATGTCTTTCTCTCATTTCCAAAGCTTGATTTGAAGAGCTGAGGTCTGAGACTTGCTTAGGAGGACAGTACAAGTGATGATAGACCCATACTGACTACAAATAATCATGGCGACGATATTTTTGTGTAACACCATGGGTGAATGTCACTTATAATACTATGGGTAAATTCCATGAGTGGAAAATACCATGGGAGGATGAATACCAAGGGTCGATGCCACTTACAATACCATGGGTGAATGAATACCATGGGTGGCTGTCACTTACAATATCATGGGTAAATTCCATTTGTGGATAAGTATCATTGGTGGATGAATACCATGGGTGGATTCCACTTACAACACCATGGGTGAATGAATAATATGGGTGGATGCCATTTTCCATTTAGATCAGAACCCTCCAAGGCTTCAAGGTGAGGAATGAAAGGTCCCTTGGGTTTGCATTCTCACCAAAACATGTTTGACTACCCAAGGCATCTAAACTCTATATAAAGGAAGCTTGTTCCATTTTAAATGGTTCCCCAAGCCATATAACTAACTCATGGGCATCATCTAGCTGATATATATCCTTCTACTTCATCTTTATATGCCTTCCTAAACAAATTGACTACAATTGCATTGTTCCCTCTATAGGAAAAGGCCTTAGATCTTGTCCCATTAAAATTGTCGTCATCCCGAAAATTCCCAATCAACACTTCTCTAAGTGTACCAAGCCTCCTCTCCTTAAATTCTTATATCTTATATTCATATTTCCATGGTTCCTCCTCCCTCCTTTGGTAATTGTCTTCTTTAGGTCTATATTTTTAGCTAACAAAATACTAATGTATTTTAGGTGTGTGGTATATTCTTTGCATGACTAACCCCACATGTTGTTCATTGTGTTAGTGTCAGTCTTTCCAGCCTTCCTCTAGTGATCAAATATGCTCTTACAAAGTGATTTTGAAGTGTCAAGGTCAAATTTTGTCATTTCAGTGAGTCTTCAAGCAAAATTTGGTCACTAGGCATTAGGTCTAGGGTTTTGCTTTCACACTTTTCAAAGTTGTCCAAATGTCAGTCCATGTCATCATTCAGCTGAACCTATCATCATTTAGAGGGTTTCTATCATCATATTAGGTTCCATTGGGTCATGTTACACCTTATTCATGCTTCAGTTGTGCCTAGGCAAGGTCATTTCCCTCTCCTAGGGTTTTGAAGGCAATTTCTCTTGGATGGTCAAATCACCGGAAAAACTTGTTTCCTGATGTTGATACACCTTCCCCTATCCTTAAAGTACCTTATCAAACACTTCACATCCCTTAGATCCACCAAATTCCTCATTTTTGCACAAACCCTAGTTTCTAGCTACAACCTGGCAATTTTCTAGGTTTGGCCTGTGTTTTGCCCTTTTGGACCCCTTCCCCTCGCTCAATCTATCAGATTCCACTTTCCCTTGCTTCCTAACATCCCTCCCCACTCCCAAAAATTTCCCCAAGAATTTAGAAGCCCCCTATCCCCTTCATTTCGCTCCATTTCGATGAAATTCCTTGTTTCACACATCGGGACAAGTCGCACTCAAATGATGTTCCAGAGAAATAAAAGATGAATTTTGGAAAACTGAGAGATATTTTTTTCCACAACATTCCAAAGAAGAAAAACCTCCTCCACTTTTTGCACAGGTGTCATGGTTTTAAAGAAATGTCAAAAATACCGGCGAGCACGAAGGTGCTCCAAGGACAGTTGGCTAAAGCACAAAAACGAAGGAAAACGCCTGATCCACTCCAAATTTTGCCCAAAGCCTCTTTGACTGAGAATGGTACTTTATTGGGGACTCCAAGCCCAAATTTCAAGAAATTTGGAGAAAATTTTGTCATTTGTGAATTTTTTGTGCAATTTGCAGGTTTTTCCCATTAACGGGTCTCACCCCCCCCGCGCGACCCTACATCAGGGCAACTCCTTTTGGTGAAAACTAAGCATTTCTAGATTTCTCATGCAAAGTTACATATGCCCATGGATGGACATGAGACTTTGTGCAGTTTTGGTCCCCCAAAAGGTCAAAAAACTACCAAAAAATGACTTTCTGGCCCTTTTTTGAGTTGCAGAAACCAGTCTTGGGAGAATTAAGTTTTGACAGGGCAAATGACCTCCACATTCAAAAATTCCAGTTGGGTTGGAAATTAGACTCCCAGAAATCTCCAACAAGCCCACTTTTTCTCAATTTGGACACCTGCAAGTGCCTCAAACATCGCTCCAAAGGCGCGCGACCCGTCAGGCAGTTTTTGCTAGATTGCATTGTACATCCCAGAAAACGCTGATTTGACTCAGTTTGACTTTTTGAGGTTAATGATGATCCTATTTGATGTAATTTTGACACCTTTTAGACACTTTTACCCTTTTGTAACTCTTCTAGAAGATTCATTTATGAAAAGGGTAAGAAAATTAAATGTATGAATTGGTTTCCAAGTTTATAGAGGCAAGTTGTTTTGCCTGCCTAGATTTTAGTGCTCAGTTTAGAATTAGTTGAAACAGCTCCTAAAAGGATGAGCTCGACCCCTAGAGGCAAGGAAAGAGGTTAGATCATCTATATTATGTACTTTCTTTCTCATTTTCATGGTTGGACTCTTGAGGGAGAAGCTATCATTGTATTATTTCACTGTATCTCTGCAATTTTTGGCTAAGGAAGACCAGGGTTTTGCAGTCCTCTTTGGGATTCTTGTGGACTCATGTGTTGATGGTCTATTTCTCAATGTTCTTGTAAGTGTGTTTATGTGAATCATTTCCTTTCCTTTACCGATGCACATTAAACAAACGAAGTGTTAAAGTAAGAATTCATGCTTGCCATGCTCTGCTTTTAAATTTGTTTAATTTCTATGTTTTCTATTGTTTAAGGAGAATTCAAAGGATTATTTGCTCTCCTTAGCTCCTCACCGGTATTTTCCATCCACTCACCTCAATCAAAGGCATCAATATGGTCTCCTACCTCGCCCCAAAGAACCCCCTGCAGAAACTGTGTCAAATCCCCACACCCAAAATTGCAATTCCTCAATTTGCCACCAAAAACCCAAAAAACCCCAAATCAACCTTTTTAATCAGTTTACTAGCCTAATATCAGTGTTACCTTGTTGGTCATCTCATCCCATTGAATATCTGCCGAGATTGACCGGAGAGAGCCTTCTCCTGCCCCGTAGGGCTAGCTACGAGGCTAAATGGTTTGATGTAGCCTTGAGGTTTACCTTTCTCAGCCTGAGGTGAAATTTCAAGTGCTAACACATTGCACCACACTAAGTAGAGAGTCACAAGGGGGTTGGATAACACACTTCTTGGGGATGATAGGCCCATATGAAGGTGGTGCAATGGAAACAATGGTTCAATATAAACCCACAATTGGATCTATAAACCTAAAAATCACCCCGCTTAAACCCCTTTCCAGAAAATATAGGCCTTTTGCCTATTGGAATATAAAGCCTTTGAAGAAACTTTTAAAAAAAATCCTTTTCCATTTCGGTATCAAAATACCCTCATAAATGCTAAAACAACTCTTTAACGCCTTTTCAATGAATTATATGCGTTAGCGCTGCAGATCAAGATCTGACCAATAAGATGGTCAGGATTCAATCGCAATATCAGAGATTGAGGTTCTGATGGTCCACACTATCAATGCTAGTCTTAGGCAGAGATCTGATGTGATATCACAGATCACTATCGCGCTTTCAATGGTCGCTTAACCCTTTACCACTCCCACTCCGAAGTGTCGATGTGATATGTGTCAGCAATCGCAATTGCAAAGGTTTGGTGACATGCCTTTGTCATGCACCGATACAACTGTGTGATGCGATATATATGTCGGACCCGATAATGCCCAAAACTCTCGAGCATAAAATTTCAAGTCTGCCTTTCTGAATCCGCTAAGTATTTAGCATGATTTCTCTATGTAAATGGCTCTCGGCGATATAACAGGTAAAATACACAGGGGTGCTGCTATAGGGGTTCTACGAACCTGAGAGCATTGAAACTCTTGTCTATAATGATTTGAAGTCCAGGTTCTTCAATCTAACTGTGTTTTATGCCCAATAGTTAGTGTCTTTGAGTTTTCTACCTTCAAAACTAGAACAATGAAATGCACTCGCCAAACAATCCTTTATCACAATATTTTCATTAAAAAGTATGAAAAACACAGGGACATCATTAGTGACCTTTGAATTAGGGAAATGCAAGCATTTAAAGGCCTCCATGGTCTGTTTATATCATTATGCACACAACATTAGTTTATTCACAATAAACAATAACAGAGTCTTGGCCTTAAGCCAGATTACACAGACAGAGACCTTCGTCTCCAAAAGAACGCAATCCACTCACTCTCTCTATATCTCGCTTCTCCTCCCTCTTTACATTTTCCTTCCTTATATGCGTCGATAAACACTCTAACCATATCTAACAACAAATCTCTATTTTCTAATAGATCTAGTGGCAAATATCTATTTTTAATAGATCTAACAACAAATCTCTAACTCCTAGCTGTATGCTAACAATTCCTATATTTGAATATAAAATAAGATAGTCTCTAATTTATTACAATAATGAATTTTAACTAATTTCTTGAGAGATCCAACCCTCTTAGTAAAATTGGCTTTTTACTAATCAGGCCAGTGAATTTCAACCTCTTTTAGCCACAACATGTGAACAAATTTTCACATTGCTAGCTAAGTCTGGATGCTCCTGCATCAGACTCCCGAGGAAGAAAAGAATTGTTCTTCAAACTTTCAGGACTTACTCCATAACTTTACAATTCTGTTGCTATCAACAATTGGAATCTTCCATTGTTTGTCCTTTCCATTTGGCTAAATACTATAAATAAGTCTGCCCTCTAGTTTTCTTGGATACTCTTTGATCCAAAATAGCTTCACCTTCTTTCTTGACTGCTTTTGGCACAGGTTTCTCCTAGTTCATGGTTTGAACTTCATCCCTTGTAGCTTCTTCCTGCAACTCTGTCTCTGCCTCTCTGTATGGATATAAATCTACAATCTTAAAAATGGGAGATATTCCAATCCCCTCTAGAAACTCAATCTCATATGCATTGGCTGAAAATTTTCTTACAATTTTGCAAGGTCCTATCTTTTTCATTTTCAGATTGCTGTAAGTTTTAGTAGGAAATTTCTCTTTCCTCAAATGCACCATCGCTAAATCTCCCACTTGGAATTCTTTCTCTCTTATTTTCAGATCTACCCTCTGCTTTTACTTGTTGTTGCTTCCTGCAATTTACCCTTGAATTCTTCCTGTAATCTCTGCATATGTTCTGCAAATTCTTCAGTGCTAGCGCTCCTGGCTTCCTATTTTCCTAAATACTTGAGTTCATACACACCTCTTGGATGCATTCCAAAGACAATCTGAAATGGACTCATTTCAGTGCTTCGGTTTGGTGTATCGTTGTAACCAAACTCAACTTGAGCTAGTGCCAAATCCCACTGTTTGGGATTCTGATATACTAAACTCCTTAATGTATTTCCGAAGCTCCTATTCACTACTTCACTCTATCCATCTATTTGAGGATGGTATGCTGAACTAAAATTGAATTTAGCTCCCAGTTTCTTCCAAAGAGTCCTCCAGAAATGCCCTAAAAACTTGGTATCTCGACAGATACAATACTTACAGGTAACGCATGAAATCTTACAATCTCTTAAAAGAATAAATTAGCTATGTGTTTTGCATCACTAGTTTTCCTACTGCAATGAAATGTGCCATTTTAGAGAATCTATCTACTACAACATAAATGGAATCATTTCCTCTGTGATTTTTTGGTAATGCCATAACAAAATCCATGCTAACTGCATCCCATAGTCAGTTTGGTATGAGCAATCGCTGATACAGTCCTGTATTCTAACTCCATCCTTTGGCATGCTGACATATCCTGCATTTCTCATCAAACTTCTTAACATCAGTTTGCATTTTTGGCCAATAATAAAAAACATTCACCTAAGCGAAGGTTGTATTTTGTCCAAAATGACAAGATAATCCTCCACTAAGTTTCTCCTTTATGATGTTTTCCCTCATGGAACATTTGGAAATACACAACTTATTGCTTTTAAATAATAGGCCTCCTTGAATATGGTATTCCAACCATTAACTTTTGTTATGGCTCATTGGATTCTGAACTGTTGTGTAGATATATCTAAAATCTTCATCATCGTTGTACATTTCAATCATTTCCTCAAATCCTACAACACCCACTTTGAATTATTGCAAAATAAAACTTACCTTGCTCAATGCATCTGCTACTTTATTTGACTTACCACTCTTATGATTTATTACAAAATTAAAACTTTGTAGAAATTCTACCCACTTGGCATGTTTCTAATTCAACTTCGGTTGGTTATTGATAAATTATAAGGCATGATTGTCTGAATATAATATGAATTCCTTTGGCAACAAATAATGCCTCCACTTTTTCAAAGCCTACACAATAGCATAAAACTCCTTATCATAATAAGAATATTTATTCTTTGCATCATTCAGTTTCTCACTGATATACGTTATTAGTCTTTGCTCCTGACTCAAAATTGCGCCAACTACAACAACACTAGCATCTGTTTCTACTTGAAAGACTTTCTCAAAATCTGGCAAAGATAAAATCGACTTTTTTGTGATTTTCTTCTTCAACAAGTTAAAACTTCTGTTTGATACTTCTATCCACTAAAATGGTTGATTGATCTCCTTTATTGTCTCAAGGATTGGTGCACAAATTTGGCTAAATCCTTTTATAAGTTTTCTGTAAAAACTTGCAAGTCCATGGAAGCTTCTTACCTCAAATATGCTTATGGGAGTAAGTCAATTCCAAGTTGCTTGAACCTTCTCTGTATCCATCTTCAAGCCATCTTTGGAAACTAGAAATCCCAAGTAAACCAACTCCTCCTTCATGAAACTACATTTCTTTAAATTTATTAGTAGTTTCTCTTTATACATAGTTCTTAGGACCAACTTAAGATGCTCTAAATGCTCCTCTTTACTTTTACTAAAAACCAGAATATCATCAAGGTACACAATAACAAATTTACCTGCATACTCCTTTAAGACTTCATTCATTAACCTCATGAATGTGTTGTGTGCATTAGTGAGCCCAAAAGGCATCACTAACCACTCATACAACCCACTATTTGTTTTGAATGCAATTTTCCATTCATCACCTTCTCGGATTCGTATTTGATGATATCCACTTTTCAAATCTATTTTAGTAAATTATTTTTATCGACTCATACAGTCCATTAAATAATCCATTCGTGGAAAAGGAAAACTGCACCTGATTGTGATTTTGTTGATACTCTGGAATTTGTGCACACGCGCCATTCTCCTCCTTTCTTTGGACTGAGTACTATTGGTACAACACATGGGCTAAGACTTTCTCTGATCAGCCCCTTATCCATCAGCTCTTGTACTTGCCTTCCAACTTCTGCGTTCTCTTGAGGAGTTAGTCTATATGTTGCTTTATTTGGCAAGCTTTATCTTGGTATTAAGTCAATGTGATGAATAATACTCCCTAATCGGTGGTAATACATTCAGCAACTCATCCACAATAATATCAAAAAAATCATATAATAGTATTTTAATTTCTTTAGGAAAATCGTTCAAGTTTGTGGAAGTTAAGATTACCTTTGGCCTTCCCACAATAGCAAAATCCAGCTCCTCATTGTTCACTACTTCCTGCAGTAGCTCCTTTCCACTTATCAACATAATACTACTTCTAGGTGTCCCTTTTTCAGCATCGTCCTTCAATGGAAACAATGTGTGTTTGATTCCATATTCCTCTAAAGTATAATTGTTTCTCCTTCCATCATGAATAGCTTTCCAATCAAATTTCCATGGTCTTCCCAGCAATACATGGCATACATCCATGGGCATTACATCACATAATATCACATCTTTATACATACCAATTTGTATCTCCACCTTGCACTATTCAGTCACAATGTTCTGATGTCCCTTCTGCAACCATGACACTTTATAAGGAGTAGGGTGCATGGTATTTTCTATCCCAAGATTTTCGACGATTTATGTAGAAACAAGATTGTCAGTGCTTCCACTGTCAATTATTACTTTGCAACACTTACCTTTTGACCTACAGATAGATCTGAAAAAATTCTTCCTCTGTGTAGGTTCTCCAGTCTCCTTCTCCGCTCTAAGAAAAGTTCTTCTCAATAATAGTGATTCACCTTCTTTAGGGGGTTCTTCCTTTTCAACAAGTCGAGGTGGTTGTGGCTTTGCCTCAACCACATTCACATTCATCTAACTTGCTAGTTTATTATGAGCAAAATCCCATGACATATGTCCCCATTCTCCAAATGTATAACACCGAAAATCTCTTCCTCGCCCTCTTCCTCTGGGCATAATATTCCTATATTAGATTCTCCCCTCTGTGGTGGTCTGCTACTTGACCTCCCTGCTTCATATTGATGTTGTTATCCCCTTGTTCTGGTAGTTCCCCTACCTCTTGTTGAGCTTTTTCCTCTATTCCCCTGGTTTTGTTTCCTCAAGATTGTTTCTTCTACCTTCAAACTTGCTTGATAGGCTTCCTCAACAGTTTTCATACTTAACAAGCTAATCTCATCTTGTATGTCATACCTTAAGCCATTTATATATCTAGCTACCTTTTCCACATCATCCTCTACATGTCTTGCTCTAATATTCAATCTATAAAATTCTTTTATATATTCTTTAACAGACATTCCATTTGCCTTAAATTTTTCAATTGCTTAAAAAGATTCAAATGATAGTCTTTAGGCCGAAACATGGCTTTCAATTTACTTACCATTTTATCGCATAGCTTGATCTTGGACTTCCCTTTCCTCATTCTTGATGTTTGTACCTCGTCCCACTAGATGGCTACGTGACCCTTCAATCTGGTAACTGCAAGCTTCACTCTCTTCCCCCCATCAATCTCTTCATAGTCAAAGTATTGGTCTAAGGACCTGATCCAATCTGTTAACTCTTTTGCATTGAAACTCCCTTCATACATAGGAATTTCCACCTTCGATTTTCCTCCTACTTTCGCCAACATCTTAAGGACCTTGGCAGTTTCATCATTTTCATCTACTATTTCCTCTTTAGGAGATTCTTCTGAAGAACTTTCATCTCCTTCATCAAGGGCTCTTATCTAGGCAGTCTTAATTGAGTTCATCCGCATACACAGACTCCATACCTCTTCTAGTGGAATTGCATTTGGGTCAGGTATTCCTTGACCAATGCCTCTCCTTGGTGGCATTTTCATTGCAAACAACCCTTTCTTCTACTCTGATACCATAAATGGTGCAGTAGAAAAAATGGTTCAAAAAAAACCGCAATTGGATCTATAAACCCAACAATCACCCCGCTTAAACCCCTTTCCAAAAAATATAGGCCTTTTTCCTATCAAAATCCAAATCCTTTGAAGAAACTTAAAAAACAATGCCTTTTCCCCTTTCAGGATCAAAATACCCTCAGAAATGCTAAAACAATGCTTTAATGCCTTTTCAACCAATTGGATGTGTTAGCATCACAGATCGAGATCTAACCGATCAGACGGTCGAGATTCAATCAAAATATCGGTGAGTGGGGTTCCGATGGTCCATACTATCAGCGCTAGTCCTCAGTGGAGGTACGATGTGATATCATTGATCGCTATCACGCTTTCAATGGCCGCTTAACACTTTACCACTCTCGCTCTGAAGTGTCGATGCGATATGTGTTGGCAATCTCACAAAGGTTTGGGGACACACCTTTGTCGTGAACGGATACAACTGTGCATTGTGATATATATGTTGGACCTGATAATGCCCAAAACTACCAAGCATAAAATTTCAAGTCCACCTTTTTGAATCCACTAAGCGTTTAGCGTGATTTCTCTATGTAAATGGATCTCGGCAATATAGCATGTAAAATACACAAGGGCGATGCTATAGGGGTTCTACGGACCTGATAGCATTGAAACTCCCATCTATAATGATTTGAAGTCTGGATTCTTCAATCTGACTGTGTTTTATGTTCGATACTTAGTGTATTTGAGTTTTTTGCCTTCAAAACCATAACAATAGAATGCACTCACGAAACGATCCTTTATCACAATATTTCCATTAAAAAGTATGAAAAACATGGGGACAGCATCAATACCCTCTAAATCAGGGAAAAGCAAGCATTGAAAGGCCTCCACAGGTTGTTTATATCATTATGCACACAACAGTGGTTTATTCATAATAAACAATAACAGTCTCTGCCTTAGGCCAGATTACATAGATAGAGACCTCTGTCTCCAATAGAATGCAATCCACTCACTCTCTCTATATCTCGCTTCTCCTCCCTCATTACATTTTCCTTCCTTATATGCATCGATAAACACTAACCATATCTAACACCAAATCTCTATTTTTAATAGATATAAGAACAAATATCTAACTCCTAGCTCTATTCTAACAATCCCTATCTCTGAATCTAAAATAAGATAGTCTCTAATTTATTACAATAATGAATTATAACTAATTTCTTGAGAGATCCAACCCATTCCGTAAAACTAGCTTTTTACTAATCAGGTCAATGAATTTCAACCTCTTTTAGCCACAACATGTGAACAAGTTTTCACATTGCTGGATAAGTCTGGATGCTTCTGCATCAGAAGGTTTAAAGGGATCATGTGGGGCCCCATAGGTGCCTTTCAAGAGAAAATTGGCACATTAGTTTTTATCAAAAAAAAAAAATTAATATTGTATTTTCCTTTTGATAGTTTCTTGGAACATGGTTGTGTGGTCCATGGTAATTTAATTGAAGTTAATAAACTATTTTTTTATTCTAATATAGGTTTAAAGGATTAAGGGTTTATATTGTATTGCAACATTGTGAAGATATAAATACTAGAAATTCTTTCCAATTCTCCTAATTTAGGGTTTGCAAGGAAAAATACCTATGATGTTAAATGTGTGCATGTGTTGTTGCATCTTTTCTATTTTTATTAAGAATATATTTTTATCAATTAACAATATAGGGTTTGAACTAATGTTTGGTATTAGAGTAGTTTGAATTTAAAGGGACATATTTATGGCCAAGGGTTTTGGCTTGAGCCCGTGGAAAACCTTGTTAAAGTGGGACATTTGTGGTATTTATTCTTGTAGTGAAAGGAAATGGTGAGTAGTTCAAAGATAGAAATTTATAAATTCAATGCATAGAGTTTTGGGTTGTGGAAAATAAAAATGGGCCATCTTTTGGTGGACAAAGAATAGTGGATTGTTGTGGATCTATGTATTACACTAATGAGGATGTTAGCAAAAGACTATACCAAGTTGGTTTGGAAGGATAGGAGAATAATTTGGTTATGTCTCTCAAATTTAGTATTATTGAATGTTTTAGGAGAAGCTATAGTGAAGGCATTATGGAAAAAGCTAGGGGATTTATATCATCCCAAGTTTCTGGTGAACAAATTGTTCTTGTGGAAAAATCTCTATAACCTAGGGTGAAGGAGGTAGACTTGGTGACAAAGAATTTGAAGGCCTTCAATACTATGGTAACTTAGCTATAATATGTTTATATTAATACTTCATATGAATATAAGTATAAAATTTTGTTGTGTCCTTTACTATACTTGTGGGATAGTTCAGTTGTTTCCATAGATAGTGATGCAACTACTTTAAGGTTTGATGAAATAGTATCATCATTGTTTTTAGAGGAGATAATATGGAAAAAGATGGAAATTCAAAACACATGCCTCATATATAAGAGAATACTCTTACGATAGAAATTAGTTCTTAGGTCAGAGATTTAAATCTATAATAAAATTCATAAAGGTATGTTGGAGATGTGGAAATGAACAACATTACAAAAAGAATTATAGATAAAAAAGTGTTGAGGAAAGGAAGAGATCTAATTATGATCCTTCTACATAAGGAAAAACATCCTTAGATGAAGGATGGGATGTGTAATTGGATTCTTTAAGCATACATGTAGATCATGAGGCGTGGTTGGTCAACGTAGGTACATCTTTTTGTATGAATCCTCACATGGAATCAATTTATGAGTGTTGGGTGTGGAGCCTGATTATCTTCTATATTCAAAGGTCTCAATCGGATGTATAATCCAAGAAGATTGTACACCCCTCCACGTGTTGGGTTGTGTTATATTCTTTCCATGTAGTTAACAGGGGGTTTGAGCGGCACCCGTAACCCCACTTTATGGGGTTCGGGGCAGCGCCGTGGAAAATTTTGGTTTTCGACCCTATGTTAGGTTGGGTGGACCCACCTATGGTTTTGTGCATGCTTTTTGCACATGTTTTTGGACGCGATGGTTTTTCGGTCCATGGTATTGGACGCGATGGTTTTCGGTCCATGGTATTGGATGCTTCAACATGTATAAATATGTATAATAACATTGAAAGGAACATAATGAAAAATCAAGCTGCTAGTCCCGGTTTTGGAATCGAAGGGAAATTCTCTGTGTATATGTGTTTTATGTGTTCTACTCTTGTGTTATTTATTTTCTGTGTTTTAGAATTTGTATGCAGGTAATTTATGTACAGGGTTAAAACCTACATTTGGTATCAGAGCAGATTTGGCTTCAAGGGGACGCCTTTGTTGCTGAGGGGTTTCTCTCAAGCCTGTGGTAGACCCTGTTCAGTGGGAGATCTGCGAGATTGATTCTGGTGGTGAAATAATATGGTGAGTAGTGGAAAGATAGAGATCGAGAAATTTAATGGTCAGAGTTTTGAGTTGTGGAGAGGATATGTTGCTGGATAAAGATCAATGGATCGTGGTAGATTCGGGTACTAAACAAATGGGAGTGTTTGATGAAGAATGGAAAATTTTGGATCAGAAGGCAAAGAGCACAATACAATTGTGTGTCTCAGATTCAATATTGCTGAATGTATCAGGGGAAGCTACGACAACGTCTTTGTGGGACAAGTTAGGGACTTTGTACCAATCTAAGTCTCTGGTTAATAAATTGTTCCTGCGGAAAAGGTTGTATAACGTGAGGATGAAAGATGGAGACTCGGTGATAGAGCATCTGAATGCATTTAATATTGTGGTGATTCAGTTAGCATCTGTTGATATTAAAATTTCAGATGAAGATAAGTGCATCATTTTTTTGTGTTCTCTACTAGATTTGTGGGATAGATTGGTTATTGCAATAGGTAGCAATGCAATAGCCTTGCAGTTTGATGAAATAGTCTCAGCCTTGCTGACAGAGGAGATGAGACAGAAAAATATGGAGAAACAGAATGGTGATGCCTTGTCTGTACGAGGACGGTCCCAGAACAGAAACAAAAATAAGTCATTGAGTGGGAGATCTAAATCTAGAGGGAGATCTAAATCTCCAAGAAATCCTGTAAAGGTGTTGTGTTAGAAATGCAGAAAGGAAGGCCACTTTAAAAGGGACTGTAAATCTAAAGCTCCTGACAAAGGAAAGGGATCCGACGAGGCTCCTTCTGCAGAGGCGAAAACCACCTCAGATGAAGGTGGGGATGTGTACTTGCCTTCTTCAAGTAATGTACATCAAGAGGCATGGTTGATTGACTCAGGTGCATCCTTTCACTTCACTCCCCATAGAGAGTGGTACTGCGAGTATGAGAAATATGATGGTGGTGATGTATTCTTGGGGGATGATAGGAAGGCTAGAATCATTGGTCGAGGAAAAGTAAAGTTGAAGTTGCAAGGTGGAAGGGTTAGAATGCTTCTAGGTGTTCTACATATTCCTGCACTAGCCAGAAATATGATTTATGTAAGCAAGCTGGATGATGCAGGTGTAAAAACAATGTTCAAGAAGAATACCTACAAAATGGTTCAGGAAGCACTAGTATTGATGTGGGGAGTTCAGATTGGAACTCTGTACAAGATGCAAGGTAGCACTGCTATTGATGAGTGCAATAGTTCTATGGTTCTTGAAAGTGGAGCAGAAAATCTAGTGGTCTCTGGAGAGAAGACCATGCTATGGCATCAAAGGCTTGGACATATTGGAGAAAAGGGCCTTTGAATACTTCATGGTAAAGCATTGGTAGAAGGTATGAGTAATGTCCCTCTGGATTTTGATTTCTGTGAAAATTGTGTATATGGGAAGCAGAATCTAGTGAGTTTCCACTCTGGTGGTAAGAGGGCGAAATAGATATTAGAGCTTGTGCACAGTGATGTGTTTGGACCTATGAAGGTTCCATCACTGAGTAAGTCTATGTACTATGTATCATTTATCGATGACTTCTCACGGAATACATGGATATATTTCCTTAAGAAGAAATCTAAAGTCTTCGACAGGTTTAAAGAATTTAAGGCTCTGGTGGAAAACTAGATAGAGAAGAAGATAAAGGTGCTGAGGACAGATAGTGGTGGAGAGTTTTGCAGCAAGGAATTTGAAAAATTATGTAAGAAGTGTGGTATATCATGGTAGAAGACTACTCCATATACACCTCAGCAAAATGGAGTTGCAGAAAGAATGAACAAGACGTTGATGGAAAGGGCAAGAAGCATGCTCAATGGTGCTAGGTTAGGACAGGAATTCTGGGTAGAGGTGACGGATATCACATGTTACCTAGTCAGTAGGTCACCTTCATCAGTGTTGGAGGATAAGACTCCCCAAGAGGTATGGACTGGTAAGAAACCCTCTCTTTCACATCTAAGGGTATTTGGATGTGATGCATATGTACATGTTCCAAAGGAGAAACGAACCAAGTTGGATAGTAAATCTGAAAAGTGCATCTTTATTGGGTATAAGGATGGTTTAAAGGGTTATAAGCTTTGGAACCCAGTAACAAGGAAGGTTGTGTACAGCCAAGATGTGGTGTTCAGAGAGGTGAAAGATGTTATTAAACATGAAGTCCAACCAAAGGAACCTGATAAGATAGAATTTGAGCTAAAGGAGGAAGAATCAAACTCTACAGCAGAGGAGGAATCAGAAGATGAAGAGCCACAAACTCTGGCTGTGAGAAGATCAGTTCAAGAAAGAAAGCAGCTAGAAAAGTATAGTCCATCTTCTTTTTGTTCAAATTTTTGTTTGTCTGTTACTGATGATGATCCTAGAATTGTGAAGGAACCAGTGGATTCAGAGGATGGAAAACTCTAGAAAGAGGCCATGGTTGATGAAATGACATCTTTTCACAAAAATCAGGCTTGGGATCTGGTGGAGTTGCTGGCTGGAAGGAAACCCATTGGCAGCAAATGGGTGTTCAAAAAGAATACAAATGCAGAAGGAAAAGTGGAGAAATACAAAGCTCGTTTGGCAGCAAAATGTTATTCCCAGGTGCCGAGATTTGATTTTGGTGATATTTTTCTCCTATTGCCAAGGTAACTTCTATTAGATTACTTTTATCTGTTGCTACTGCTTTTGATTTTGAGGTAGAACAGATGGATGTGAAGACAACATTTCTTCATGGGGATCTAGAAGAGGAAATATACATGAGGCAACCTGAAGGCTTTGCGGTGAAGAGTAAGAAAGAACTGGTATGCAAGTTAAAGAAGTCTCTGTATGGGTTAAAACAGTCACCAAGGATGTGGTATCAGAAATTTGATACATTTATACAGGGACTTGGCTTCAGTAGAAGCAAAGCAGATCACTGTGTGTATTCTAAATTAATTGGTGACCGTGTTATTTATCTGGTCTTGTATGTGGATGATATGTTGTTGATTGGAAAAGACAAAGAAATTATCTAGGATTTGAAGACCCAATTTTCCTCCAAATTCGACATGAAAGATCTTGGTGCTGCAAACTATATTTTGGGCATGGAAATTAAAAGATATTGTACAAAGAGGAAGCTCTAGTTAAACTAGAGGAAGTATGTCGAGACAATACTGCAGAGGTTTAATATGCAGGATAGTAAACCAGTGAAGGTTCCTATTCCTGTAGGTGTGAGGTTATCTGCTGAACAATGTCTCGAGACACAAGGAGAGGAAGAGGACATCTCTCGTGTTCCATATGCAAGTGCAATTGGTAGCCTAATGTATGCAATGGTCTGTACTAGACTAGACATTACACATGCAGTGGGAGTATTGAGCAGGTTTATTTCAAAACCAGGGAAGGAGCACTGGATAGCAGTGAAGCGGGTTTTCAGTTATTTGCGTGGCACTAGTGATTAAGGTTTGTGCTACCAAGGAAAATTAGTATTGGATAGAGTGTTGGATATTCATGTCTTTGTTGATGCAGACTGGGCTGGAGATCTAGATCGAAGAATATCTACAAGTGGGTATGTGTTTAACCTATTTTGATGTGTACTCAGTTGGATGAGTAAGAAACAATCTATAGTGGCACTATCAACTATAGAGGCAGAATACATGGCAGCCACTCATGCAAGCAAGGAAGCAGTTTGGTTTTAGAGATTGTGTTCAAGTATGGGGTTAGTACAAGAAGCTATAAGGATAGACTGTGACAACCAAAGTGCAATTTTGTTGGCAAAGAACCCCGCATATCATTCAAAGACAAAGCACATTGATGTTCAATATCACTTTAGGAGGGATATGATAGAAGACAAAAAGGTGTTGCTGGTAAAGGTGGACACTTTGAAGAGTACTACAGATGCATTGAAAAAATCTATGAGCTCTGAGAAGTTCTCTTGGTGTAGAAAAACAATGGGCGTTTCAGAGTTGGAAAAATGACTAAGCTCTCTTGTGGCCCCCTGTGGAAAGAAAGCAACAAGTGGGAGAATGTTGGGTTGTTTTATATTCTTTTCACATAGTTAATAGGGGGTTTGAGGGGCACCCACAACCCCACTTTATGGGATCCCCCGTAAAATTTTGGTTTTGGACGCTATGTTAGGTTGGGCGGACCCACCTATGGTTTTGTGCATAATTTTCACACATGTTTTTGGACGCGATGGTTTTTCGGTCCATGGTATTGGACGCGATGGTTTTCAGTCCATGGTATTGGATGCTTTGGTGTGTATAAATATGTATTATAACATTGAAAGGAACATAATGAAAAATCAAGCTAGTAGTCCCGGTTTTGGGATCCAGGGGAAAATCTCTGTGTATATGTGTTTTATGTGTTCTACTCTCACATTATTTATTTTCTGTGTTTTATAATTTGTATGCAAGTAATTTATGTGTGAGGTTAAAACCTATACCATGCGGGAGGGTGTGGGGGGACTTGTCCCCCCAGCGGGTGTCCAGGGGCCAGCGGTCCCCCGGCGGGGGTCCAAGAGCAGCACCCCTGAAGCTAAAAATAGATGTAAAATTTCCTTGTAAAAGTCTAGTAATTTCTAGTCAATCTGGGCCGTTCATTAGGGAGATGATCTGATGGTAGAAGTTATGTTTAATTTAGGGTCTTTTTCCCTAGAAGGCAACCCCTCACTATATATGAGGGAATTTGATTGCATCTATGGATATCTGTATTCTGAGTGAGGAAGAGAGAGGAGATTGAGAGCGAAGAGGGTGTTATAGTGGATCTGTTGTAGGTTGTATCACTTCAATTTGCTGGATAATATAAAAGGAAGGACTGGTTGTTTCTCCGTGGATGTAGCCTGTTAGTGTTGATATCTTCATCCCTCCATCAGTGATCAAATTCTCTTTTTGCATGCATTTTAGGTGTCCCATCCGATCAGCTGCATTCCATTAGGTCATGAATCAACTGATGGAAGTGGTTCATTATCAAATTTCCCTCATGTTCTTTACCTGCTGGCCTATTTTCACATATTCATGTCATTTACAGTCATTTTTTGTCATTACATTTGCAAAAAATCATTTTAGGGTTTTTAGGTCTCATTAGGTCTAGGGTTCACCACCATGGTCTTCAAAAGCTTAATAAGAGGTCAGAAGGCATATGAGGATGTCTAATAAGTTCATAAAATTACAAAATTCACTAATGATATGCTTCATAAAGGGTTTGTACCTCAAAACTCTGTTTTGAGGTGAAAACAGGATTCTTTCTATTTCATGTACAAATTTTATGTAATTTTAATGTTTTCATATGTAATAAGCTTCAGCTATAGCCCTTGGTCACCTTGCCATCTCTAGCACTCCAACCACTGCAAGAAATAGAAAACATCAAAGCATCAGTTCATCAAATGATAAAAAAGAGCCAAACTGCAAAACACAGAGTTTTGTTTTTGAAGCAAAGTGAAAAGGAACTTTAGAAAAATGGGTTTCTAAATGAAAAATTAAATTCAAGATGGATATAAAGTTTTCCTTGGGGTTTGAAAACTTCATTCTGTGCAAAAGAGAGAGCAAGAGGGATAAAATCGCATTTTGAGGAGAAAGAGTGAAATTTGCAGAAAATTTCAAATTGTCACTGGCGCAATGCACTTGGGCACTGGCATGATACACCTGCCTGGCGCTATGCATAGGGCGTAGTTTTTACAAACGAAATTGAATGGGCGCTACGGGCAGAAAGTGCACTACGCACCTAGGCGTTGGCGGAGTACATCTGTTGGCTGATCTCCAAAATGCATTGCATTGATTTTACAAGCCTCCAAATTTTCAAATAATATCTCAAAAAGTAAGTACACCCTCCCATCTAGCCTAGCAAGAGATTTTTTTCATCCATGGTGGTGATTTGAATGTTGAAAAATGAAACCCTAGCTACTCTCAAAGTTGTCTTGCCAAGCTTGTCTAGGGTTTTGTTGTTTTTGTTGTTTTCACTCCCTTGTGATTATTTTCCTATATCCCATCCCCCTACACTAAGTTTCCCTAAATCCCTTCCTCTTTTCCCCTCCCATTGACACTCACCTTACTCCCTATCACCAAACCCTAAGCCCTATACATAATTCCTACCATTCTCAAAACCCTAATTCCCATTTCCCAAACCCTATCATTCCCTAAAACTCTACTGCCATCATCAAAACCCTCATTCATAGTCCTACTATCAGTCAATCCTTTTATCCCCAAAAGAAAAACAACAGTCTTCCTATATTTGAGAAAATCTCTTCATACTCATCATTCTTCAATCCACATTTGCAAGAATGGAAACAGATTCAACATATGAGAAGGATGATGAAACTGTCAGTGATTCTTCCCAAGAGTTTCATGCACTAAGAAAACCACATAAAGGAGGAAAACACATCCAAGAGGAGCCCACCACTCTCACAGAGTTACTAGCTTGCCCTCTTGCATAACATGTTTTAAACATCAGTATTGTTACCAGTTTTGTGAGATGGTGGAGAGGGTGAAATATCACCATGATATTGCTAGGTTATTTGTTCTTCATCTTCACAATGCCAGGTGAACCCAGCTGGTGTTTCTTTCACATTGACACCTAAAACTATTACAACAGCAAAAGGCATCCCTAATGTGGGAGAACAGTGGAATAAGAGGCACCATGTGGGCAGAGAGCATTATGAGCCTTACATCAAGGCTAGTTATCAAAGGAAAATTAGTAGGGTCTTTCCTTTTAGATACCTACAAGACACTTATGCTCCACTTATGAAACTCATTATCAAATATTTCACCTGTGAAGGGAGGTTTTATTGTTTATATACTTACCATGTTAGAGTGTTGAGGCACTTCACTAGAGTGAGGATGATGAACCTACCGTATTTCATATGCAGAAATATTGAGAAGATGGCTACATATGTGCAAAGAAAACCTCTTCCTCAACAGTTCAGTAGCATTTACCATTTTTCATTGATTAAGATTGTTGTTTTGCATCAGCTAAGCTTGCTAAATATTTCATGGGATACTTTCATTGCAAATGAGGTATTCAAAAGCCCTCAGGTGACTCCATCAGTGCTTCATGAGGAAGGAGGGCCTTCAAACCAGCCAGATGTTCATGAGACTAAACCTTTAAGTGTGCCAGTTTTTGTCACGTATGAGAAAGGAACAAGGTGGCTATTTTCAGCTGCCAAACGAGTATTATGTCCACCAGGGGTGGAAGGGGTCTCTTTCTCTTCGCGGGATAAAGGGAAAATGTTATCTTTACCTAGGGTGGAAGGGAATTTTCCTTCTTCTTCAGCATAATAGGTACATGACAGAGGAAATAAACCATTGCATGATGAAGGGCCTTCTGAAGGCCAAGACAAGGATTTCATTTTGATTGAGGAAGAGGACACGAATTTGGGCTCACTCAGGGATGAGATCATCAAGGAGCAGGAAGTTGAGATCCAAAGCTTATCACTTAACATTGAGAGGG
This sequence comes from Pinus tabuliformis, assembly GCA_031772625.1. Classification (NCBI taxonomy): domain Eukaryota; kingdom Viridiplantae; phylum Streptophyta; class Pinopsida; order Pinales; family Pinaceae; genus Pinus; species Pinus tabuliformis. The sequence continues at coordinate 102,851,384 of CM062813.1, read as the reverse complement.
CTAAATGGATCATTAATTACCTTGAGCAATATAACAAGCAACTGTAGGACAAACAAACAATCATGGAGCTGCAAAACATAAGGGAAAACTGGCAATTGGCAAAGAGAAAGAAAATCAAGCTAACTTCACTAGAGCAAGAAATAGAGGCCAACCAAGAATCATGGTTGGAAAGAGTGAATATCCACCTTGAGAAACTATTGGACAAGGCTAATAATAATTTTTTTCCACATGGCTTATTACTATTTGGCCTAGAACAAAATTTGCAAGACAAGGATAAGAAGCCTAAAAGCCAAGTGAAGGAGAGCCTTGAATGTAAAAAAAGAGTAAGATAAGCTCAAGATCTTGGCTGAAAAATAATTGGCCCAACATAGCACCTAACAAATATCACTTAGGCCAAATTTCAAGAAATTTGGTGAAGTTTTTGTTATTTTTGAATTTTTGAGGCAAAAAATAGGTTTTCCTCGCAGGTGCATAGCGCCACCGGCGCTACGCTTTTGATGGAGGCATCTTATTGCAAAATGGATTGCATATTTGGAATCAACATGAAAAAATATGCATGCTCAGAAATTACTGGGAAGTTTTGACAAGTTTTGGACCTCCAAAAGGGGCAAAAACACCTCAAAAATGCCCTTTCTGCCACTTTTTTGCCACACAGGAAGCAGTCTTGGGATATTGCATTTTTGGAGGGGAAAATCGACTCCAAATCAAAAAATTCAAGTTTTCCCGGAAAGTAAACTCAACAAAATTTCCAATGAGCTATCATACACCTAATTTTGACTTTGGGAAGCCTTCCAAAAGTGGCTTGGAAAAAGCGCTATGCACAGAAAAATGGCGCTACGCATAGGTGGAAAATTTGCCAATTTTGCCTGTTTGCTCAGAATTTCGCCTAGTTTTCTACTAGTTTGACTTTTTCTCTCTCATGGTCAAATTTATGATGCAAATTGATGTAAAAATGATGAAAAGTAACTTAAGGAGGTAGATACATCATTTATAGGTGGTTTTGAGCTGAATGAATTAGTTTCCATAGTTTTAGAGGCAAGTTGTTCCACTGCCTATTTTTCAATTCCTAGTTTAGATCTTGTTGAAACAACTCCTTGAGTCATGGATTTGACCTTTGATGGCTAGAATAGGTGGTTTGATGCCTATATCTTGTACTTTCTTATTCATTTTTCAAGGTTGGACTCTTGTGGATGCATTGAGCACTATTGTACATCATTTTTGCAGTTTGGCAAGGAAATAAACCAGGGTTTTGCAACATTTTGTGGGATTCTTGTGGTAATGTGATTTAGCATATTTTTTTTTCTTTGTAATTCATTTGATATTATGTTTATGTGTGTCATCATTTATCTCTTTCAACATAACTAAATGAATCAAGTTTAAAGGTGGAATTCATTGGTGTTTCAGTGCTCTACCTTAGGGTTTATTTAGTTCTACATGTTTTCTACTGTTTGAATAGGACTCATGACACTTTCATGCCCTCTCCAGCTCCTCACCAGTCTTTAGACTCAGCATTACACTCATTTCAAAGTGCTAAAACACTTTCCTTCCTCGCCCCACAGAAACCTCTACAAATCTGTGTTCATTTCCCGGACCCAAAGCTGTCTTCCCCATCTAATCTAGCAACCAACAATTAAATTCAAATAAATTCCTCTGAGCAAGCATACCTAGCCTAAAATTAGTTTTTATATTAGTCATCTCAAGCCCTCCTTTATAAATTTTCATTGATATTGACAAGGAGAGAGCCCTCTCCCAACCTGGTAGGGCTAGCTACCAAGTTAAGTGTGGTTTGATGTTACCCTAGACTTGCCTTTCTTAGCCTGAGGTAAATTTCAGCACTAAGATAGCCCAGACTGGGTGAACCACTTATATCTGTGTCTCTCTTGTTTTATGCATTTTCTGTGTTTATATTTCGGCAATATTTTATGTGTTCCAATGCTCTGTAATATATAATTTTCTAAAAATGAGCATGGAATATATTATGATGGTGATGTTTTCCTTAGACATGCTTTATTATGTGGAATTTTGAATCTATGATAAATACAATTTCCATAGGTAGGTAGCTACACCTAGCATAACAAATTTAAAATTCTTAACCTTTTTCTATAGAAGATAAAAAAGACAAGGGAAATACTTGTTATATTTCGCTTTCCTTTTGTCTCCTTTGTATGGCTCCCATCACTCCTTCTCTAACTTAATCCACTCGAAAAGTGCCTGCAATCATAAACAGAGGACAAAAACCAATCAAAGCAAGGGATCTATCTATTATAAAAAAATGGAATCAAAATCATTTAGACATACAATCATCATACATAAAGAAAATAATATGGGAAAAGGTGTAAACAACTTTATTAAGTAGAAGGAAGAGTTACAACCATGAAGTCAGATCCAATGTCACTCCTCCAGCTTTAGTTCCAACCAACATCACATCAAAAGCAAAACACTCCGGAAGCATAATAATACTTTCTTATCAAACCTCACACCAACAAAATCTCCTTACAAATTCTCAAAGTCCAGACCCTGATCACTTAGATGAGTGCTCAAGTTATAGGAAGATGGAGGTGGTTTGGTGATAAATGAGGGTATTGAATGGCCTTCCAAACTTAGATTTAATTTCCATGGAGGAAAGGAGGAGAGGATAGGAGGTTACTTAACTCATTCCCTATCTAATTTAAAGCTCATAGGAGATGATAAGTGTGGCAATCTTCTAGGAGGCTCCAGAAGATAAGAATATTCCCATAACCCTATGAGGATTTCGCTCAATCTCACTCATCACAGGTCAAAATGGAACTAAGTGCTATGAAATGCACCCTGACATGGGCCTACCTACACTAAAGCGCACTTACCCCTGACCAAGGCTGCACTGGTCCCTCAAGGAGGCATTTCTGGAGGGCTTCAGGCCAAGAAACGTTTAGGGAAGGAGGCATTCAAAGTGATTACTTCTCTAGGGCATGTAGCAACTGAATCAGGGCTTAATAAGCACTAATAGTATTGATCCGAATGTTGGTAGTTAAAGCATGAAGTCGAAAATGATAATGTTGAGTGATATGCTTTATAATGTGATGAGGAGGTTCCGATGCAGATGGTGACCTGCATCAATTGTAATACATAATATCATGATATTTTGGATTTTTCATGAATTATTAAGGGAAGGCATACCCATGCTCAGCATATAAACTTTCATTACATGTACATAGATAGTCGTCTACAGATATAGACACATGATGGGATGACCATCAGTGTAAAGCCATCGTATGGATGATTTGGTACTTTCCTGAAATCACAGCCTAGATGGATGAAACTAGATCTAGGGTCTTCTATCTCATTCAATCTTTCGCTCAAGCACAATTCTAACCTTGTGAATATGTAATCTGAAGTCAAAAATGGGAAGAGACCGTCTGATTACCAGCCAATGATGTGAGTCGTTAATAGACACGAGAGAGATCAATGATAATGATAATGATCCTCAAGGTAATGCAGTACATTCTACATGGTGTGAATGGATGTTTTGATGTTGAACACCATACAAAGTCTTTTGGTCGAAGGTCAGTGATGTCAACTGATTCAGAAGTGAGAAACTTGCCATTGATGTATGCAAGCCCCAAGGTACTGAAAGGGTGTTTCTAAGTCAACTTCTTGGATAATGTGCTGATGTCGACAAGAAGCAACTCCTCACTGGAGGGCCTTGATGTACCCTACATCAATGACACGAAATGAGTGTAATGAAATTTGGAGACAGAATGTGACTGAAAACATAAGGTTCAGGAATGGCGGTCATGAAAATGAAGGTTTATGAGTATTGCAAAGGATGAATTTAACTGAGTGACTTCTCTTGAACATGTCGACGACACTAAATAAATTAGCAGCATTGACCCAAAATCAAAATAATGGATGGTATGATAGACCAAGGTATGATGACCATCAAGCAGATAACCCAACCCAAGTAGTCATAGTGATGAAGTGAAAGTGTCATTTTCAAGAGCTACCTGTTGCCATAATGTGATTTACCCCTTTTCCCATTCCCCTAGTCATTGCTGACCAGTGCCTCTTTATTTTTTATCAAGCTTGAGGTGGATAACGTATGCTTGTTGTGTAATTCCACCCTTCGGGTGAATCCATCACTATGTGATGTTTTAACGAGTCTATCGAAGGTGAAACTCAGTCTTGTCATGATGGACAAGTTTGTCGTTATTTGATGTTTTCATTTCTAGAGAGTTTGAAAAGGGACAAAAATAAAACTCCACAAGTTCTTTTTCGTAGATTTGCCTCTCAAGTCCGAAAAAGTGTAAAATAATACGAGAGAGAACTTATTCACCATGTTCGATCAATGTATTCCTTTTTCGTAAATAATCTATCTCAGTGTGGAAAAGGGTTAAAATTATACTAAGTAGATGTAAGTTCCAATCTATTAACGAGATGTAAAGGACAAGCACTCTACAATCTTTCGATATTTCGCGAGTCTGAAAAAAGCTTAAAGAGGACTCCACTTAGAGGAACGAGTGGTGTGTAGGATAGCAACTGGTTTTGGTGATGTTGGAACTTCTCAAAACATGTAATGGTCAAGACGCTAGATAATAAGGCCACTCATTGCAACTGTTCCTTAAAAAGGATAAAACAACCAAGAGAAAATGTATGATTGGCCAAGCAGATAGTGACAATGGAAGGAGAAAAACCAAGGCTCATCTGACAAAAGAGGCTGATAGAATGACAATCATGAGGGTTAGAATGGAGATGGGTTCATTTTTACACAAAACATCATATATACAACATGCCCTCCACATCTTCTTTACACAATATTATTTATACATAGCATTTCATAAATAACATGTACACAATACCCTATATACATAACACTACATGCACACAACATCATAGGTGCAACATGTACAACATATATACAACAGTTGTAATGCACATCCACAGACCACACATTGACTCTATTAAGCAACATTTCTTCTAGTGCCTTTCCACTATTCATGCATGTTTCAATATGTTGTAGATCACATTACTTTCATTCCACTTATGTATCCCTCAACATTACCTATCCATAACATAAACATAGGCATAGTACAAGCATATAATATCAATTCATATCCACATGATACTGACCTTGTATATCTGTCAGGGATACTCTTCCCACTTGATTCCTCATAAGACCAAGAACCTCTTCATGCAATTCTCCTGCATAAGAAATCATTCCTCCACAAGAATGACCTCTCACAGCCCTGTCAGACAATGACATAGATACATAGGTACATACATATATATAAACATTAGCATAAACAGTCATGATCCAGTTAGAGAACAACATACATACATACATACATGTATACATATATAGACATAAGCATAATCATGATCACAATATAATTACAAGATGTCATAAGGTCTAGGTTAAGAGAACTCCCTTTATGTGTGCAACACATGTGCAACATCAAGAAAAATAGTTCCCAACATATCCAAGGCATATGAAACCTCTAATCCATTCACCTTACCTTTCTTGATTACATTTCCCATGACTATCCTACCATCGTCTATTTACACCTATGGACTCAACCAGTCCAACTGGTTGTCATACTCTTGCCTTCAAATGCCCTTATACATGTACTGAGCTTCATCCAGGTCTTACCTTACCTGTCGGGTACCACACAACCCTCCCTGAGCTCCATTTACTTCCTCTTTCCCCAACCAATTCCCAAGACTCTCAATACATAAAAATCAAGACCAAGTAATCCAACAAGAAGAAAACCATGAAAACCAATAGCAATACGACATCACAAACAAAGTGGCATGATCATGCACAAACAAAAATTCAAATCAAGCATAAGTAAATTACAAAAAACTGAAAGAAAAATACTAGAAAAAAACACCATGACTCAATCCCCATGCTTCCCAGTACTTCCAAGGAAAATTCAACTTGAGACTTCTTGAAGATTTCAGGGTAGTCTCTTTTTGCATGAAATTACCTGACTCATACTGTCATACAAAAATAAATTTCAGTGTATAAACAAATATAATAATATACTAGCTATCTTACCTTGTTGTGCCATTCACATTTACTTGTAGTTGAACACATATGTGCCATCTCTCAAGGGACTCCAATTCCCTTGACATATCTAGCTATAACTAGACAATAGTTGTTATACCTATCAAATACATGTCCATGAATATAGAACACATCCACATAATTTTGGACAAGATCAAGGTTAAGAAGACTTCATGTATGCAAAGCACTCATTTGTTTGGAATTGTGGTTCCAACCATATCCCAAAGGGTTTCTCACCCAATTCCTTTACGTTACCTTTTTACCTTGTTTCAATCAAGTCTTACTATGCATTGTCACATCACCCAAATGTTAGTTATATAAACACATAAACTATTACTGTGTCATGCTAATACCAAGCACGTTTCCTTGCAACTGCTCACACATGTCGATCACATGTTTCAAATATCAAGAAAACATATCTACTAATTTGAAATCAACCTTTACCAAGTCTCACAACCATGTCATACCCAACAGTCAACTCACATACATCATTCATAATATAAAATTCTACAACTATCACCTACATACACTCAAATACATATCAATTGTCTCAACACATATGTGTTAGTACAACCATCTTAAAACAAGATCATTTGTTCATGTAATCTTACATACATATACTCATATCATGCAATTAATAATACATTCAAACAACATATAGATGACATAATAGACACCAAACACTCAAACATCAAATAGACAACATAATCAAACATTCAAACACCAAGTAGATGAAATAAGAAAACTTATCCCTTAATGTATCTCAGGGGAGGCTATCTTGTATGCACAATCAATATAGATTAGCACAATATAACTTCAAAACATATCAACTCAAACATAAATAAGGTCATGATATCCCTAACAGTAACTAGCTAACATGGTCACATCATAATCTCATAAAGAATTGTCATTCATGCATAACAATCACCTATGCACAGTTAATCTAGATTAGTATGAGATAATATCACAATATATTAACTCATACCTGAATATCATAACCATAACCATCTGCATAGGCCAATCAAATTTAGCATGATACATATGACAAGATCTTAATGCAATAACCCTAATCATCAAATTAACTATCATATAACCATCAACAAGTCAACATATAACATACTTATCAACAATATATATATAATAACCATCAATTTAACAATCATATAACGATCAACAAGTTAACATATAGCATATGTATTAACAACATATAACATAATAATCAAGTTAACTAATATAAAACAACAACAATGACAATGCATATAACAACAAGTTACTATCATTCATGACTAGATGACACATGTGCATATGACTACACTGATCAACTAGTGTGTATCATACATGTAACAAAAATAAAAATAGAATAACAATCATATAATTAACCCTATTTCTTATAACAACCAATAACTAGTTACCTGCATACCAAACATACTAACCTATATGATGATCTGCTCTCACCCGGAAGTATAGTGTCGCAACCTCACTTTGATGATCTATATCTCTTAATCTATCTCAACCAACACAACAACATCATAAAATATAAAAACCATCATTATGACCTAAAATGCATACAATGACCTCATGAACAATAACCTTAACCATTACAATGCGTAACAACATATAGACATTGACATGCATAACAAATGCATATACATCTGACATGCATTCATGACTAAAGCATACCAACAACAGAATCATAAACTCCTACATGGCAACACAACCACAAAAATGACCAATACTATGCATACATAACAAAACAATGTAAACTTTGAAACGGGAACTCTGGCCCAAAAACCCGAAAAAAACCACAAAAACAGTGCTCAAAACGAAAAGTGTGTATACTGGAACGATGTTTTTTTTTTTTAGGTGTCAATTTTGCGGCTGTTTTAAAAATGGCAGTGACTACGAAATTTTCTACGAAATTTTCCTGCAAAATATAGCTTCAAAACGAAAGTGTTGATACTGGAATAATGATTTTTTTTTTAGGGTTAATTTTCATACTTTTTAAACAATGCTAATAAAACCAATTTTTTATGTCTCAAACAAAGTTAAATTTTAAGGAAAAACACATTAATGTTTCTGGTAGAATATCATTTTTCTTTCCTAAGTATAAATTTAACATGTTTCCAACCACAAAACTAAAAAAACATGACATTATGAACAAATTATATCATGGAATGAATTCAAAAGTCTTTATTTGTACACTGAATAAAACAGACATTATATCTCTAATTTGATATTGCATTGTAGATATTTAACCAATAAAATTTATCATACTTAAGACATAATCCAACAACATAAAAATGCTTCATAACTTCTCATTTAACAAAATATGGAAAACATTAATTTTATTTGAAGATACGATGCATACATCAGTTATATAAACTGTCTTAAACAATTATTCAAAATCACTCATATTTTCTTGCACACCATCAGAATTCACATCTTCAGATGAGTGACTGGATGCTGACGAAGATGTTCCATATTCTTCTCTGTCATCAACTAGTGCCCCATCTGAGTCCACATGCATGCCCAAGATTCCAGGTTTCAAAAGTCTTCTAGATCTACGACTGGTTTCAGCAGAGTCCCATGTCAACACTGTTCCTTCTGGTAACAACCTTTTCAGAATATCTGTCGTCTTGAAGCGAAGAGTTCCTCTCTTTGTTAAATTGAAGTCATAAACAAGTATGTCAACATCCTTCAATTGTAATATGTCTGTGTGGCAACGATTTATATTTGTACCCTTTCTTTTTCTTTTTCCACCATTTTTTTTGTCAACTACCATCTCTGGCTTATACACAACATTGAATGGGTGTGTATTTGTGGCATACCAATGTACTTCAACACCTGTAACATCCTCAATTTCTGTAAAGACCTTTATAACTTTAGCAACCCAAAATGGATAGCCATTGGGATCTCCATCTGCTAGCACTGCAATCATGCAACCCTCCTTAATATCTTGTACTGAACCCCTATAAAGGTCTTCCATGGCTTCACGTTGTGCACGAGATCTTCTGGAACCTATATACATCTCTCTTTCCTCTGCCTGTGAAGAATTAATAATACCTTGAGATTGTTGTTGTTCAACAATGTTTACTTCCTCATGTTCATTCGACACATTTTGTGGCCAAATAAATGGATTTTTCAAAGGTATATCTTCATTTATTATTGTCGAAATGAGATCACATTGATTATTGAAAAACGACTCCCACCAAACTGAATCAACAATGTCAAAGTACTCATATGTATATCTAATACATTTTTTAATTTCTTCCAGGCAATCAGAATAATTTATAGCCCTGTTCTGTCTACGTGCATTTTGAACTTCACCAACTGATTGTAATAACAATATTTTTGATGCAAATATTGGATGATTTGGAATGAACTTCAAAAATTGCAATCCTGATGACGGTGCCCACTCTGTAGTAGTTGAATACTTCTTGCCCCATATTAGTGTTTTCACACCAATTTTTTTGATACGAAATTGATGTTGGAAGCTAATGTCATTAAGTTGTTCAATGCATTTCCCCTCACCATATGATCCCAGAATAAACCTTCGCATGTCAACAGTTTCTTCCAACACTTCAAAAGCAGGCTCTGGCATGTATGATTTCTTAATACATTCAATTAGTGATGGCAAGCTCCCAACTTCCTTCCTCCTCAATGTGACTGAAAAATGACTGAACATCTGATCAATATGGTCATGAGTGTGCCCAACAAGAAGGAAACCAACCTTTACCTTTTGAAAAATTCTCAATTCAACAAGCATGTTCAGATACCCAAAAACAACCTGATTTTTGTTTTCACGGCAAGTGTTGTCCAATTGTAGATACAAAACTTCAGGAAGATTACCAGACCAATGAGAAATCACATAATGAATTATGGTTATGGTCAGATTTGCATCATTATGAATATTTGGAGCTGTGAAGTACACCCTTGGCAACATTTTCGCGTTGAAGACCATACAACCAACCAAGTGAAATTGAATAAAATTTTCCTCTTGTAGATTTTTGGGTGTGCGAACAAAATGTGGTAAAAGTGTTTTCTTCTGGTCGATACCATCAATTATCAAACCAAAATATTTATTTGGATTATCATAACACTTCTTTCGATGCTTGTACAACTTCTTCCTTTCATTTGTTTGTTGTTCGCGATGCTCCTGAAGTTCTTTGACAATTAAATCTACACAACATAATTAATTATTATTAAATGAACACTCAATTACCTAATGTAACTAAATTCTAAGAGTAAGAGTATTTTAATACCATTTATTTGTATTTAAATGATATTAGAATAATAATAATTATAGATTAATTAATTTGGACTATTATACGAGATATAATGACCATTATATTTAATAAATATGGTATTATATTATTTAATATACTCAAATTAACCAATGAATTATCTTAATACTGAATTATATTTAATTTTAGATATACATATACATTTATTTAAATTAACAATTGAATTCTTTTATTTACCGGGTTTAGCTATTTATAGGAATATTAATAATTAAATTAAGGGTTTGACTAGGATCATTAGGTCAAAATTAGCCGTTGGCAATATAGACGTTGGAGTCTCTGCACACTCTATTTAATCAGCTAAGCCGGATTGGTTCTTCAACTTGTCGTGACGATGAACCACACTGGTTGGTTCGAAACGCGTCGACAAAAGATGGTTTATGTGATTTTGCCGAAGATTTTCTAAACATTGTTATGGATCACAGAAGTCTAAATTCCTTAATAAAAGAAATTCATTAAGAAATATGTTTTCATAGTTGATGACTATACAATTTTAAAAGTAAAAGTTATGAACACTTACCTCTTTCTGAGCCTTCACATTTGTCCCTTTTTTATTTAAGAGAAGCACATGTACTGCAAATCCCCATCCTTGTCTTCTTAGGAATACGAAAATTATTGAATTCTTTCTTCCATATCTTCACAAAATATTGATATGTAATAAAGTGGCCCTGTCCCTCAGCACTTTCTGCATATTCTTTGTATAAGTTGTAGATTTCTTGTCTTGAAAAATTATCTGGAATATGTATTGTCTCTCTATTTGGCATACACTCTCCATGCTTTGAAAAGAAATCTTTCATCCATGACATTGCAGTATTTGATAATGGCCCAAACTGTCTTTTATAACGTACTTCTGAATAAAATGTGGGATCCTTTTCCGAATTTTCTTGAATTCTCGAGAGACGAAAATTCCCAAGTGAATGAAACATTTTGAAAGCTTTTCTACACAATAAAAAATTCCTAATATGATAATCATAACCTGAAAATGTAGATTGCATGCAGCCAACTAAATATGAGTTTTGCATGCTTTTATTCATTGACAAATATCTCTTCCTGCTTTCTAATGCAAATGTGAAATCGATACATTTCAAGCAATTTTTTTGGCAACATTCACTTGAAATGAGAGCGCTGGTAGAACTTCTTCTCGTCAGATATTCTGCTCTACCCCTTGTATAACTAGAATAGCTTGCATTGATACGAAAAGGTCTGCTCCTGCTCCTCGATACAATATTTATTGGCAACATCTTCATCATTGGATCATCATTTTTATAAGGATTTTCATCATCATTAAGAGGAATGTTATCCACACTATGATCAGCTCTGATTTTCAAATTTTGACTGAGAGGATACCCTTGATCTTCCCCTTCTTCAGTGCTACTATCATAGTCCTTAGAATTCAGACTAAATGGAAAATCGGACTCGATGTTTAATGGATATTCTTCCTCATGTACATTGTCAGCGCTACTCTCATAGTCCATAGAATTAGGACTATGTTGAAAATGTGGCTGTTTACTCTCCCTCCCCCCACCAGCCCCCCCCTGCCCGAGCCGTCCCACCCTCCTCCCTCCCTCGCCTGGCCAACACCGCCCCCCTCCCTCCCCCGCCCGGCCAACCCCGCCCCCCTCCCTCCCCCGCCCGGCCAACCCCGGCCCCCTCCCTCCCCCGCCCAGCCAACCCCGCCCGGGCCGCCCCATCCCCCTCCCTCCCCCTCCCCCGCCCGGCCAACCCGGCCCAGGCCGCCCCACCCCCCTCCCTCCCCCTCCCCCCGCCGGCCCCCCCCGCTCAGGCCACCCCACCCCTCCCCCTCCCGCCACCCCTCCCCGGCCCCGCCCCACCCCTCCCGCCCCTCCCCCTCCCGCGACCCCTCCCCGGCCCCGGCCCACCCCTCCCGCCCCTCCCCCTCCCGCGCCCCCTCCCCGGCCCCGCCGCCCACCCCGCCCGCACATGGCCACCCCCAGGCCGCCCCGCTCCGCCCACCCCGCCCACACATGGCCACCCCCAGGCCACCCCGCTCCGCCCACCCCGCCCGCACATGGCCACCCCCCCCGCCGCGCAGCGCCACCCCCGGGCCGCCCCGCCCCGCCCGAGGGGCGGAGCGTAGATTCCCGGAATCGACGCTCCGCCCCTCGGGCGGGGCGGGGCGGCCCAGGGGTGGCCCTGTGCGGGCGAAGGGGGTGGGCGAGGTGAGCGGCGGGGCCGGGGAGGGGGCGAGGGAGGGGGAGGGTGCCGCCTGCGCAGCGCCACCCCCGGGCCGCCCCGCCCGCCCGAGGGGCGGAGCGTCGATTCCCGGAATCGACGCTCTGCCCCTCAGACGGGGCAGGGCGGCCCGGGGGTGGCCCTGTGCGGGCGAAGGGGGCGGGCGAGGTGAGCAGCGGGGCCGGGGAGGGGGCAGGGGAGGGTGAGGGGCGGGCGGGGTGGGGCGGGGGAGGGGGGCGGGGCGGCCCGGGCGGGGGTGGCCGGGCGGGGGAGGGGCGGCCCAGGCGGGGGTGGCCGGGCGGGGAGGGAGGGGGAGGGGGGTGGGGCGGGCCGGGCGGGGGTAGCCGGGCGGGGGAGGGGGGTGGGGCGGCCCGAGCGGGGGTGGCTGGGCGGGGGAGGGGGGTGGGGCGGCCCGGGCGGGGGAGGGAGGGGGAGGGGGTTGGGGTGGCCCGGGTGGGGGGGCTGGGCGGGGGAGGGGGGTGGGGCGGCCCAGGCGGGGATGGCCGGGCGGGGCAGGGAGGGGGAGGGGGGTGGGGCGGCCCAGGCGGAGGGGCCGGGCGGGGGTGGCGGGTGGGGCGGCCCGGCCGGCGGAGGGAGGGGAAGGGAAGGGGGAGGGGGGTGGGGCGGCCTGGGCAGGGGTAGCCGGGGGCGGGGGTGGCCGGGGGCGGGAAGGGGGAGGGGGGTGGGGCGGGTGGGGGGGGGGGGGGGCCGCCCCGGCCGGGGGAGGGAGGGGAAGGGGGAGGGGGCGGGTGGGGCGGCCCGGTCGGGGGAGGGAGGGGAAGGGAAGGGGGAGGGGGCGGGGGGGTGGGAGGGACGCCCCGGCCGGGGGAGGGGGGGGTGGGGCGGCCGGGCGGGGGGGGCCGGGGGCGGAGGGGGAGGGGGGTGGGGCGGCCCGGGCGGTGGGGCCGGGAGTGGGCTGGGGGGCGGGTCGGGGGAGGGGAAGGGCAATTTTGACTATACAAATAAAAATTTTATGGTATATTTTTGTTGTTAATTTAAGTTAATATGTTTTTTTATTTACTAATTTATGTGTTTTTTTTTTAGGAAAATGGCATCAAGGAAAATTTCTGTGAATCTTTCTGCACCAAGGAGTCTTAAAGGTGTATCTTCAAAAAAAAATTGTGAACGAACTCCACCTGAGCTCATACCTACAAATATTTCAAGTGCTTTAAGTGATAAGAAGCTAATCTCAGATTTGAAAAGTTCAAAAGAGGTGAAATTTCCATCAAGAGCCTGGTATGTGAAAGAAAGAGAGAGCACAACTGTGAATATCTATCTATACATTGATACACGCAATAATAATGAAAATTTGGAGGTGATGGGAAACGTCATAGATATGTGTTCGGTACCAAACACTGAAGTTGTTTACATACTTACAAAAGCTGCCAAGTCACATGAAAGGATTAAATACCGACTATCATATTCATTATATGACAGGAGAGATGTATCTACAAAGTTGTGTAAACAAATCGTAAATGATATGACACGAAACATGGTAAGTATTGTTATTTGTATTTTTATTTTGCGTTTTGAAAATGTCTCGCTATATTTTTTAACTTTGTTTATATTAACATATGATATTTTGTTTGGCAGAATTTTGTTGAAAGCTGTTCAATTATGTTGGGAGGCATTCATTTCATAGAGCATGATATCAAGAATGTTGTCAACAATTTTTACTCAGTGTCAGAAGAAGATATGCAAAACATGGAAAATGTAGTAATTGATGATGCTACAAAACTACATCCAAATAATCAGAAAAAAAGGCCTCTGGTGGATAAATCTAGCAAGGGTAAACAAGTTACTTTTGAGGACGATGAAGTTGAAATTGGCAATGAAGCATATGTTGCCATTACTGAAGATGACATTGAAATTGCAGAAGGTCGTAAAATACCAAAAGTAACAATGCCCAAGAATAGATCTCTTGAGAATGTTAAGACGAAAAAAAGTAGAGTTGAAGATATTGAAGTAGTCATTACCAGCAGTCAAGAACCTAGTGAAACTTCAAAAGAAAGCAGAGAAATCATTACACCAGGAGCTGATTTAGGTGATGGCATTATCAAAACAAAACAAAATGCCATTCGACAAAATTTGACAAAGAGAAACTTAATTCATGGTGGTCGTACATTTCAGTTAAATGTCAGACAAACCTATAAGGCAAGTGAAGGACAATGCCAATATCAAGTCAGAAAGCCACATCATCTGCATGTTCACAACTTGAAGACATTGATGAGGTACAATCCATATGCTCATGTGGTTAGTTATGTGCTTCTTGTTGATCCACAGTTCCCAACAAAGAATTATTTGATAAGTCAAAATGTTTTGAATACAATTATTATGTGCTTGGGGGAAACCATTCTGTTGAAGCTCAAAGACAATTGATGGAGGAATATCCTAATAACCCACGTTTTGAAACAATGAAATGTATCATTTATGTTGGTTTAAATGAAACAGAAGCAAAGTTAGTGGCATGGGATCATAATTCAGATAATGAATATAGGATGTCTATGACTTTGATCCAAAAGGTTAGATTTATTCATAGTGAATTCCTAGAAAAATGTGGTGGGGATAAGATCAATATTACTGCAGATTTCCGAAAGGAATGTTGTATGGAAATAGGCTATCAAATTGAAGATAAAGGCAATTCAAAAAGTGGAAAAGACAACAGATCTAGCGATTTATTCAGAGGTGTTGATAACATTTTCCAATTGGCATTTAGAACTGGAGATATTTGGAATTTGATTGATGACATTTTTAGCATGTGGGAAGACATTCGCATTAAAAACCAGAGGGTCAGAAAGTCTAAGTCATTGATATGTAGCAACAATAAATCAGCGCCTGAACTGAAGCAACTTCCAGACGATATGACCATCACGCCTTGGAGGGCGATGCAAGGAGTGAAAGATGAAAAAATTGTCAAAACAATATTATCTCGTGTGAAGTCGGGGGAATTATCATTGGAAGAAATGTCTGAAGAATTTCAAAAGTAAGTTTGCTGAATTATTTTTACTTATTTCCAGGATTATAGTTATCTTTTAAATAAAACATTTTGTTATTGGTAGTATTTGTTATACATATCATTATATTAATTTTTTCTTACTTTATCTATGCAGTCACAAAGTTTACATGAAAATTCAGGAACAAATGGTTAAATTGTTGAATGAAGATAGTTGGGATGATGTTGCACGCAACTATCTAGATTCAAGTTCTACATCAACATTGAAAGATTTTTATCTTGCATTTAAAAAGGTAACTTGATTTATACATTCAGTTTTAATCATCTGTGTACTATTTTTAATTTAAAACTTACACATACATTTGTTTGTTTCGTAAAAGATGAAGAAAGAAGATAATGGAGCACCAAACAGTTTCAAGACTTTTATTGAAAAAATAAAGATTGAAAGACTGAGAAAGCAACGTATTAAGAATGTTGAACTTGATCCAACTCTTAATCATTTCATTTGGAATGGGCTAGACACTATTCAATATCAAGTAATACAAGGCGACTCTGAAGACATTGCGAAACTCGTACCAAAAAGGGATTATGCCCTGGTTATTGCAGATATTCCCCATGGTTTCAATATTCCAAACATTTGCTATGATATTGACCATTATACTTATCAAGCTTTTAATAAAGTGGTGGCGTGATTTAAGGAAGTGACGTCATCACCATTATGGAGATTTGTGACATTTCATTCAGACACACAATTGGCAATGTTATTGTCAAGCTTCAAGGGGAAAACAAATTCAAGGATGCAGCTTACATGGTAAGACGTTTAAAGGTATATTTGATTAATGTTGAAAAATTAATTTATGTACAAGTTAATTGAACTTTTACTATTTTATGTTACAGGCAAAAGTCAAATCTTCTTGACAATGAAGATCAACAATTTATAAATGACTGTGAGTTCATTCATATTGATAGTTGGGCAAAAGCTGATAGCCATATGTCTATGATTTTTAATCAGGTGGACAAAAAAAGTCATAGCCAAATACTGAGTTATGATGCTGTTGTGAGAAAACTAACATATGAAGACAAAGAAATGAAAGGAGAGATAGTTAACATTTATCAGAAACTACAATTATTGATTAACTATCTTATAGACATATGTTCAAATGAAGGAGATTGGGTTCTGGATTTATTTTCTGGCTCAGGTACGTTTTGCCACATGGAATTGAATTTCAATATGTTATTTTTTTTAATTAATATGTCATTGTACTAATTTACTTCATTATTTTTTTTTGCTTGATAATTAGGTACAACACTAGCATGCTGCCTTCAAAAAGGAATAAATTGCATTGCAATTGAGAAAGATCCATTACAATGCAATTTCATTCAGCAAAGAATTAATGCTCTTCAATTTCTTCCAGATGCAATGCAAGAAATTGGGTTGAAGAAAGGGGACTTTAGTGAATCACGTGTGGAAAAAAAGGCAAAGGAACCCCAACCACCATTACATGGAATGTATGGAAAGACATATATTGGGGGATTTGCAGACATGAAAGACCCATTAGAAGAGGAAAATGAGCAAAATGAGCAAAATGAAACAGAAAATATTGTGGAAGAGGACAATAATGAAACTCTAGAGGACGAAGAGTTTGGATTACGTGACATTGTTGATTAAATTTAAGTTATGCTTGTAACTCAAGCTTTGCAATGTTTTGACTTTGACATTTTATGAGAAGAATAAACACTCAATTAGGGTTGTTATACGTTCAATATTGGTAATATGTGATTTTTGCATTGATTTTTAAGTTAATCATTATTTTTTGAAAAAAAAGTAGTTATTATTATCTTTTTGGCATGAAATTCATAAAAAAAACTATTATTTGACCATTTTTAGTTAATATTTTTGTATAAAAACTGTGATTTTGACATGTTAATTCTAGCAAAAAATTATCAAAACGTTTAGTTTTTTTGTTATATTTATGTTAAAAATGGTTATTTTTTATGTCCATTGTTAAAAAATGATGTTTTTTAGAAACAATTATTTCATGTGGATTGAAAAATTAATTAAGGATGTCTAAATATGTAGATTATCTAAAATTCAAACTATCGACTTTCTAATTTAAAAACGCAAAACAATAAAAACCCCACTAAAAAAAAAAAAATTAAGATAGAGAACAAGAAAATATGAATACAATGACGACTTCAAAAACTATCAAATTTAGAAAATAATTTTTTACATTTCACACACTAGAAAATTTAAAGTCAAAAAATAGGTCTTTTAAAAAAAGGGTGTGATGCAGAATACTCACTTTTTAAAATCAGGATGAAAATCACTACCATTCACTACCATTCTAGAACTTAATGCACATGAAAAAAATTAAAGTTCCAAAAACCATGTTCTTAAAAAAACATGTGTATTTTGCATCAACACTTTTGAAAATCGGGTCATTTTTTTGCCACCTCTACAAAACGGGTAACAGTATCAGTTCCCGTTTCAAAGTTTACATTGTTACAAGCACATATACCATAAGAATAAGGAAATATGTTCAACTGAAATATATGCATGACAAACACATTTCGTCCATCCAGTCCAAGTGTTGAACCATGTTGTGATACCACTTTGTAACACCCTCCTCCCACATCTACCCAGGTAACCGGCCAACCAATTTAAACATGTGATGAAGAGTTACTATGATATGATTCAAATCCCCATGTGCTAGTTAAGAAAGTGGGAATCACAGAACGCACTACACGAACCTTCTAGACATACTGCAAAACCCCCAAAAGCCATCCAAACCTCCTAGGTGACTAGCCCCTGAGACAAACTGATGTTCTACTACACTGAACCCCTAGTTTCTCCCATAACACGGTCATGAGTGTGACCAAAACCCTATAGTCACTCCTACAATAATGTCATTCATGTGAATGGGGACTTTCCTAAGTATTTTTGTTCCTATGAATCTAAATTTTGTGCCACGTTTTTAGCGCCAGGGCTCATGTCACTACCTAGAACTCCATGAAACTACTAGAAATGAAATATAACATTGTAACAATGATATAAATTCTATTAATTGAATAGGGACTTGACTGAAGCCCTGCTATCCATGACAAGAATTTCTTCAAACATGTAACAAATATGCATTCTATAGGTTTAAACAACATATTTGAGGATAGAGGTCTCATAGTTATCTGAGAATCACTAAGAAGCATTGATGCCTTGTCACAATAATTTCATTACCATCTATGAAGTCACATATTCATTGTACATTCAGCGATTAACCAAAACATGATGACAACCATATATTTTCACTATCATAAAACTAATTCATAACCAACATATAACCAATAGAAATATGAGGGATATAACAACCATATAAGCCACATATAAACAAGTATATTTACCCATAAAATACCATGGAGAAATATAGATCTTATTGATGATTTCATAATCCAACCAGGTATGGGACTTCCATGAACCACCTGACCATAGACTAGGACGAACCAAATCTTTCTTTTAGTGAGTCAACCCCATGCCATATTCCAAGCATGAATGTGGGATCTCAAAAACCAAATCAATCAAAATCAGTCAGGGCTTGTGGAGGCCAAACCACTTCAACCCTCAACTAGTGATTCCACCTCATGGTTGAACATCACTAACCATCACCAAATTGGTCTCTACCCAAGATTTATAGGGCTCTAGAGCATTTGTTCCAACTAGGGCTTCCAAGACTACTAACTCAACCGACAGTTGTTGTTGGGCTTCTAGAGTATTTTTCCAACTGGGGCTTATAGGGCTAGTAATTCAAAAAACCAAGGACTTCCATAGCATTTTTCCAACCAAGGCTTCTAGGACTAGTAACTCAACCCAAGATGTTACAGGGCTTCCAAAGCGTTTGTCCAACAAAGACTTCTAGGAACTAGTAACTCAACCCACAGCCAAAGGCACAAGAAAACAAACCAAAAACCAAAAGTAAAACCCAAAACACCATGGCTATCCTAGAAATTGAAAGTCTAGGAAAAACCACTTTTAATCTAGACAATCCTCCATGAGAATGACAACTCATAACTAAGAAAACAAACCAGAAAACAAAAGTAAAACCCACAACACCATGGCTATCCTATAAATGGAAAGTCTAGGAAAAACCACTTTTAATCTAGACAATCCTCCATGAGAATGACAACTGATAACTAAGAAACCACATGAATGAGCCATGCATTCCAAAACTAGCAAGGAAATCATACATGCAACTTGATACCTACAAAGAAATCCAGTTGTATCTGCCAATTTCACTGTCCTCTTGCACTTTCCTAATTTCCTTTTCCTTATTTCTCCAAATCACAAGTATTCCACACTCTAAGAGTTCTCCAAGAAACTCTAAGTGTTCAATAGTATGAGAGAGAGAGAGAGGATAGAAGAGAGCTCCACCAAAACTGCCAAAAATCTACAAACTAATCCTTAGAAACCCTTTTATCAATGAGGCCTCTATTTTCTTTAGTTTCCATTATTTTCCTTCAACTTCCTCCTCACATGCAACCTGTGACATTTCACCTTCCTTTTCTACTATCTTCCAATATTTTCATAAATAAACGCAAAATAATGTCTCTTTTCCTTTCCAAAACCTTTTCCATTTCCTTTACCAATTTCATTAGTTGTAATAATTAAAATGAACACTCACTGGAATGTTTTACCCACCATTCAGCTTGGAATATGTCTCCCATGACCATGGTCTTGTATATTTTTATATAGAGTTTTAACCAGGGTTGTTATAAAGTCATGCCGGGACTAGATTCTTCAAGAAAGAGTTATGCCCAATCCCCCATGATGACCTAATTATAGGTAGTTTCAATAGATTGAACTTGTATAGAGTGCCACATATCACTATTTCAAATCTGATGCTCGGATAGAAAGTTATGACGATTTTCCCTAGGTCACCTGTTTGAGATGGAATTCTGGATCCTACAAAAACCCTAACTTCCTCGGATCATATCTCCAAAAATATAGCCAACCAAGATCCGAAATTTGTACACGAAGTTCAACTATATTTCAGTTCCATGTGGTTTCAATTTTAGATTTTGAAGCCTCGTAGAAAAACCTTTATAGTGAAAATTCCATGATGACCTATTTGAAGAAGTGAAGCCCTAGAATCCAAAGCTCTGATACCAAATGTTATTCAACCAACTCACAAAAATATAAATCAATGACTTTAAAATTATGTTGGGTTGTGTTATATTATTTCCAGGTAGTTAATAGGGGGTTTGAAGGGCACCCATAACCCCACTTTATGGGTTCCAGGGCAGCGCCCCAGAAAATTTTGGTTTTGAACCCTATGTTAGGTTGGGCAGACCCACCTATGGTTTTGTGCATGATTTTCGCACATGTTTTTTGGATGCAATGGTTTTCAATCCATGGTATTGGATGTGATGGTTTTCGGTCCATGGTATTGGACGTGATGGTTTCGGTCCATGGTATTGGACGCGATGGTTTCGGTCCATGGTATTGGATGCTTCAGCATATATAAATATGTATTGTAACATTGAAAGGAACATAATGAAAAATCAAGTTGGTAGTCTCGGTTTTGGGATCCAAGGGAAAATCTCTGTTTATATGTGTTTTATGTGTTATGCTCTCGCATTGTTTATTTTCTGTGTTTTAGAATTAATATGTAGGTAATTTCTGTACCGGGTTAAAACCTACATTTTGTATCAAAGCAGTTTTGGCATCAAGGGGACACCTTTGTTGCTAAGGGGTTTCGCTCGGGCCTGTGGTAGACCCTGCTCAATGGGAGATATGCGAGATCTATTTTGGTGGTGAAAGAAGATGGCAAGCAGTGGAAAGATAAAGATCGAGAAATTTAATGGTCAGAGTTTTGAGTTGTGGAAACTCAAGATGGAAGATCTGTTAGTGGATATAGCCCAGTGGATTGCTATAGATCCGAGTACTAAACTAACTGGAGTGTCTGATAAAGAATGGAAGAAGTTGGATCGAAAGGAAAAGAGCACAATACGATTGTGTGTCTTAGATTCAGTATTGTTGAATGTATAAGGGGAAGCTACGACAAAGGCTTTGTGGGACAAGTTAAGGACTTTGTACTAATCTAAGTCTCTGGTGAATAAACTATTCCTGCGGGAAAAGATATATAACCTGAGGATGAAAGATGGAGACTCGGTGACAAAGCATCTGAATGCATTTAATACTGTGGTAAGTCAGTTAGCACCTGTTGATATTAAAATTTCAGATGAAGATAAGTGCATCATTTTGTTGTTTTCTCTACCAGATTCGTGGGATAGTCTAGTTATTGCAATAGGTAGCAATGCAACTGCCTTGCATTTTGATGAAATAGTCTCATCCTTACTGACGGAGGAGATGACACAGAAAAAAATGGACAGCCAAAATGGTGATGACTTTTCTGTACGAGGATGGACCCAGAACAGAAACAAAAATAAGTCATCGAGTGGGAGATCTAAATCTCCAGGAACACTTGTAAAGGTGGTGTGTTGGAAATGTGGAAAGGAAGGGCACTACAAAAGGGACTGTAAATCTAAAGCTCCTAGCAAAGGAAAGGGATCTGATGAGGCTCCTTCTACAGAGGTGAAAACCACCTCATATGAAGGTGGGGATGTGTACTTAGCTTCTTCAAGTACACATGTAGATCATGAGGCATGGTTGATTGAATCAGGTGCATCCTTTCACTTCACTCCCCATAGAGAGTGGTTCTGTGAGTATGAGAAATATGATGGTGGTGATGTCTTCTTGGGGGATGACAGGAAGGCTAGAATCATTGTCACGGAAAATTAAAGTTGAAGTTGCAAGGTGGAAGGCTTAGAACGCTTCCAGGTGTTCTACATATTCCTACATTAGCCAGAAATCTAATTTCCGTTAGCAAGCTGGATGATGCAAGTGTAAAAATAGTGTTCGAGAAGGATACCTGCAACATGGTTCGAGGAGCACTAGTATTGATGTGGGGAGTTCGGATTGGAACTCTGTACAAACTACAAGTTAGCACTGTTATTGATGGGTGCAATAGTTATGTGGTTCCTGAAAGTGGAGCAGAAAATCTAGTGGTCTTTGGAGAGAATACCATGCTATGGCATCAAAGACTTGGACATATTGGAGAAAAGGGCCTTCAAATACCTCATGGTAAAGTTATGGTAGAAGGTATGAGTAATAGCTCTCTGGATTTTGATTTCTGTGAAAATTGTGTATATGGGAAGCAAAATCGGGTGTGTTTCCCCTTTGGTAGTAAGAGGGTGAAACAAATATTAGAACTTGTGCAAAGTGATGTGTTTGGACCTGTGAAGGTTCCATCACTGAGTAAGTCTATGTATTATGTATCATTTATAGATGACTTCTCAAGGAATACATGGATATATTTCCTTAAGAAGAAATTTGAAGTATTTGACAGGTTTAAAGAATTTAAGGCTCTGGTGGAAAACCAAATAGAGAAGAAGATAAAGGTATTGAGGACAGATAATGGTGGAGAGTTTTGCAGTAAAGAATTTGAAGAATTCTGAAAGAAGTGTGGTATAGCACGATAGAAGACTAGTCCATATACACCTAAGAAAAATGGAGTTGTAGAAGAGTGAATAAGACGTTGATGGAAAGGGCAAGAAGCATGCTCAGTGGTGTTGGGTTAAGACAAGAATTCTGGGCAGAGGTGGTGGATACTGCATGTTACCTGGTCAACAGGTCACCTTCATCAGAATTGGAGGATAAGACTCCTCAAGAGTTATGGACTGGTAAGAAACCCTCTATTTCACATCTGAGGGTATTTGGATGTAATGCATATGTACATGTTCCAAAGGAGAAATGAGCCAAGTTGGATAGTAAATCTGAAAAGTGCATCTTTATTGGGTATAAGGATGGTTTAAAGGGTTATAATATTTAGAACCCAGTAACAAGGAAGGTTGCGTACAGTTGAGATGTGGTGTTTAGAGAGGTGAAAGATGTTATTAAACATGAAGTACAACCAAAGGAACCTAAGAAGATAGAGTTTGAGCTAAAGGAGGAAGAATCAGACTTTACAACAACGGAGGAATCAAAAGATGAAGAGCCACAAACTCCCACTGTGAGAAGATCAATTCGAGAAATAAGGTAGCCAAAAAGGTATAGTCGATCTACTTTCTGTTCAAATTTTGCTTTGTTTATTACTGATGATGATTCCAGAGCTGTGAAGGAAGCAATGGATTCAGAGGATGGAAAACTCTGGAAAGAGGCCATGGTTGATGAAATGGCATCTTTGCACAAAAATGAGGCTTTGGATCTGGTGGAGTTGTCGGCTGGAAGGAAACCCATTGGCAGCAAATGGGTGTTCAAAAAGAAGACAAATGCAGAAGGAAAAGTGGAGAAATACAAAGCTCAGTTGGTAGCAAAAGGTTATTCCCAGGTGTCGGGAATTGATTTTGGTGATATTTTTTCTCCTATTGCCAATGTAACTTCTATTAGATTACTTTTATCTGTTGTTGCTACTTTTGATTTTGAGGTAGAACAGATGGATGTGAAGATAGAATTTCTTCATGGGGATCTCGAAGAGGAAATCTACATGAAGCAACCTGAAGGCTTTGCGGTGAAGGGTAAGAAAGAATTGGTATGCAAGTTAAAGAAGTCTTTGTATGGGTTAAAACAATCACCAAGGATGTGGTATCAGAAATTTGATACATTTATACGAGGACTTGGCTTCACAAGAAGCAAAGAAGATCACTGTGTGTATCTTAAATTAATTGGTGACCGTGTTATTTATCTGGTCTTGTATGTGGATGATATGTTGCTAGTTGGAAATGACAAAGAAATTATCCAGGATTTGAAGACCCAATTGTCCTCCAAATTCGTGTTGAAAAGTGTGCAACAAGAAATGCTTGTTGAGATTGCAACAAGATGATGGAGCTTAGTGAAAAGAGTCGCCTTCACTAAGTGGGCCCGCAGGCTATTTTTGGCGCAAGTCTATTTTTAGACTATGTCTATTTTTAGACATATGGATCATGTCTATGTTTATGGATGATTGATCAAGTTGGGAAAAATAGATGGACTTCTATTTTTGATGAAAGTGTGAGTGATCAAAGTCTATTTTTAGACTGGCTGTCAAAAATAGAAAAGTCAAATATTATTATCTCACAATAATATTTGGACTATAAACTTGATCTTATTCTATTGGAGCACTTCAGTTTGAGCTACAGAGGTGGCACATGCAGCTGTCAGAAGGAAATACGCTTTTCTTATGAGTCAGTTGAGTTGTTGCATGCATGACTTCAGTTAGAACTCAAGTGAGTTGAGTTTAGTGGGCTGGAGGTACAGTTGATGGAGTTGTGTTCAGTTTGACTTAGTTAAACTAGTTGTAGTTAGTCTAACTGCAGATAGACTAATGATGAGTTGTTAAACTAATTATTAACTCATAATATAACTAAAGAATACATCAGTTAACTCAGTTGCATGTCAGTGCATGTTCAGTTCAACAGGGACAAGTGGTAGAGAATCAGATTGCTATCAGTTATGACTATAGTTGTGCATCAGATCTTGCACAATCAAAGGATTGAGTATGCCAATGAGTTTGCTCACGTATTTGGCCCACATTTTAGCCTTTGCTCACGTCCACAAAGAGTGAGTGACTATTTTTCAGGTGAAAAACGAGTTTGGGAAGCTATTCTCATCAGTTCTTGAGCAGGTATTGAGCAGTGGAGGCAGGCAAGTAGCGGGGAGATTTGGAGATCAAATCTGAGCTGTATTGTGTGTAACAGGTGGAGATACTTGTGAGAAGTATTATGTTGTGTAATGTTACATGATTCAATCAATATAATATACAGATAGTGTGGGGTTTTTAGCGAGATGCTTTCCCAGGGATACATACTGTGTTAATGAGTTTGATTGATGCTTCTATGTGCGCCTGTGAATGTTTCTGCTTCTGTAAATTGATGATCAACGTAGAGGAGATTATGTATTATACATGTTCCGCTTAAAATTGTATGATCAGGATAATCTCTGTGAATATGTGTTAAATTATTCAAAATTTCTACATGGTATCAGAGCGAGCTGATTTGTAGAAGAAGTTCTACACTAGCATTTGCACCACATGTTGCAAAGGAAACGCCGTAAGGCAATGATATAAAAAACAATAGCATAGAAGAAAGAAGTCAAATTTTTATGCAAATGACATAAGAAACAACAGCATAGAAGAAAGAAGTCAAATTTTTATGCAATTTTGTTTCTTTACCGGTGTTATTTGTTATCATCAACAAATGGCTAGATCATCTATTCATATTACCAAGTGCTTTCAGTTCATAAGGTTTATCCTAAGGTCCTTGATGGATGCCAATACTGTCTTCTGACATTGCTTGATGAACATTTGACAAAGGATGAGAACAATGATGTAATTGAAATTCAAAGATTATGAATAAATAAGGAAGACCTTTATATAAGGGAAATTAACTCAATATGTTCATTTTAAAGATATGCTATCACCAATATTAATATTCATTAGGTTGGGGACAAATAGAAAATTAGCATTAGGTTTCTAACATCCAAATGGTCTCACCATTGTTTGAATTAAGCACTCCTAGTGATAAAAAGAGTGAAAATATGTTAAAAATTGCATTCTATGAGCTTCTAAAGGCCATTATGTTGTCAAAGATTGCCCGAGGTGAGAATTAATCAAGTGTCGGATACCCAAAAAACCAGCCATTGGATTTAGTAAACTACAAGTAAAGCCTGTTCAAGGTGTAAGATCGAATTTACCATAATGAGCATAGACAAACTAACTAGTGGACAGGTAGTCAAACAAACTATGTGCTTCTAAAGGCATTATGTCGTCAAATATTGCAGATGCCCCAACATGAGAATTAAATAGGTGGATGATACTAGAATTAGGTGGATGATACTAGAATTTGAATGTGTAACATCAAAGTTCCAAATGGCTAGTTTATAAAGAGAAAATTAGTAAGAAAGGAGCAGGGTAATCTTATATAATTTCATTGGCTTCACATTTGAACATTATGTTGTTCTGAACCATGATACCCTTAACTCATATATTAATTCAATGGAGTTGCCCTCTGTCAGGCTTGCCTGGGCATGTATTTATTTATGTGAGGTTGTGGCTAGTATCACAGTCACATGTCTCTGCCTTTCGCTTGCCTGGATCTATGTTGGGCCCTGGCCGACCAGTAGTCTGCTCTACTTTCCATTGGTGCAACAGTGAGACACAGCCTTGAACAAAAGTTCAGTCTAGTAACGTAATAGAAAAGGCATATGTTCTTGACTTAAAGGGATGACCGGCTGGTGATCTCATATGTCGTTTTCCCATTTTCTGAGCATTCACATCCACCACTTCTTTAAGTATCGCTTGTGTTACAAGCGAAAGTTAGATTGCTTCTCTGTGTTGAATGATCCACTCAGGAGATTAATTTGAGTGTTAGGATGTTTAGCCAGTTTATAATTGAAATCGTGTAGAAAATTAATGAGAATTTGAAATCACTATTTTATTTATGAAACGAAAAAACGATTTAAACACATTAATTTTTTTCACCATATTCCGATGAGAACTGGGCCGTCGGGGCAAAATTGTAGTTTCAATAGATAATGCATCTCCTCAATCGTGTAGTCTAAACAGATCACAATTTTGCTCGAAAAAAAAATAGAAATTCTAATATGATTTTGAGAAAATCTCACAGAATTTTTTGAGAATCTCGGATACCACTGTCAAGCTTCAGGATTTTGGGGTGCCCTCCTCTGTTTTCAAAGTCTTAATTTATATTGGAGAAGGGAATGACCAATGTCTTTTTATTTTCATTTTTGTTATACACTAAAAGAACTACTAGTACCCTTTTATCCACAATTTCTCTATACAAGGAGCATAGATTTAAATTTCCCAAAAAAAAATAACCTGTTACAATTTTACAAAATGTTAAAAGACACAACAGCATGAATACAGGGTATGCCAACTTCCTTTTAAAAGCTTTGCACATGAAATCGAGCTCGAAACCAGATCTGCATAATCTTATATAATGTGACCACGATCTTACAACTGATGCATGAACTCCCTCTCCTGGGTAACAAATCTGGCTAAAGCAAACTTCCCAGCACTTTTATAGGCATCTATAACTGCCTTGAACATGAATTCGTTTGGCTGAAAACCCTTGTGTTTCATTTTGTAAAACATTCTCCTAACTCCGTCTACCAACCCTAGCTTCCCATAGCTAATTGTCATACTTGCATAAGTAATTGTATCTGGTTCAAGACCTTTGGCTTGCATGATCATGAACATGTTGTAAGCTTCATTAATCCTCCCAGCACTACCAAGTTCATATATAACAGCATTGTAAGAAGACACATCAAAATCCAACCCAGAAGCTCTCAGTTCATCACAAGCTTCCAAAGCTTCAGCATGCATCCCCACTGCAGAAAAGATTGTCATTCTCAAGGCCTGAATACCATGTGGAAGCTATACAAGGAGCATAGATTTAAATTTCCCAAAAAAAAAATAACCTGTTACAATTTTACAAAATGTTAAAAGACACAACAGCATGAATACAGGGTATGCCAGCTTCCTTTTAAAAGTTGTGCACATGAAATCGAGCTCGAAACCAGATCTGCATAATCTTATATAATGTGACCATGATCTTGCAACTGATGCATGAACTCCCTCTCCTGGGTAACAAATCTGGCTAAAGCAAACTTCCCAGCACTTTTATAGGCATCTATAACTGCCTTGAACATGAATTCGTTTGGCTGAAAACCCTTCTGTTTCATTTTGTAAAACATTCTCCTAACACCGTCTACCAACCCTAGCTTCCCATAGCTAATTGTCATACTTGCATAAGTAATTGTATCTGGTTCAAGACCTTTGGCTTGCATGATCATGAACATGTTGTAAGCTTCATTAATCCTCCCAGCACTACCAAGTGCATATATAACAGCATTGTAAGAAGACACATCAAAATCCAACCCAGAAGCTCTCAGTTCATCACAAGCTTCCAAAGCTTCAGCATGCATCCCCACTGCAGAAAAGATTGTCATTCTCAAGGCCTGAATACCATGTGGAAGCTATACAAGGAGCATAGATTTAAATTTCCCAAAAAAAAAATAACCTGTTACAATTTTACAAAATGTTAAAAGACACAACAGCATGAATACAGGGTATGCCAGCTTCCTTTTAAAAGTTGTGCACATGAAATCGAGCTTGAAACCAGATCTGCATAATCTTATATAATGTGACCATGATCTTGCAACTGATGCATGAACTCCCTCTCCTGGGTAACAAATCTGGCTAAAGCAAACTTCCCAGCACTTTTATAGGCATCTATAACTGCCTTTGAACATGAATTCGTTTGGCTGAAAACCCTTCTGTTTCATTTTGTAAAACATTCTCCTAACACCGTCTACCAACCCTAGCTTCCCATAGCTAATTGTCATACTTGCATAAGTAATTGTATCTGGTTCAAGACCTTTGGCTTGCATGATCATGAACATGTTGTAAGCTTCATTAATCCTCCCAGCACTACCAAGTGCATATATAACAGCATTGTAAGAAGACACATCAAAATCCAACCCAGAAGCTCTCAGTTCATCACAAGCTTCCAAAGCTTCAGCATGCATCCCCACTGCAGAAAAGATTGTCATTCTCAAGGCCTGAATACCATGTGGAAGCCCACTTTTACGTGCAACATCGAGCTGCTCTACTGTATCCCTTGGAATGCCTCCTCCCTTTAGAAGAATGCCCAGTGTTTTGTATGTATTCTCATTGGGTGAAGCCTTTAGTTTTAACATTTGATGAAAAACTTCAGCAGCCTCTCTCAATCTTCCATCTGCAATGAACAGGCTAATGACGCTATTAAAAGAAAGAACGTTAGTAAGAAATCCCGATTCTAACATTTCCTTTGCAATTTCAGTGGCTTCATTAAGCCTTCCATTCTTTTTTTATAAGGACAACATCATGGAAAAAGAAAATTCATTTGCGTGCTGCTTTTCCTTCAAGACTTTGAATACTTCTTGTGCTTCAGTCACCATATCAGTGCGAGCATAAAGGTCAAGCATACAGCCTGATAAAAAGGCATCTGGTTCAACACCCAATTTCTGTATGCGTTTGTACGTTTCTTGTGCTTCCTTCAAAAAACCACGTTTACTATAAACCTTAATCAAAGAACTATACACCACAGAGTTCCCTGCAAAACCAGCATTTTGCATTATTTGAAAGTAACGTACAGCTTCTTCCACACATCCAGCTTCAACAAATGCATTTATCAAGGCACCATAAACAAAAACATCTAGCTCCACACCTGCGTTAACCATCTTTTCAAACATCTTCTCTGCCTCTGCAGCTCGACCCAATCTTCCATAGGCGGCAATAACAACACAAAATGATGAACCCTGGAGGTTGGGAGTGGATCATAAGCTCCCAGAAGAAACTTGGAAACTGAGGAGGCCAAGCTATAATGACACTGGGTAGCAGACCCCGCAATTACAAATGAAAAGAACATACATTAGGTAATGTTAAACGTATGTAACTGGTAAACAAGCTGCAATTATTAAACGGAGATCAAGTTGGCCGATGCCACATATCCAAATCGAAGATTTATAACTCTTTATAATGTAGACAACTCCTTGAAATATGTAAACGATATAACATACAGGCAAACAAGAGTAAGCAAGGAATTGAGTATACATCACATTATTTTATGAAGATATAACCGAAGACGCAAACCCCGAACTGGGTATACATATTTAGCAAAGATTCAAAAACAAATTTAAGCAAATGGTGCCGTCGACTGCTGGCCATGGTAGCCATATCAAACCGCAAAATAATTAACGGCACAGCTCTATAAACCTTCATCGTCACAAAAGAGAATAACAGGAAACTACATAATTTCAGAGCAGAATAAGCTCTAGGTAATATCTGAAATGATAATCACATCGTCATAGCAAAATTTATTTACATTTGGGAAAAAACCCATTAAAAAGCTCTAACCCTCTTCTAAATTGAGCTTTTTGGCTACGAAACAGGCATCCCATAGATGCAGAGAGCCATAGCCACGCTTTAAGTTTCCCCTCCAACCAGGGCAAGTTCTTACCCAAAACTGGAAACTCCGCCACTGTAGACACGTCGCCCTACCAAGCAGGTTGAGCCAGCTCCGGGTCCCAACGTCCTGCGTTGCATTTCAAATACAAGAAAACTGATTAGGGTATCTGATAGGGATTGAACGCCTACAGTCACGAAGAACAAGGAAATAAGAGCAGAACAAGTAAATAAGAGCAGAGAACCAGCTGAAAGATAAAACCAAAGCTTTTTACCTGTAAACATTTCTGATCCACCGCCAGACCATCAAACAGGACCCAAACAGAGTTACCGACCACCGAAACAGCACTGCGGAAAATGGCCGCATCAGAGCAACCTTCGCGGGTGGAATGCAAAACAAATGAAGTCATTCTCTCCACAGTTGGAGATGAGGAAACTCTGGCAAAAGCTCCACCGTTGGGTCGCATTGGAGCCACGCTTTAAATTTCCCCTCAAACTATGGCAAGTTCTTACCCGTAAGGAAACTCTGCCACTGTAGACACGTCGCCCTACCAAGCAGGTTGAGCTAGCTCGGGGTCCCAACGTCCTGCGTTGCATTTCAAATACAGGAAAACTGATTAGGGTTTATGATAGGGCTTGAACGCCTACAGTCACGAAGAACAAAGAAATAAGAGCGGAGAACCAGCTGAAAGATAAAACTAAAGCTTTTTACCTGTAAACATTTCTGATCCACCGCCAGACCATCAAACAGGACCCAAACAGAGTTACCGACCACCGAAACAGCACTGCGGAAAATGGCCGCATTAGAGCAAACTTCGCGGGTGGAATGCAAAACAAATGAAGTCATTCTCTCCATAGTTGGAGGATCTGAATCTGGCATCTTCGTTCATAATCCAGTCCGTCCTCTGTCTGTAAGGGGATTTTCATTCATAAAACACGGGAAATTTCTTCTGATCGATGCAGGATTTCTCTTCCGATGGAGGAAATTTGAAGCCCTGAAGATCCATTGAAAACTTTTCCTGCAAAACCCTCACTGGAGATAAAAGCTCATCAAGCTCCAAGCTCCTAGAGTCGGATGCCCAGAGACGCTGCCTGCTCAGGGAGATTTGAAGCAGCGAGAAAAACTGTGCGGTGATTTGAAGCAGCGAGAAAAGCTGTGCCAAAAAAATATAAAAAACTAACCTAAACTACATCCAACGGTCTGGAACGTTTCAATCGTCTAACATCTAATCTGATGGCTCAAACAAGGACACAGTGGCAATTGGGGGAGTTGATTTCAGAGGGAAACGCCTTACGGCGTAAAAATGTTAGGTAGTAGCGGAAGAAATAATTTACGCAAGTCACTTGCAACCATAATAATTGTTTTGCATATGTAAAAATCTCTCTCCATCATAAATTAATATTCTGATTGTTGGTTGTCGGAGAAAACAAGGCAATATATTTATGATGATAATGCTGGGATATTACAAAATGACAACACAAGATCGTTAGCTTGATTCTAATTATTGTAACCTTATAATATGCTGATTACAATTTTAATAGCTTTCTTGTTTATGACGTACTAAACCATACATAAGGAAAACTAGAGACATAGTTTTACTCTGATCTTGTTTGCCCCAGTGCCCCATCTAACCTGATGATTTATCGAAAACCAGAGATACGTAGTTTTACTCTCATTTTGTTAGTTCCTAAGCTAACATGATGATGGGCCTTATGGTATCAATCCCACTAGCCTTATGGCATCTCATGTGCCATTGCCTTTGTTTACCCCCCTGGGAACATTTTGAATAGAGACTCAACTCATAACAGCTTGAAAATGACCAAATCAACTGAGCTCCCCATGAATGACCAGAGCTACACGGCTGATTGCTCTTGACACCCTCCATATTTGGTGCTGTACACCAGCCCACCCATCACCACTATGATTGGCCTCATCACCTGCTACAAGCGCAAGCAAGTCACTTATACCAGGAAACGCTGTTGTCCCATACTTGTTGATTTTAGACGGCCCATATACCTGCATGCGAGCCAAACATATGTGCAACTCTGTTTTAATAACCTTGCATTTAAGAAACATCACAAACACAGCAATCATATATTTTGAACATATGTCCTTTACCAAGTGCTTATACCAAGGCGAACCAGGCAGCCCATCTGCGTCTGTAAATGCACGCTCTGCCATTACAAGATGGTCATTCAAGCTCCTCAGCTCTGCACTTTCATCCTCAAGAGCCTCCAGTTCCTGAATTTAGAGCATTATAAAGTTGTACCTAATCAATTACCATCCAAAAATTTAAAGGCCTTTATATCTCTTGCAGGGGTTTTGAAGAAGAAACCAAACCTGTGCTTTTTTCTTAATCTGCAACGCAGCTTTTCTGAGCTCAGCAATGGACTTATGCAATGGATTTGTAGACACGAAGCAAGGTGCATCGACAGAGCTTAACTGTGATTCTAATGTATCCACATACAACTGTCCCAATTACAGGCCAAATATGTCAAAGAATTTTCAATGGATTTTCAAAATTTGCATCTTCTGATACTAATTTGCCAAGTATAAGTATTAAGCAGTTGATTTATAGCATATGGTATCAATTAGAATTAGACTGAACAAAACTTCCTACTATCAATTAGAAAAGAGTTAACAAACACTTTGCTGCCATTTATGTTCAGAACAGCAGATGAATTTATGTTAGGTTTAGATTTTATTTATTTAAAATGAAAAACTTAACATGAATTTTTGCTGGTTTTTTAATATATTTGTTTATAAAAAAGACAAAGTCTTCATTTAAACTAATCCAACATCTTTCCTACCTGCAGATTGTCGGCATACGTTGTATAGTTGAAAGGGAGAACCTTTGCATCCGCTAGCTTGAGCGCTGTTAGACCCCACATTGCTCCCACTGGACAATAGGTAGAAAATCAAATGTTTGATTATAATCATTAAATTTAACTCTCCGACCATCTTCAAAGGGGCTAGGGATGTCTGCCATGAACAAATTGCACAGATACTAAGACTTTACAGGTTGTGCTGTGGGATGTATGTTACTGCAACCTGTAAGCCTTTGGATCCACACAACTTGTGCATGGCTGATATTCCTTGCCAGAGGGCAATGTATGGAACGTTGACAATGTACTTACGTGCAACATGCCTATGAAAATGCGGGTCGCCATATTTTGCCATCCACATGTAATCATCATACAGAGAATGATTTGCCGGAAAGTCTATCATCAATACATTGTAGAAATAAGTACAATAACTTGTTGATTTCTCTATTTGTATTTAATTTCAATTTCCTGTATTCTATGACTGTGATTTCTTTACCTTCTCCAAAGGTGAAGTCAGTGCCTGGAATTCCGGCATGCTGCACAAATGGGGCATAATCGGATCCCCCTCCACCTAACCTTTTAATCTGAGATTGAAATTTAGTAAGCTCTTTACAGCAATACCCAATTTTTATTGGCAATTTACAGCAATACCTGATTTTTATGGGCAAATATTAAGTACCATGTAGTCAAATCCGATGAGAATAATGTGATATTCAATTTGACCAGATGAAAAGAGAGTAAACCAAAACTAATCATTGACTTACTGTGTGGTACTTAATATTTGCCAAATTTCCTTCTGATAGGGAATCAGATTAATCATATTGATTTAAAACCAATGAGATGTAATCTTACTTATCCTTATCATTAATTGAAGCATAAAGTCATGAAACAAAACATGAGGACTTACCGTGGCTGGAAGAAGCCAAGATTAATCAGAATCAGATTAATCATATTAATTTAAAACCAGTGAGATGTAATCTTACTTATCATATCATTAATTGAAGGATAAGGTAATGAAACAAAACATGAACACTTACAGGAGGACGGGAATCTTGGCTGGAAGAAGCCCATGATTCATAGATTGTCTTTCCAGGATTGTTTGGATCTTCCACCTTTGCAAATCAGAGTATAATAATCAATTCAAAGTATAACGATCAGTATTTTACTGACAGTGGAAAGTAGAATATACCCACTTGAATAAAATATCCAACTGACCTCTTTAGCTATATCCTGAATAAAATCGTCAAGTTGGGGTGTTGATTGAGGTTTAAACCCCGGGCCCTTGACAGCCTCATCAACATTGAGATATGCCACGGCTGATGAGAACAGTAAATCATAGTTCTGCTCCACCCATTCCGTGGATCCAATCTGCAATTTTTATTGGTTGATAAATAGCATATATCTCAGAAAGATTCTAAGTTTTGTGTTAATCACATTTATTTAACATAGAAAGAGAAAAGTAGTAAAATTTTCAGAACTTTTTTGGATTAATCTATATATATATATATATATATATAATTTTTTCAATGTGAACTTTGTGGGGAATTTAAAAGAGTAAAGGGAACAGGACACCTACAGCTAATCCATAATTAAACAAATATTTAGTAGTAGTAATATTACTACTACTAGAGACTAGTTAAACTTACCCATCGATATAGACTCTTCTCTTGGTACAATGAGTAGCTATAATTATATTTTTGGAATCCCAAATGGATATCCTTGACACATACCTCCTCTATCTTAATCTAAACTACCATATTTATTCATGGATCAGATAACCGTCAAAAACAGAGCCCCAGAACATAATTGGGATGAAATACCGATTGCCAGAACATCATATTCCTCCACTCTTCATAAAGTAAATACAAGTTCTTACCAATGCGTATTCCTCTGCATCCAGTTACACAATAGTATACTTCTCTTTGGCTGCCAACCCTGTTTTAGCAACTTCCCTAGTCTCTGAGATATCTGAACAAGACAGAGAGTGGTTAACTTGGATATCTTTACGAATAGAAATAGGTTAGAAAAGAAGGGGGATTAAGCTAGCAATGATTCAGACTTCCAGAAGGGTTGCAGTTCCGCTATTCGGGTCACAGGCACCAAAAGTCCATGCATCGCGGTGGTTACCCAGCAAAACATACCTGCTTATCACCAAAGATATCTTTTTCTTATATCAATAGCTACAGTATTTCAAGCTGTAATATATTTAGTGAAGACTTGCAACAGGAGTTAGATGATATTAACCATTGTTTCAGCGTTAAAATACGCTCCATGAATGGACATGCATTGATACACTCATGAAGTTAAAGTCCCAGAAGGTGATCCACCTGTTAGGCTCCTCCGAACCTTTTATGAGTCAAAATACATCTCGAATTGGGGAAATGGTATGATTTGACTGAAATTACAATCAAACATCAATATGTAAGGATCTCTGCCTTGTATCAGAACTACAAAGATATTCAGATTAATTTCAACAAACATTACATGAGAGGAAAGACAGCTGTTATACAGTGTGAATTTGATCTAAAATCACCAGAATGTAAGATTTCCATTAAAGAAAAATAAGTATAGATTTCATAGCTTCTCACCCAAATATAAAATGTACTTTAAGGAGAGTGCTAAACACCATGCTTCTAACTGGTTATGAAATATGCACATATCACTACATATGTCCTAAACTAATGGTTCCGTTGAGGGGGCCTAAGTTCTAAATCTTGTTTGGAGAAGGCAGTCTCATGGAAGCAAATAGCCGAGCCTTTCATGAGTAATGGAATTTATATCTCATGAAAATTCTAATCTCCTCCTACTTCGGAGATTCTGATAATCTCACTGTCTTTTCTCTTATTCCGGTCGTCGAATTTTGCTGGCCTTGTGCGGTTTTCTGCTTCTTCATATCGCCAAAGTAATGTCTTTTGCAGCCTTGCTACTCCGAAATCTGTCTCAGAAGACACTTTTCAGAATAATACGAAGCCCCTCTGTATAAGCATAGCCTAATATTATGCTTTGTGTGTAACAGAAAGCTAACTATCCACACCAGTTTTTAGAAAAATAGGAAGCTCCTCAATGAAACTATAGCGTAATATTGTACTTTCAGTGTTACAGGACGCTAGCTATCTACACCTTTAAATTAGATGAATTGTTAAAAGAAATGATGAAAGGGGCATATAATCAGTGATAGAGTAAGAGCAAGTACTATGTTTAATTCTTAGTTTATCCACTTTTCAACATGGTATTGGATTCAATAGGCTCCTCCAGGATGTTAGCAGTTCTGAGCAAGGGCGCTGGAAATCATGGAAAAATTGACAGAAACATACTTATTTTGAGGTATAAAATTTGACAAATTTTAATATCCCTGAAAATGGCAATTATAAATGATAGAAACATATTTATTTTGAAGTATAAAATTTAACAAATTTTAATATTCCTGAAAATGGCAATTATAATTGTTTGATAATATTACTCTAAAAATTTCAAAAATAAATGTCTGATAATATTACTATAAAAATTTCAAAAATTTTAGATTGTTATCTAATTAAACCCTAAAAATTTTAACTTTTTAGAGAGTAAATCACGCCTTTAGATTCAACTGTTAAGAATTCAGTTCTTAGTTTCAATTGTTAATTTCAATTATATATTAGCATTCTAATAAATGTTTCTTCTAAATTAAAGAGTTAGTTGGGCTGCTATCTAGCATTAGATTGGTAAGAGTTTATTATATTTGGTTCTTCTTAGCCAACTCATTTGTTCTACCTTAAGGCCACTCCTCTCAAAATTTTCAATTTCAATCGTTGCCAAAATTTGGGTAAGCAATTTAGAAAATTAATCTTGATTTCAATGTCAGGAAAAAATTGGGTGGTTTCAATCCAGATTAAAAAAAAAAAAAAGATTATGTTATTAATGCAAATTGTGTAGAGTTCAGATACTCCACCATCATCAAAGACACATAAAACTTGGAATAAATAGGATAGAGAACAGGACTAAGAATAAATAAAATTTAGGACTGAGAATAAACAAAACTGGATGGCTTTCTCCTTAAAATTAAGGATTGATTTTGAAACAGAATTGTTGGTTGGGCTGCTCTCCAGCCGTAAATTGGTAAGAGATTATTATATTTGGTAGCTTTCTGTCTGGAAAAATCATATTGGTGCATTCCCGGCTAAAATTTGGGTTCTTTCCGTGCAGGAAAAAAATAATTGAAACAGAAGCTAGTTTTTAAGGAGATGCGGTTTGAGCAACTCTTCCCAGCAGTTTCAAATTCAATCCTCGGACAAAAACGGGGTAGTGCTTGTCCCCTGCCCGCTGGTTTGAAACAGAAGCAAGATCTTCCAATTGGGAGGATTCATCGTGTCTTTTTAGGGGGTTTGAAGCAAGAAGTTGCGTAAAATCCTTATTGTGGAAAACTAAGATGTATGATTTTGGGGCTACAGAAGGGATGCAGGGTTAGATTGAATAAAGATGGGCATGCTTACCTTGTAATGAAGATTGAGAATGCTTGGTCCCCCACCAAGGCGATATGCAGGCAAGTCCAGAGCACCATGCCAATCAGCAGGAGCAACAGGGCCACCAAGCGACTTCATTATGGTTGTGGCATCCTCCGCTGATATTGGAATCGATGGAATCGTAGGCAGTTTAGTCCTGGGATCATCTACTGATAAGCGTTCTGAATCAGGGAGACTGGGCCAACCGGGCGTTAGAGGATCCCCAATTTCTTGATAAATAGAACCTCGTTGAACTCCAGATGGAGGTAACCATCTAGAGTCTGGATAGTATCCTTGTGTTCTGTTCCCTCCATAGTCTCGAGGATCAGAATATATCATAACTCCAACTGCTCCAGCTCCTGCAGCAATCTCTACGATATCTCCTCTGAAACTTTTTCCATATTTTGCGATAACAATGGCACCTTTAGCATCCAATCCCATGTCTCTGAGAGTGGAGTAGTCCTCCTCTCTGCCATAGTTGACAAACACCACTTCTGCAGAAATGTCTGCGGATGGAGAGTAAGAATGAAAGGTGGGAATGACTTTGGCGTTCTTGGTGGAAGGATCGCTTTCTATTTCCTGCTCCTTCAGTTTTAGCTGGATGACCTCCCCCTGCGGTAATGCGAGGGATAAAGACCTTGACAGAGGATAAGTCAGCAGAACTTCATAATCTGTGTAATGAGCATCCAGACCAGAATTATGAAAAGTGGAGAGAACATAGTCTGTTGTGGCAAAGTTTTCAGGGGTGCTGGCCACATGGGGTTCTTGGGTGATGACCTTGAGATGTTGAGCTATGGTGTCGTTGCATCTCATCTTCAAGAACAGTCTGTGATAGTCCTCGGCGCTGATGGTGGTCTTGGCCTTGATGGGTATTTCGAGTATTCGAGTACTGAATCAGGGAGACTGGGCCAACCGGGCGTTAGAGGATCCCCAATTTCTTGATAAATAGAACCTCGTTGAACTCCAGATGGAGGTAACCATGTAGAGTCTGGATAGTATCCTTGTGTTCTGTTCCCTCCATAGTCTCGAGGATCAGAATATATCATAACTCCAACTGCTCCAGCTCCTGCAGCAATCTCTACGATATCTCCTCTGAAACTTTTTCCATATTTTGCGATAACAATGGCACCTTTAGCATCCAATCCCATGTCTCTGAGAGTGGAGTAGTCCTCCTCTCTGCCATAGTTGACAAACACCACTTCTGCAGAAATGTCTGCGGATGGAGAGTAAGAATGAAAGGTGGGAATGACTTTGGCGTTCTTGGTGGAAGGATCGCTTTCTATTTCCTGCTCCTTCAGTTTTAGCTGGATGACCTCCCCCTGCAGTAATGCGAGGGATAAAGACCTTGACAGAGGATAAGTCAGCAGAACTTCATAATCTGTGTAATGAGCATCCAGACCAGAATTATGAAAAGTGGAGAGAACATAGTCTGCTGTGGCAAAGTTTTCAGGGGTGCTGGCCACATGGGGTTCTTGGGTGATGACCTTGAGATGTTGAGCTATGGTGTCGTTGCATCTCATCTTCAAGAACAGTCTGTGATAGTCCTCGGCGCTGATGGTGGTCTTGGCCTTGATGGGTATTTCGAGTATTCGAGTACTGAAGGGGACGAGCATGGCTGCAGCGAGGAGAAAGGCGGTATATATCCCGCAGAACAGCTTGGAACGGTGCAGAGTCCATCTGGATGAAGATGGATTGGAATCCTGAACAAGGAGAGGCTCTTCCCGTAGTGAATACTTCCATAATCCCATTGATAACTTGCTTCTGAATAACGCTACTCTGCTTTTTCTGTTCACCAAGTGCCCAACTGAAATGCCCAATTCATCCTGTATTAACACAAGACGGCCAGTTGATGTTTACAAAAACGATAGAGGTTGCCTACTATCCAATACACCGCCCTCATGCAGGTCCGTCTCTGCAGGTCCGCCGCCCCCTCAACACCCGATTCCGCCTCTGCAGGTCCGCCGCCGCCCCCTCAACACCCTCTAAACCCTAAAAAACTTTAACCTTTTAATCAACGGTTCATTTTTCTCCAATCGTCTAACACTAGATCTAAGGACTACGATTACGACACGAAGACATTTTGGGAGGTTGATTTCAGAGGGGAACGCCTTACGGCGTAATGATATCAGTGTTGTATTGATCATCAGATCTATTATTCAGGAAGTGTTTGCATTTTATTTCTTCAGGCAGAGTCTGTAATCGGGCCAGGTAGCCTCTGGATTCATCCTACTTTTGGAAGGTGAGATATCTGGTGAATGCCTATACAGTCGATCTCTGTACAAGAAATATTGTGTTCTCACGAATTCTAGATCGGAAGCGGTTGA
Organism: Pinus tabuliformis; assembly: GCA_031772625.1. Classification (NCBI taxonomy): domain Eukaryota; kingdom Viridiplantae; phylum Streptophyta; class Pinopsida; order Pinales; family Pinaceae; genus Pinus; species Pinus tabuliformis. The sequence continues at coordinate 102,811,276 of CM062813.1, read as the reverse complement.
GTTTTAAGCTGGTGGAATTCGAATTTAATTCCAAAGCAAGAGTGAAACTCAGAAACATTCAGTTCGAGAATGGAGATAGTATGCCCCAGTATCTCACGAGGTTCACTCAGTGTCGAGATGAGCTGGGAAGTGTGGGGGTTACTGTTGATGATGAGGATGGTGAGTCTAGGACTCCTTGACCTTCCTAAGAGTTGGCATAGCTACCAGGACTCGGTGAATGGAAGGGAGAAACTGCCAAATTGGGAACGACCATGGTCGGATTTGATGCAGGAGGAGATTAGACGGAGCACCAGAGATGGTTCTTCATCCATGCAGGATGAGGAGAACTGTGCCTTAGCGAGTAAGGCGAAGAAGGGGAAGGGGAAGGTTTCTCTTTCTGCATCCAGTTCTTCCAATGATGGGAAGAAGGTTGACAAGGCGAAGGTGAGATGCTTTCGTTGTCATGAGATTGGTTCATGGGTCAAGAACCTGTATGCTCTTGAGGTTCAAGATGCATGCAAAGCCTTGAGCAGCAAGGCAACTGATGGAGACTTGGTGGTTGAGAGGGAGCGTATATTACCTCTCAACATGCAGAGCCAGAAGAAGTCTCAGACGATTGTGGAGGAGCCACGATTGGTGCAGCAGCTTCAGGAGATTGTGGAGGAGCCACAATAGGGGAAGCTGAGAGGAGATCGAGTAGAGACATCTACTCATCCAGAGACCTCCAGTAGGGGGAAACTTCAAGCCAGGTGGGCTGAGGGATCGCATGCATCCATACCTCCAGGTAGGAGGTGGGGTGATGTGGATTGATCATCCCAAGGAGGAGGGGAAAGATCCTTGAGGTACCCAACCTCTTGGATGAGACCTTGCTACGGGAGCCCCGATGTGTAGTAGCAGGAACTGACTGATTGGGTAGAGACAGATGCGGATGGAGCGGCAGAGAGAGCGACAGAGCAGGGAATCCCAGGACAGCGCATAGCTAGCAGGCTGTAGCAATGCGAGAGGCACAAGTGTTTTGCACAGTGCTAGGTGGCACAGAGAGGTGTGCAATGGTGCGAGATGCATGGAGATGTTGCAGTAGTGCAGATGTCAGAGAGGGAGCACTTGTCAGCAGCAGGTAGAGCTTCAACATCAGAGGATGTTTCTATCCCAACAGGGAGGTCAGTTGGGAGGTGCAGTGCGGATGCAATGCTGGGAGATAGAACCAGCAGCAGCATGGATGCAGTCAGAGATCAAAGTGACAGAGGCTAGAGTAGTCAGATACTGAAGAGCACAGAGATGCAGAGTTTCAGTCGACAGAGGCAATAGCAGTCAGAGACTTTGATGACACAGCAAGTGGACCAGCCAGATGTGTTGCATGGAGAACATTCCAGAGTTACAGGATCGGGTTTGAGAGGAAGCCTTTCTTTTTGAGAGGGAGTGTTGAAAAGTGTGCAACAAGAAATGCTTGTTGAGATTGCAACAAGATGATGGAGCTTAGTGAAAAGAGTCTCCTTCAGTAAGTGGGCCCGCAGGCTATTTTTGGCGCAAGTCTATTTTTAGACTATGTCTATTTTTAGACATATGGATCATGTCTATGTTTATGGATGATTGATCAAGTTGGGAAAAATAGATGGACTTCTATTTTTGATGAAAGTGTGAGTGATCACAGTGTGAGTGATCAAAGTCTATTTTTAGACTGGCTGTCAAAAATAGAAAAGTCAAATATTATTATCTCACAATAATATTTGGACTATAAACTTGATCTTATTCTCTTGGAGCACTTCAGTTTGAGCTACAGAGGTGGCACATGCAGCTGTCAGAAGGAAATACACTTTTCTTATGAGTCAGTTGAGTTGTTGCATGCATGACTTCAGTTAGAACTCAAGTGAGTTGAGTTTAGTGGACTGGAGGTACAGTTGATGGAGTTGTGTTCAGTTTGACTTAGTTAAACTAGTTGTGGTTATTCTAACTGCAGATAGACTAATGATGAGTTGTTAAACTAATTATTAACTCATAATACAACTAAAGAATACATCAGTTAACTCAGTTGCATGTCAGTGCATGTTCAGTTCAACAGGGACAAGTGGTAGAGAATCAGATTGCTATCAGTTGTGACTATAGTTGTGCATCAGATCTTGCACAATCAAAGGATTGAGTACGCCAATGAGTTTGCTCACGTATTTGGCCCACATTTTAGCCTTTGCTCACGTCCACAAAGAGTGAGTGACTATTTTGCAGGTGAAAAATGAGTTTGGGAAGCTATTCTCATCAGTTCTTGAGCAGGTATTGAGCAGTGGAGGCAGGCAAGCAGCGGGGAGATTTGGAGATCAAATCTGAGTTGTATTGTGTGTAACTGGTGGAGATACTTGTGAGAAGTATTATGCTGTGTAATGTTACATGATTCAATCAATATAATATACAGATAGTGTGGGGTTTTTAGCGAGATGCTTTCCCCGGGATACATACTGTGTTAATGAGTTTGATTGATGCTTCTATGTGCGCCTGTGAATGTTTCTGCTTCTGTAAATTGATGATCAACGTAGAGGAGATTATGTATTATACATGTTCCGTTTAAAATTGTATGATCAGGATAATCTCTGGGAATATGTGTTAAATTATTCAAAATTTCTACAATTCGACATGAAAGATCTTGGTGCTACGAACTATATTTTGGGAATGGAAATTAAAAGAGATCGGACAAAGAGGAAGGTCTGGTTAAATTAGAGGAAGTATGTTGAGACAATGCTGCAGAGGTTCAATATGCAGGATAGTAAACCGATGAAGGTTCATATTCTTATAGGTGTGAGGTTATCTGCTGAACAGTGTCCCAAAACACAAGAAGAGGAAGAGGACATGTCTAGTGTTCCATATGCAAGTGCGTCGGTAACCTTATGTATGCAATGGTCTATACTAGACCAGACATTGCATATGTAGGGGAGTATTGATCAAGTTTATGTCAAAACAAGGAAATGAGCATTGGATAACAGTGAAGCAGGTTTTCAAGTATTTGCATGGCGCTAGTGATTATGGTCTATGCTACCAAGGAAGATCAGGATTGGACAAAGTGTTAGATATTCGTGGCTTTGTTGATGCAGACTGGGCTAGATATCTGGGTTAGAGAAGATCTACAAGTGGGTATGTGTTCAACCTATTTGGAGGAGCAGTCAATTAGATGAGTAAGAAACAATCTGTAATGGCACTATCAACTATAGAGGCAGAATACATGGTAGCCACTCATGCAAGAAAGGAAGCAGTTTGGTTGCAGAGATTGTGTTCAAGTATGAGGTTAGTACGAGAAGCTATAAGGATAGAGTGTGATAGCCAAAGTGAAATTTTCTTGGCAAAGAACCCTGCATATCATTCAAAGACAAAGCACATTGATGTTCAGTATCACTTTGTGAGGGATATGATAGAAGACAAAAAGGTGTTGCTGGTAAAGATGGACACTTTGAAGAATACTGCAGATGCATTGGAAAAATCTGTGGGCTCTAAGAAGTTCTCTTGGAGTAGAGAGACAATGGGCATTTCAGGGCTACAAAAATTACTAAGCTTTCTTGTGGCCCCCTATGGAAAGAAAAAAACAAGTGGGAAAATGTTGGGTTGTGTTAAATTCTTTCCACATAGTTAATAGGGGGTTTGAAGGGCACCCGTAACCCCACTTTATGGGGTTCGGGGCAGCGCCCCGGTAAATTTTAGTTTTGGACCCTATGTTAGGTTGGGTGGACCCACCTATGGTTTTGTGCATGATTTTTGCACATGTTTTTTGGACACAATGCTTTTCGATCCATGGTATTGGATGCAATGGTTTTTGGTCCATGGTATTGGATGCGATGGTTTTCGGTCCATCGTATTGGATGCTTCGGTATGTATAAATATGTATTGTAACATTGAAAGGAACATAATGAAAAATCAAGCTGGTAGTCCTGGTTTTGGGATCAAGGGGAAAATATATCTCTGTATGTGTTTTATGTGTTATGTTCTTGCATTGTTTATTTTCTGTGTTTTAGAATTCGTATGTAGGTAATTTTTTTACGGGGTTAAAACCTACAAATTATCCTCTTTGAGGGATAAACCTCATTTACATTAAATAAATGAACAATTCTTAGACAATACAAATCATAAGACCTCCTTGTTATATATAGGAGTCTAAGGGGTCACAATATAATCAAATGCCTACATAACAATAATAGTGTAAGGGCACAACAATAACAATAGTGGCCTTCTATGGGGGCACAAAAATAACAACATCAAGATAAATGGGCACAACAATATCAATAACAATAAGGGGGATACACTAGTATTATAGGGACATAATAGCATATCAATACGTTTCCAAATAGAGAATTACAAGGAAATAAGATTCAACATACAAGGAGCCACATGATAACATAAATGTTAAGGTGGCATCCAAAGTTGATCCATAATATTCATTAATGAAGAACTTTACAATAAAGTAGACAAGGGAGTTTAATCACCACCTATTACATGGTTCTGTTGTGCCCTACAACAACCCCCCATTTCATAACATTTTTATCACAAACAATTAACATATGAAATGGGTCCCTTTTAAAAAATTTTAATTGGCATTAATGAATTTGTTCGAAAAAGGTATGATAATCAAATGAATTTGTTAACAAAAGCCTTTTTGAACAAATAATAAGCAATTTTTGGTTAAGTCCGAAAAAGCAATCGCAAGACCGTTTGCTACCTTGGTTTTTCCGATGCGATATCGCTATCGGCCATCGGCGATAGCCAATGCACACACAGAAAAGGCACACATCTTTTCCCCGATGCGACACGATATCGGTGATCAAATATCGGCGCTGCCTCTTATGAAAAGTCTTTTAAGCCTCAACCCGATGCGATATCGCTATCGGTAGTCGGCAGAATCCCATACATCTTCATAAGACGTTCAGATCTTTTTCCCGATGCGATGTGATATCGCTATCGGTAGTCGGTAAATCAATTGATATGCATTTAGGGATTATGTTCGCACGCTAATATGATACAATGTCGCAATCGGCATTCGCCAAGATCTCTCCCAAATGATAATGTCATTCACACTCCCGATGCGATGCGATGACACTTAATGATAACCTGAATTCCTCAAAGGTGATTATTTCAAAGCATTAAAGTTATATTTAAATCCGATTTGACAAAAGCACAAATTTCAAAATGCCGTTAAGTAAAGGGATAAGGTAATGCATGCGTATTTAAAGCTTTGCCCCTTCGAATTAACGAGCAATTACGATTAGAAATTTGAAGAAATCTATTGCACGCTTTAAGGGGTCATTCGGTTTAATAACTTAAGTAATGGTCATTTATGGAGCTGCAGGCTGTAAAATCACCATCATTGCATCTGCGGTGTCTTCTCAAATCATTAGATCCGCAGCCACTTTTAGAATTAATCTCACCACGCTTCAAGTTATATATCTATCCCGTTATGGATCGTCATTGTTATTTCTTTGTTACGATTTCTCTTGTATTTGTGTAGAATTCAACCGAGAGAAGTCTGAATATGATGGGAAAGAAGTTCAAAAAGGTGGCAGGTTCTACTCCGACACCCGTCTCAGGCCAAGCTGCTATGGTTTCAAAGAAAGGCTTAATCTCAGATACTACATGCACTGGTCTTCCTGGTACTACATGGCAAGGTACATATAATTTGCTAGAAGCAGAACAACCAGAAAAGACAGTAACAGAGGCTAGTGTGGATGAACTAAGAAAGTCTGAGGCAACTCTTAAAGATTTGGCTGACTCCTTTCTGCACAGAATAGCAGCCAGAGAACAAGTCTTGCCTTATACTGATGTGGTACGTTGGGCAATTGAAGAAATTACTCTCACTGATAGAACCTTCCATACTAAGGATGGAAGGATTTTCGGTTCCTTCAGGCCTGATGACTTGAGACGGATGTATCATTTGCCTCAACCCGAGCTAGTTTATAACAGAGCCTTTTTGGAAAAATTCGCGAAGGAGAATGAATCGCCATCCGAACCTCTCCGAGATTGGAGGCAGAATCCAGCTAAACACAAGAATGATATGTCGGGTAAGTACTCCAATGCTTCTTTGGCTTCACCTTATTGCTACGCCGGGATTATGATGTGTAGATTGTGGGGATTTCACGACTCTGCAAATATTCATATTGATATGGTTCCTTTAATGGAAGCGGCCGTCAATAGTATAATCATGGATTGGGCCACTATTTTGTCTGATAAATTGGTCATGGCTATTCGTGAATTTAGGGCCAAAACCAGAGTCACTGAGAGAAAAATCCCACCCTTCTATTACTCTGCTTACATTATGGATACCCTTTGTTTTAATTCTGAGTTTCCTGTCCTTGGTTGGAGATGGACAACCCATGACCCAACACCCATTCACTTGTACCATCGGAAATTGTGGAAACCTTCCCACAAAGACCATCTGTATCAAATTTGCAATGGTTTTATGGTTCCCGTTCACTATTCTATTTTTGACAGACCTATCCCTAGAATTTCCTATGAAGCTTCTTTTGATCTCCCAGCCGTAGCCCATTGGTTCGGCGAAGAGCATTTTACTTATATTAGAGTTTTTGGAAGCAAGGCTAGGCCACATGTCCTCCCCTTGTACGTCCCAGATAAACTGATAGCCCGGGAAATCTCCTACCAGATTATGTCTGAGAGTGTCACACAAACTCTCAAGGAGGAGAAGAAGAGAGGATGGCCCTCTTTTCCTTTAAGAATTGGAGTTTATACGCTGCTAAATTACAAACATGCAGAAAAGGAAGCGGCAAAACTCCAATTGATATCCCTGGCTTCTATTCCAAACAGACTTTATGATCCAAAAAAGACTGCTTTTATTGCCTTAGAACAGGCCAAGCTGTCAAAGGTTGTTCATCAAGAAGACCAGTTTGACGACCTGTTCATGAGTGCCGATTCAATAAGCCAAGTCAGACAACTAGCTTCTCTGAGATATGAAGATGTGGAGTTAACTGAATTTAATAAACTTAGAAAGCAAAGGTTGCAAACTTTGCCTCTGGATTTATTATCCACAACCCCAACATCTTCCTCAAGCGAGTCTGGTCAGCAGCAAATACACCTATCTCCTGTTACAACTAAAGAATATGATAGACAACAGGAGGAAAGGCAAAACAAGCTGCAAGCAGAGAAGCAAAGAAGAGAGCAGATAGAAAGGCAGCAAAAAGCACAAATTGAACAAGAGCAAAGAAAGCAAAAGGAGTTAGAAGAACAGAGGAAAAGAGAAGAAGAAGAGAAAGCAAAGAAAGAACTGGAAGATAGGCAAAAAAGGGAATTGGAGGAACAGCAGCAAAGAGCACAAGAGGAGCAACAGCGAAAGGCATTGGAGGAACAGCAGAGGATTCAACGGGAGAAAGAACAAAGTAAAGCTCACACAGAACAAAGTGAGCAAATCTCTACTGATTCTGAATTAATTAAAGAATGGAACCAATTCGATTCCATTATAAGTGGTAAGGAAGCCTCCAAAGACTCAGACGCCTCTAAGACTCCCGATACTACTTCTTCTCCGGTTCTAGAAGGAACCAGCGGCCCACCCATGGTACAGAATGTAGAGGTAATCACTCAAGACCCATCCGATCAAATTGATCTTCAGGTGGAGGAAATTCCTCCTCTAGACATTTTCTACAGCCCAAAGCATAGAGCTGTTGTAAGGCGCTCGAGGAAAAGGCGAAGGCTTGATCAACCTTCGGTTTCATCTGAGCAAACAGTCACGGGCAATGTCGTCTGGAAGGGAGAATTGGATCCCTCTGAAGATTTGACAAAGCTATCGCAATTTGCGGGAGCTTATTCAGCGGCAACTATTGACAAAGCATCCGAAGTAAGTCTTCTTTTGAAGACTAAAGAACATGAAATATACGCATTGCAAGCAGAAGTGATAGAGGCAAGGAATAAGGCAGCGCAGGCAGAGGAACAATTGCTGGCCCAACAACAAGAGAATCATTTGTTAACCCAGCAAATTGAACAACTGAGGATAGACCAAAGTGACATTCAGAAAGCAAAAGAATTGTCAGAGGCATTATCCCAGTTGAAGGCATCGAATGAGCTGATGATACAAGCTAAAGACGAGCAAATAATTCAGCTATCAGCTCAGCTTGAAGGTATTAAGAGTGCCAAGAGTATCAATGATTTCAAAGCAGAGGCAACTCGAATAAACAACGCACTGATATCTCAAATCAGGATCTTATGCCAACAACTTGTTGAAGCTGAATCACTGTGTGAAACATCTACAGCAGTGTGTGAACAAATCGAGAAAGCCAGAAGCAAGTTGGATCAGGCTGAAGACGATATAACAGAGTATATTGAATGGCAAGACACTCCAGAAGGGCAAGCCGCAAATTTCTCCCGAATCTGTGTAACATACAAGGACATACTTTTCATGGAATGGAACACACAGATGATGAAAGCAGAAAGAGCAGCCTCCAGATGCAAAGTGATTGCCAGTGACATGATCAATCTAGTCAATGATACATTGTATCTGGCGAACATGATTTCACAATGCACACCTGGAAACATAACAACGGCAAACATGCTAGAGCACAGGAATTACCCTGATCTGGAGAAACAAGGGCAGTTAATTACTGGAGTAAATACCTTGACCGCCGATGCATACTGGCTTTTCCTGATTAAACCACATTCTCAAAGGTCGGCTCTTAATTGTCTAACAGATGCTCTCCGATACCTGATTGTCGATATTCGAGATGCCACATATGATGCACAGCTGACTTCACGCCTCAATACTCCACCAGAAGTAGAGCCAATGCTGGCGATATGTCAGTGAAGGAGTAAAGGCAAAGAGACCTCTGACTGAAGCATCGCCGCCGACTGCCGAATCACCAAAATGAAAAATGATATTTGTTAATGCCGATTTAGTTGTTTTTCAGTTTTAGATATTTAGATATTTTAGATTAGCATAGTATTTATAGACCCTTTCATTGTTTTGGAAAGGGTCGTAAAATTTTGTAAAAGACTTAAAGGCTGAAGTTTGCACTATTGTGCTTCAGTCTATATTCTTTTTGAAACTCGACCACTGGTCCTTAATTTTACTTGGAAGGCTGTTTTAAGTAAATTGTGCACTATTGTCGTTTGCTTGGAATGCTTTCTGGTCTGAAGGAAGGACCGCGACATAGCGATTAATATATTGGATTGATCAAACAGCTTGCATGGTACTATTATCTGTATCTGTTCTCTTTTCTATTATATGAATTGCTGTGATATTACTTTTGCTATTGTTGATTACATGTATGCAATATAACAGCAAGTCTGCATTTCATATCACTATTGAATGTTTTGTGATTTGTTATCTCTTTTAATCATGCGCGTAACAATGATATAAATGACTGAGTGCAGTAATTCGCTATTATCGCTCTGCATAACTACTTATGCAGAGCAATCTAAAATGATTTAAACATTTATGCTTATTGTTAGTGTCATCTATATGCCTGCCAGTAAGCCTAAATTATCAAACGCTGTATTCAAATGAATCGATAAGTCCCGGGATTAGCTTATAGTTATTATATTTTTTTTTGTAGTTAGTTATTTATTTATTATCACCTTATATCGTAAATCATTCATCCATCCCGTTTACTTATAATCTTTGGGAAACTGGTCCCATTATCCCCAGTCGGAGCCACTATTCCAAACGGAAAAGGAGCTGCACTAAGTTCCGGACCGGGTGGTTTCCCCGATGTTGTTGCAACGAATTTCGGGGCATCAACAGGTTCATAGAAGTAAAAATAGCTAAGGAAATACTACCTTAGTGCCACTCTAATTACATAATCCAACCCTTAAAGTACTTGTGTTCCTACCTCCTACAAGTCACATTATTCAACATGTTTTGTTACAAGTGCCAAAAATTTATTACTATGCCAAATATTAGTTTGAATAGTTACTTGTATATATTTTACTATGATTTATCTTATGATCGATTCTCTTAACGCATTTGCACAATGTTTGCATCATCTTTGATTGAATGGGAGAGGCTTAACCATTTCATTTCATTAAGGTCCCTTTCATTGTGTTTTATGCGAACCGAACCAAAATGTGAATTACACCTAAATAAATGTGAAATTGACTCTCAGAACCTGATCTAGATATTGGTGGGAGGCCTCCAAGATCTAAAAAATTGAGATGGATATTGGGGGAGAGACTCCTTAGATCTGAAAAACTAAAATGCTAGATGAAAAGAGGAGAACACACAATAACAAAACCACAGATTTTTTTTTTTTAATAGATAATAATTATAAAGGCTACATTGTGGTGGACAATCTATCCTTTTACAAAATGTGACTTGTTACTTATAACATTTTTTGGTCACAATACCATAGCTAAATTCTATGGGTGGATAAATACCATGGGTGAATGAATACCATGGGTGGATGTCACTTACAATAACATGGGTAAATTCCATGAATGGATAAATACCATGGGAGGATGAATACCAAGGGTTGATGCCACTTACAATACCATGGAAAAATATCATGGGTGAATGAATACCATGGGTGGATGGCACTTAAAATATCATGGGTAATTTCCATGAATGGATAAATACCATTGGTGAATGAATACCATGTGGATTACACTTACAATGCCATGGGTAAACTCCATGGGTGAATGAATACTATGGGTGGATGTATACCATGGGTGGATGCCATTTTCCATTCGGATCATTCCTCCCTCCTTAAGAAGCAATGGTCCCCATTGTGTGAATTTCCCTCCTGAGAAGCCTTTGTTGAATATGAAGAGCAACTAAAAGGAAGGGCTTTGTGTGGTTAACCCATAACCGTGACGAACGAAGATCTGAGGATAGAGATACCCCGTAATGCTTGTGACCAGCTGTGATACTGATAGTGTGTGGCCTAGAAAATGGAATTTAATAAAGTGTGGATTTTGGATGACCCATAACCATGAAAAACAAATATTCGAGGATAGAGATACCATGTAATGCTTGTGACTAACTATGATACTAATAGTGTGTGTCCTAGAAAATGGACTTCGATGACAGAGATTTTGTGTGGTTGACCCATAGCCGTGATGTTGACTGTTGATGAAGTAGAAGGTGCCTACATAACCTAGGGTGGGAGGGAACATCTCCAATGAACCCACATCAGATGTTTCTATGTTGAAAATGATGAATATGAAGCAGGTGCCTACTAAAGCGGGGTGGGAGGGCATTTCTCCAAAGGGAACCTATTCTAAATGCTGCTCCAAATTTGAAATGGACATAACTCGGACAATATAGCTCAAAATATTTGTTATAACCTATTTTTGGAGACATAATGATGATTTTTCATCTTCCCATGTGTTTGAAATCCCTATCTAGACACTTTGGAAACTCAGATTCACACCGCAACTGTTCCGCTGCCACAAAATTTTTGAAAAAATAACTGATTTTAAATCAGCGATATCTGCCACATCAGAACTGCAATTCAACCCATTTTTTTAAAATTGGGTGATTTTTCAAGAGGAGCTCATATTTGCAATAATTTTTCTAAAACTCTACACAAAAACCACAAAAATTGATAGGAGATATGCCACCAACGAATTTCTGTCAAAAATTTCTGCAACACGACAAATTGTAAATTAGGGATATTTCTCTCATCCGGACTTTGATTTGGACGATTTTTTTTTTTTAATTTGGATATTTTTTTGCAAAGAATCCAAATATATAATTTTTTTATATAAAAAATTCACCTAATATTTCAGATCTGATCTGAAAACTCTCCGCCCAAAAACATTCCTGCATAATTTTGCTGAAGACTGCTACACTTTGAAACTGAAATATGCATTGAAAACTCATTTCCATGGAGGCATAACCTGAATCTGATACCACTGATTTGGATCTTGGTGGGAGGCCCCCAAGATCTACAAAATTGAAATGGATCTTAGGGGGAGATAACCTTTAGATTTGAAGAAATGAAATGTTAGAAGAAAAGAGGAGAACACACAATAACAAAACCAAAATATTTTTTTTTATTAAAACAAATAATAACTGTAAATGCTACATTATGGTGGACAATATTTCCTTTTACAAAATGCGACTTGTTACTTATAACATTTTTTTGGTCACAATACAAATAGTAATTTCCATGGGTGGATAAATACCATGGATGAATGAATACCATGGGTGGATGTCACTTATAATACCATGAGTAAATTCCATGAGTGGATAAATACCATGGGAGGATGAATACCAAGGGTCTATGCCCTTACAATACCATGGGAAAATAGCATGGGTGAATGAATACCATGGGTGGATGTCACTTACAATATCATGGGTAAATTCCATTGGTGGGATAAGTATCATTGGTGGATGAATACCATGGGTGAATGAATAATATGGGTGGATCAATACCATGGGTTGATGCCATTTTTCATTTAGATCAGAACCTTCCAAGGCTTCAAGGTGAGGAATGCAAGGTCCCTTGGGTTTGCAATCTCACCAAAACATGTTTGACTACCTAAGGCATCCAAACTCGATATAAAGGAAACTTGTTCCATTTTAAATGGTTCCCCAAGCCATATAACTAACTCATGTGCATCATCTAGCTGATATATATCCTTCTATTTCAACTTTTTATTCCTTCTTAAACAAATTGACTAGATTTGCATCGTTCCCTCTATAGGAAAAGGCCTTAGATCTTGTCCCATTAAAATTGTTGTCATTCGAAAAAATTCCCAATCAACACTTTCCTAAGTGTACCAAGATTTCTCTCCTTAAATTCTTAGATCTTATATTCATATTTCCATGGTTCCTCCTTCTTCCTTTGGTAATTGTCTTCTTTAGGCCTAGATTTTTAGCTAACAAAATACTCATGTATTTTCGGTGTGTGTGATATTCTTTGCATGACTAGCCCCACATGTTGTTCATTGCTCCAGACTAATTAGGGAGTCACAAGGGGGGTGAATAGCACACTTCTAGGGGATGATAGCCCCTTATGAAGGTTTAAAGGGATCATGTGGGGCCCCACATGTGCCCTTTAAGAGAAAATTGGCACATTGGTTTTTATCAAGCAATTTTTTTTAATATTGTATTTTCCTTTTCATAGTTTCTTGGCACATGGTTGTGTGGTCCATGGTAATGTAATTCAAGTTAATAAACTATTTTTTATTCTAATATAGGTTTAATGGATTAAGGGTTTATATTGTATTGCAACATTGTGAAGATATAAGTACTAGAAATTCTTTCCAATTCTCCTAATTTAGGGTTTGAAAGGAAAAATACCTATGACGTTAAATGTGTGGATGTGTTGTTGCATCTTTTCTATTTTGATTAAGAATATATTTGTATCAATTAAAAATATAAGGTTCAAACTAACATTTGGTATTAGAGTAGTTTGAATTTAAAGGGACATATTTGTGGCCAAGTGTTTTGGCTTGAGCCTGTGGAAAACCTTGTTAAAGTGGGAAATTTGTGGTATTTATTCTTGTAGTGAAAGGAAATGGTGAGTAGTTCAAAGATAGGAATTTATAAATTCAATGCATAGATTTTTGGGTTGTGGAAAATAAAAATGGGCTATCTTTTGGTGGACAAAGAATAGTGGATTGTTGTGGATCTATGTATTAAATAATGAGGATGTCAGCAAAAGACTATACTAAGTAAGTTTGGAAGGATAAGAGAATAATTTGATTATTTCTCTCAAATTTAGTATTATTGAATGTTTTAGGAGAAGCTATAGTGAGGTAATTATGGAAAAACTATGGGATTTATGTCATCCCAAGTTTCTAGTGAGCAAATTGTTCTTGTGGTAAAATCACTATAACTTGCGGTGAAGGAGGGAGACTTGGTGACAAAGCATTTGAAGGCCTTCAATACTATGGTAACTTAGCTATAATATGTTTATATTAATATTTCGTATGAATATAAGTATAAAATTTTGTTGTGTCCTTTACTATACGTGTGGGATAGTTCAGTAGTTTCCATAGATAGTGATGCAACTACTTTAAGGTTTGATGAAATAGTCTCATCATTGTTTTTAGAGGAGATAAGATGGAAAAACATGGAAATTAAAAACACATGCCTCATATATAAGAGAATACTCTTACAATAGAAATAAGTTCTTAGATGGGAGATTTAAATCTATAAAAAAATTCATAAAGGTATGTTGGAGATGTGGAAATTAAGAACATTACAAGAAAAATTATAGATAAAAAAGCGTTGAGAAAGGGAAGAGATATAATGATGATCCTTCTATATAAGGAAAACACCCTTAAATGAAGGATGAGATGTGTAATTGGATTATTTAAGAATACATGTAGATCATGAGGCATGGTTGGTCAACTTAGGTACATCTTTTTGTATGAATCCTCACATGGAATGGATTTATAAGTATGAAATATATGATGATGGTAATTTTTTCCTTAGACATGCTTTGTTATGTGGAATTTTCTTATCTACGGATAAATACAATTTCCATAGGTGGGTAGCTACACCTAGAACAATAGATTTAAAGTGCTTAACCTTTTTCTATAGAAGATAAATAAGACAAGGGACCTACTTTTTATCTTTTTCTTTCCCTTTGTCTCCTTTGTATGGCTCCCATCACTCCTTCTCGAACTTAATGTGCTGGAAAAGTACCCAAAATCATAAATAGAGGGAAAAAACCAATCAAAGCAAGAGGTATATCTATTATAAGAAAATGGAATCGAAATAATTTACACATACAATCATCATACAAAAAGACAAGAATATGGGAAAAGGTGTAAACAACTTTATTAAGTAGGAGGAAGAGTTACAACAATGAAGTCCGATCCAATGTCACTCCTCCAGCTTGAGTTCCAACCAACATCACATCAAAATCACAACACTCCGGAAGCATAACAATACTTTATTACAATCTCAAACCTCACACCAAGAGTATCTCCTTACAAATTCTCAAATTCTAGCCCCTGATCACTTAGATGAGTGCTCAATTTATAGGAATATAGAGGTGGTTTGGTCATAAATGAGGATATTGAGTGGCCTTCCAAACTTAGAGTTAATTTCCATGGAGGAAGGGATGAGGGGATAGGAGGTTACTTAACTCATTCCCTATCTAGTTTCAAGCTCAAATGGGATGATAAGTGTGGGAATCTTCAAGGAGGCTCCAAAAGATGAGAATATTCCCATAACTCTATGAGGATTTCGCTCAATCTCGCCCATCGTAGGTCAAAATGGGACTAAGTTCTCTTAAATGCACCCTGATATGGGCCTACCTGCACTTAAGCGCACTTACCCCTAACCAAGGTTGTGCTAGTCCCTTAAGGAGGCATTTCTAGAGGGATTTAGGCTAGGAAACATTCAAGGAAGGAGGCATTCAAAGTGATGACTTCTCTAGGGCATGTAGCAACTGAATTAGAGCTTCATAAGCCCTAATAGTGCTGATCTGAATGTTGGGAGTGATGTCCTCATATGGATCTATAACAGCTACCCCATAAAGCATGAAGTTGAAAATGATAATGTCGAGTGATATCCTTTACAATGTGATGAGGAGGTTCTGATGTGGATGGTGACCTGCATCAATTACAATACATAATATCATAATGTTTTGGATTTTTCATGAATTTTTGATGAAGGCATACCCATTCTCAACATATAAAATTTCATTACATGTACATAGATAGTCATCTACAGATATAGACCCATGATGCGATGACCATTAGTGTAAATCCATCGTATGAATAATTTGGTACTTTCCTGAAATTGTAGCCTAGATGGATGAAACTAGATCTGGGATATCCTATCTTGTTCATTCGTTCACTAAAGTACAATTCTAACCATGTGAATATGTGATCTGAAGTCAAACATGGGAAGAGTCTGTCTGATTACCAGCCAATGATGTAATTCATTAATGGACGCAAGAAAGATCAACGATAATGATAATGATCCTCAAGGTACTACAGTACATTCTAGATGGTGTGAATGGATGTTTTGATGTTGAACACCATACAAAGTCTTTCGGTTGAATGCTAGTGATGTCAACCTATCGCCGGAAGTGAGAAACTTGCCATTGATGTATGCAAGCCCCAAGGTACTGAAAGGGTGTTTCTAAGCCAACTTCTTGGATAATGTGCTGTTGTCGACAAGAAGTGACTCATCATAGGAGGGCATTGATTTATCCCATATCAACAACATGAAATGAGTGTAATGATTTTTGGAGATGGAATGTGACTAATGACATAAGGTTTAGGAATGGCGGTCATGAAAGTGAATGTTTATGAGTATTGCAAAGGATGAATTTAATTGGGTGACTTCTCTTGAACATGTCGAAGACACTAAATGAATTAGCAGCATTGACCCAAAACCAAAGTAATGGATGGTATGATAGACCAAGGTATGATGATCATCAAGCAGATAACCCAACCCAGGTAGTCACAGTGATGAAGTGAAAGTTTCATTTTCAAGAGTGACCTGCTGCCATAAAATGGTTTACCCTTTTCCCATTCTCCCCAGTCATTGTTGACCAGTGCCTCTTTATTTTTTATCAAGCTTAAGGAGGATAACATATGCTTGTCGAATAATTACACCCTTCGGGTGAATCCATCGCTATGTTATTTTTTAGAGAAGATTCTTCGGCGAAAATCGCATGGAAACTCATGAGTTCAATGGACAAATGAGTTTCCATGTGATTTTTGCCGAAGAATCTTCTCTAAAACTGATATGGATCACAGAAGCCTTAACTCTATTATGTTATTTTTTTAACGATTCTAGCGAAGGTGAAACTCGATCTTGTCATGATGGACAAGTTTTTCGCTATTTTATGTTTTAGCGAGTTTAACGATAATGATAACTCATTATTTTTCATTTTTAGAGAGTTTAAAAAGGGACAAAACGAAAACTACATAAGTTCTTTTTCGTAGATTTGTCTCTCAATTCCAAAAAAGTGTAAAATAATATGAGAGAGAACTTATTGACCATGTTCGATCAATGTATTCCTTTTTCGTAAATAATCTATCTCAGTCTGGAAAGGGTTTAAACTTATACTAAGTAGATGTCATTTCCAATCCGTTAATGAGATGAAAAGGACAAGTGCTCAACAATATTTTCATATTTTGAGTCTTAAAAGAGCTTAAAGAGGACTCCACTTAGAGGAACAAGTGGTGTCTAGGATAGAAACTAGTTCCAATGATGTTAGAACTTCTCAAAACATGTAATGGTCAAGAGGCTGGATAATAAGACCACTCATTGCAACTGTTCATTAGAAAGGATAAAACAACCAAGTGAAAGCATATGATCGGCCAAGCAGATAGTGACAATGGAATGAGAAAAACCAAGGCTCATCTGATGGAAGAGGCTGATAGAATGGAAATCATGAGGGTTAAAATGGAGATGCTTTCATTTTTACACAAGCTTGAACCATAGGGAACTATGCCTGGATTCAGTTTACATGCCCCTAGCATGATGACTTGATTCTAGGTGCATTCCCCCCAAGCTTCATTACATTAACCTAAATAGACTGTTTGTGGCTATCAGGTGGATGGAATGAAGGATCATTTGCGAAATCAAGTGAAAGACTCGACTGGGATTTTATGAGATCTAAACAAAGACTCGTATTGGAACTTTTCTCCAGGGGACCTTGTTTCATTTTTTAATGAGCTTGACACATGACAAGCAACAAGCCTCATATTCCTTATTTCATTTTTTAACGAGTTTGACACAAGACCAGGAACTATCCTCATACCCTTTGTTTCATTTTTTAATGAGGTTAACACAAGAAAAGGAACTATCCTCATATCCTTTGATCATGACCCATAATAGGTCATGACTTCGAAGAGGTTCTCATCAAATGGGAGAACATTGCTCTGGAAGGAGAGTTCTAGTTCCAATGCCCCAAGTACATAAGGTAAAACATCATGGAATTGATCATCCATTGATGTAGGAATGTAATAGGTTGCCACATAATTGACTGTGGCGGGGAAGATACCATTGGGACAAAAGGACAATTTAGGGAAGATGGTTGACTAGAAGCCATATTTGGACCGAGAAATGAAAGCTAGTCAACGGTGACAATTATGCCTTCATGTGGGAAACACATCACTCAAAACAATGTTGAAACAATAGCTCCCATGTCATAAACATAGTTGCGGCCAAGAAGCAAATTGTAATCTAAAGGGCTTGGGACAACCATCACATTGAGATAAACAATTTTTCCTCCCAAAGTAATAGGCAACTCAAGAAGGATCCCTAATGGTTGACTGGTTCCTCTATTAAAAGCCAACATATTCTTAGTAATAGGCACAAGTGGTAGCGTACCAAGTTCATTCCAAGTAGTGGAGGAAAGGATACTCACAAATGCACCTTCATCTATAATAGTGTTAGGTACATACATATTTCAAACTTGCACTATGATCTAGAAAGGCACATAAGAAGGAAGACGGTATCTAACCAATCGATTCCAATCAAAGGAAGTGACCAGACTAGTTGGAAGGGGTACCATAAGAAAGAAATAACTACCCCCTTGAGTTATGAGAACAGGAGGATTTTCCTCCTATCTTGATGAAATAGGAGGGTTGCCCCCAAGCTCATTGGAATCTAAAGAAACGAAAAGAACTTGAGTAGTATCATACTCACTCTCTACGGGAAAGGTATGATTAACTGAAAGTGAAATCGGGTCAACTCTTTCCTCGACCTGTGATTGGTTAGGTATAGACTCATGGGATTCACATTTAGAGAGAGTGGGTTTGACCGACGGTTGATTTAGTTCAATCACTTCATCAACTAGTGAAGGATTAAGAAAGAGTCTCCTATAATCAAATGGAAGCTACTGCGGATAAGTAGGACGGTTATCCAACACTTTTTTGGCTTCATCCAGATAGGGACAAAGATGAATTGGCTGATTTCCTTCAAATAACCTACAGGGAAACTTACCTTTACCCTTCTTTCCATGAACTTTACTACCACTATTTGATGGTGTGTCACCAACATGATATCCAGAAGTTGATGAAATAGGACGATGTGAACGAGAAGACCATTCTTCTAAGATCTAAGGAATATCATGAAAATTTCGAAGAAGATGGTCTCCCGTACAAAGTTTTCATGGATAGTGAACTTTGTGAAGCTTATCAAACGGTTTCTCATCGGAAGTTGCATTCAAAAAAATGGTTGCTTGGTTCCCCCTTGTTGAATTTTCTTCTTCTTATTCTTCTTCTTCTTACATTTCTTCTTCTTCTTAGCCACCTGGTTACTAGTGTCAATACTTTCACCAGGCGAAGAGGAAGAATGGGAGGAAGAAAAAATCGAGGAAGAAGGAAAAGGGTTAACTTTAGGATCAACTAGACGTTGATTTTTTCCAATTGGAGGAATACTCGATTGCGGAGAAATCATGACATTTTGAACCAAGGAGGTTGAAAAAAACTATACTGGCAAGCCAATGGTAAATCTTAGAGGGGACAATGTAGCCATATAAGGAGCACCAGTATTTCCTAAAGGAGGAGAAGGACTAGGATTCCCATCAAAAGGAATTCATTGATTGGTGGACTCCGATGTTGTTTCCATATGTCTCGACCTAAGATCAAATAAGGAGTGAGTGTGTGGGATGTTATCTGTTATCTCAAAATCAGACCCTGATAGGCTGTTGGTCAGGTTGAATCTAAGTAACTATTTCAGACCTACTTTAGGCTGGGGCTTAGCCTCCTCAACCTGAGAGGGCTCTCTCTGGGTGTAATAATGATTTTGACTAAAACTAAGATGGCTAACTCTTGTAGAACAACTGTGACAAATATGAATGATGGAAATACATTAAACAAGTATCCATTGGGCCTATGGAGTCAACAACACTTCAATACAACAAAGATCTTGACCTTACATGGAAGTCAAGGCATTCAACATTTGAATATTCAGAACATACACTCATATGGAACCACACAGTTTATAGATGCATACAGGAAATCAGAGCACATTCAGTGAATTTTGAGTGATTATACATCCATACCACTGTAAACAAAACTAAGAAAAAGACAACATCACACATTCTGAATATAAGAAATCCTTCATGAATCCTGAGAAGTAAAATCAAAATTATATTACTGAAAGTGAGTCCTTACATAAGCCAAACACTATGCTCTGTTATAAAGTTTTCCAACCTTGATTACCTTGTTGTTTCAGCTATATATAGAGTTTTTATTCTAACTGATCGAGATTCCTCCTCCAGCATGAGGGGAATTCGAAAACTACTTCTAATGACACCTATCAACCATTCAACTAACTAATAAATACAACAAAGTGCTGACTGGAGTTTTTTTTAGAGATCTAAATCAACTATGACTCTAACTCCATATTACATGCATGATGACTTCTCCTCGTTCTTTGACATCTAGCCCTCTTTTAGTTTAGCTGAGATGGGTGTTTAATATTAATGCTCCATGCTGACCTTGGATGCTGAATCTTTTTAACTGCTCAGAAATATTAGGAGATTACCCTTGCTTCTCGGCTTCAGTTTTCCCCAAAATATTCGAATGCACAGAAGCATGACCTTTAGCCTTTAATTACCCAAATGTAGAAGACTGCCACGTCCCCGATGCGTTGTAAGCTTTTCCCATGAACATGTGTGCAAGCAAAAGTTTCTTGTAGGCAAACCGTTTGATATACCATGAACTGTGGTAAAGGTGTTCACTTTACGACAAAAATTGGATTTGAATATTAAACCTTTTTAAGCGTCCACCTGTCTTGACCTAATTGACTGTTTACAGCTTCATATGATGTCTTGCATGCCCTTTGGACGTTTTTCTTTCAAAATTCCCGCTTATAATTCAAACTGCTTGAATTGCGTAAAAATCATCACCTTCAGCAGTTTCATAGCGCGCTACGAAACTGCTGAGTTTTCTTAAAACAACTTGCTTTTGACCCGAGACCTTTATTAACTGAGTATTTGATTGCCAAAAATCCCTTAAACTTTCCACATGTCGAACAGGGATTTATATTTCCTCAGAAAGATAATATTAAGCAAATTTGTCAAAATTTTGGAAACAAAACCTTACTTGAAATGAAAACTTATCTAGCAGGTAGCTGGCTTAGTTGTGCCTTCAGATCTTCAATTTTTTTCCTCATAGCCTTATTCCCAGCTCTTAATTGCATATTGATCCTTCTTATGTATTTGGCTTCTTTGATTGCTGGTACTGTCCATGTGTGAAATTGTGAATGGCCATCAACCACTGAATTCAGCTGAGCTTCTACAGCAACATTTCCTTCCCATAAAGTTTTATAATACTTTGCATGTATAGCTGCATGTTTTCTAGCGGCTTTCTTTAATTTGGCAATTTCATATTTAGCTGATTCCAATTGTCTCTGTATGGCTGCTATATTATCTTCTTGAGATGGAATGACTGTTTTTCCCATGTCTTTTTGTATCTCTTCCCCTGTTTCCTCTGTTCTTGGCAGTGCTTCCTGTACTTGCTGGAATCTCCTTGTCATAGGTCTTCTTGGTTTAAAAATGAACTCTTCAGCTGGCACATAAAATCTAAGCCTTTTTGAGGCCTTGGATTTCTTGGTGCTTTCTTGTTCTGACTGCATCAATTCGACTTGAACTGGTATAGACTGCTCAAATTCAATAGCCTGCAATAAATCATTTAAACTTGCCTTGGATACTGGACTTTCTTCAACTGCTATAGCTTTACCTTTTTCCTTATTTATTTGACTTCTTATTCTTACCCTTGAGACTGCTTCAGATGTGCTTCTTTCAGGTACAGTCTTTTTACCCTGAGCCTTTTCCTTAGTTGATTGCTGAGCTTGATCTTGGATGATGAGTGGCTTCAGTGGCTTCACTGGTTTTCTTACTTGTGATCTTACTTGTGACTTTGTAACTCTTTTAGCTCTTGCTTCTGTTTGGAGCTCAACTATTGTAAAATCCCTGGCAGGTTGGGGAGTGAGGCCAGTCTGGCTTTTGAAGCCAGCCATAAAAATGAATGAATTCCAATCCCTGTCTATCTTTTAGAGCCCATCTAAAACCAGTAGTTTAATCAAACCATGATGAAACAAAGAGGTTTCACAGTCCTCTTTCCTCAGCTGTACCTTATCACACATCTTACTCAAACTACAAAACAGATAAAAAGGTAAGTCTTATGGAGACTTTCCCGGTGAAATGCAAAAGTAGTTTGAAATGGTAAGAATAAACCTTGTTATGCCTTCCTTCACAAGTCAAATATTTCTGTATGCAGGTGAGTAAGAGAGGATAATGTTCTTTGACATAATTCCTGGGCACTGCCTTACTTAAATCTTCATTTACATAATCATCTTTCAAAAACTCCTTGCAAGGATTCATGTCAAATTTAAAATTTTTGAACCATTCCTCTTGTCCTCTTGGGATCTCTGTCACAGTAGATATCACTTCTGGAGAAACCTGCACTTCTAACATGGCTACCTTTGAATTCAAACCAGTGAAGTTAAGCGCGAATTCCTTAGTTACTTGTGCATGTCCTCCTTGTAATTTTTTGCAAAAGTTCCAGCACCCGGCCTTTTTAAATGCTTTCTTCACCTCTTCATTTCTCAGCGTTATATCCAAGCCTTCGGGTTCAGTCCTTAGACATTTGCCGGATCTGTGCTCTTTTTTCTCCATGGATTCTTCCAAATCTTCGCACACAAAGACTACCAGCTCCGGTTGAAATTGTGATTCAGCTTCTTTTTTAATTCGGCCTCGCTTGATTATCAGCCTCGCTTGAACTTTCAGCCTCGCTTGAATTTTCAGCCTCGCTTGAATTTTAAACTCTTCTGTTTAAAACCTTTCAAGATGTAATCTTGTAGATTTTGTCATTCATGCAGGACTTACGGCCATCATTATGGTTTATGCACGATAAAATTTCTTGGGAATAATAACTTGTGCATATCAATAGATCTAGTGGTGATGGTAGTGGAAATGAGCGTTAAAATGTGATAAGAACATGAGAAGACATGGCTGATGACTCACCTAACGGTCTTGACATTTCGGGAAAGATTCGCTGCGGAATGTACGAATCCATGATTTCGCAGCGCTGTTAGTTTTGAATTTTAATGATGCGCTGTGAAACTGCCTAATCATGAAGCGCTGCGAAACTGCCTAGTTATGATTGCGCTACAAAATTGGCGAATTGGAATAGCGCTTATAAAATCACAAAAAGGCACGGTGACTCACATAAGAAAAGAGGTGGCTATAGAACAATGATGGGTAGAGGGGAACCAATGGGAGTTTAGAAAAACTTGAGTTAAAAACTCTTTTAAAAACTCCAAATCCTACGGGAAGAAAATTAAAAATGAAAATTTGAAATTAAACTAGCACAAACCTTTGTCATCGGGCTAGGATAGAAAATTACATGTATCAATTTTTAGTTCTAAGTGATAACAGTGGCTCCACTTGGGATAGTGTGCTCCTGTAGTACACTAAGAACTTGTAGGTCCAGTGCTTTGTCCAATTTATGAAAACACAGATAGAGTTGACAATCATTCCTTTCTAACTTTGTGAGCCTTCACCTCGGGCTTGAGCTTCCTGTTCAGCTTGTCATTTATTTGCAACAAAGAAAGACTAATAAAACAGTTATATACAATGCTTGTGAGAAACTTGGTAGAGATTCAATCAATTGTAATTCTTTAGGAACCTGCCATTAACAGGTCCTCCAGCATATGATGTCCCATCAATCTCTTGTAGAATGTAGGTGTTATTCCCATGGAAAGCAGAAATTTGATATGGCCCTTTCCATAAATTTTCAAATTTACCATGTTTACCTTTCTCTTCAATTCTGGCTTCCCATTTCAAGACTTTATCATGAATTTGGAATGTAACTTCTTTGATCTTTTTGTCAAATGCTCTCTTGATCCTGTTCTGGTTTTGTTGATGATTGTCAAACACCTCATTTATTTTCTCTTGTAAAGCTATTAGCTGGTTGATCCTTCGTTGTATAGCATTTGGTTCCTCTTCTAGTCCTTGAATCAACTTCATTACTGGTACTCCAAGGGATGTGGGAAATATAGCCTCTGCCCCATATACTAGCTCATATGGTGATGTTCCAATGGACCTCTTTGTGCAAATCCGGTCAGCCCACAAAGCATATTTCAGTTTCAAATGCCAAGATTTTTTATTTTCTTGCAGCAACTTCTTAATGATTCTCACAAGACTCTTGTTTGATGACTCAGCCAAACCATTTCCCTGTGGATAATAAGCAATAGAATGTCCAAGGGAGATGTGATACTGATGACAAAAATTAATTAACCTTTTGGCCTTGAAAGCTTGAGAATTGTCTGTAATGATCTTGATTGGGCAACCAAATCTTGATAATATATTGTTTTCTAAGAAATAAATAATCACTGAATCATTTGCTTGCCTTGTAGGTATTGCTTCTATCCATTTTGTAAAGTAATTGGTGGCTGTGAGAATCCAACGATGCTGTCCTGATGAAGGAGGATGGATTTCCCCTATAAAGTCTAATCCCCACTGCTGGAAAGGTGCTTCAACATAAATAGGAACCAAGGGCATTGGCATAAGCTTTCTCTTTCCTTCAAACACTTGACATTCATGGCATGTGGCTATATTTTTATAGATATCTCTAAACATAGTTGGCCAAAAATAGCCACCTCTCAAGAACTTGTTTGCAGTGGCTTTCCAATAGTGATGTTCTCCACAATCCCCTTTATGAAACTCATCAATTACTTTATCAGCTTCTTCTTCAATGAGGCAGTTTAATAATATTCCTCCTACATCTTTCCAGAACAAATTTTGGTCATACACAAAATATCTGAGAGATTTCAATTTGGTAAACTGAGCTTTGGATTTTGAAAGATTGTCAAGAGCTCTATTATGCTGCAAAACAAATGCTATATCCTATTATTATTCTGAGATCAAGAATTTTTCATTTATCTGGACCAATTCCTCTTCATTTTCAGAAATTTCTGAGATTTTTGTGCTTGAATTAATATCAATACAGTCCAGATTTGACTGGGTCAACAATTTGGCTAGGCCTTGACCCTTTGCCAACTTGGTGGGTTTGATCTCAATGTCATACTCCAGCAGTTTTGCTATCCACTTTCCCCTTTTTCCATCTGGATCAGCTTGTGTAAGAATATCTTTTATAACAGCATTTGGGACACAGGCAACAATGTGGGAGTGCAAAACATAGATTTTGAAATCCTTAATTGCTTTCACCAATGCATAGGCTTGTTTCTCTAAGATATTATACTTCAATTCAGCATTGGCCAATGTCTTGCTAAAGAAAGAAATGGGTTGTTCAGTACCTTGACTTCCCTTTTGCAATAAAACTCCAGCAATTGTGTCTTCAGAAGTGAATGTGAAGATAAGGAACTCCTCGGTAAAATCTGGGCTGATGAGTACTGGTGCTTGAGTAAGTGCCTTCTTGATCTCTTCAAAAGATTTCTTTGCTTCAACTGTCCATTTAAAATCTGCTCCTTTCTTTAACATCTTTGTTATGTTCTTGACAACTTCAGCAAAATTAGGAATGAATCTTCTAACAAAGTTAACTTTCCCAAGAAGAGATTGAATCTCCTTCTTACTCCTTGGTAGATCTAATTTTTGAATTGCACTAACTCTATTAGGATCAATCCTAATTCCTTCTTCAGAAATAATATGACCAAGCAGTTTTCCAGAAGTTAGAGCAAAAATACTTTTGGTTGGGTTTAGAGAAATACCAAACCTCCTACACTTCAGTAGGACCCTTTCAAGGTGCTTTAAGTGGTCTTCTTCCCTTTTTGAAAAAACTGTGATATCATCAAGATAAACTACCACTGATTTGTCCTTCTCTTCAGCAAAAGAAATATCCATTGCTCTTTGGAAAGTGGCTCCTGCGTTCATGAGGCCAAAGGGCATCTTTGCATACATGAATGTTCCCCATGGTGTAGTGAAAGTTGTTTTCTCCTGATCATCTGGGTGAACAAGAATCTGATTGTACCCTGAGAAACCATCAAGCATAGACATCCTTTGTGAACCAACAATGTTTTGCAGAATGAAATCCATTTTGGGGAGGGGGTAATTATCTTTCAATGAAGCCTTGTTTAAGTTCCTGAAGTCTATACAAATTCTGATCTCTCCATTCTTTTTTCTGACTGGTACCAAGTTAGCAAGCTAATTTGAAAATCTGATTGGGACAATAATTTTAGCATCAAAGAGATTTTTCACTTCTTTTTCAATCAGTGGCATTAGAAGAGGATTAATTCTTCTTAGTTTCTGCTTAAAAGGCTTCTCATTCTGCTTAATAGGAATGGTATGTTGTATGATTGAGGAGTCATATTGTTTCAAGTCAGCATAACTCCATGCAAAAACATCAATGAATCTTTTCATCATCTCAACATATTTAGTCTTCATATTAGCTGAAAGGAATTTGGAAATCTTGACTATTTTAGGCACAACCGAGTCACCTAAATTGCAGTTTTCTACTTCCTCTTCATTAGCTTGTAGTCTTGGTGCTTTGAACACATCATTTAGATCAAATAATTTTTCAAGGGGAATAAGGCCTTTAGGGATTAAGTTGTTTTGTAACTGTAAGAATTCAGAACTTTCCTTTGACTCTATTAACATATTCTGCTGATCTATCTGATTGTGCTCAAACTCTTCTTTTAATTCAATGAAGTTCCTTACATGATGATCATCCTCAAAACTTGCCAATTTGTGATATTATCCTGTATGACTGGTCTATGGCGAACCTCCACTTCATAGCTTTCAGAAGAATGCTTAGGAATAATAAAGAGACTGGTGGAAACAGCAAGAGAATCTGTAATAGAGTTTTGATCTCTAGTTTTGATGTTGAAGGAATAGGATTGAAATTTTTCCAACATCTCCAACACTAAATTTCTGTATACTCTCATCCTTGCATCCTTAGTTTGATATGTACCTTCTACTTGTTTAATTATCAATTCAGAATCTCCACAAACAGCAATGTTTTTAGCTTTCAACTTTATCAAGGTTTCCAAACCTAAAACCAGAGATTCGTACTCAACCATATTGTTGGTACAATCAAAGTTTAATTTTTATGAGAGAAACTTACTTTCTTCAGTTGGACTAGTGATCCAAATTCCAGCTCCTGCCCCTTCTTTACCTACTGATCCATCAAAGTATAATGACCAGCAGCCCGTGATGTCTCTTTCATCTCCTTGCTGCCCTTCTTGACACTGATTTTCTGCAGGTTCATCTTGTGATTCTTTTCCAACTTATTCATTGAAAAGGATAGTTGATCCAAGACCAGTATCACATGAGTAAATAGGAAAATTCTGAGGCTTGTCTTTGTTGCTTACCATGTAGGCCATCCTTGTTTCGCGATACAACCTCCTTTGTTCCCCAAACACTGGGATGGTAGCATATGTAAGATCCATCTGCATTGTGCCCTTGATTTTTGCTGCCCATGACCTTGAAAGAAGCATTCCCAACTTTGGTGGAATGTCTGCAACAACAATGTCCATAACAGTTGTTTTTGCTGGAATTTGTGTGAGCCCCACAACAACATCTTTTATCAAACCAATGCAATGGACTCTTTTTGAATCAAAGGAAAATAAATCCTTATATGGCCTAGTTACCTCTAACCCCAACCTTTCCATGATTACCTTAGGCATGAGATTATGTGATGCCCCTGAGTCTAACATAACATTATGTAGAGTCATATCATGAATGCTAATGCTTATGTAAAAAGGGGGAAACTCTTCATTTTGTTCATCCTCTAGTCTTGGACCCAAATAGATAATAGGATTATCTTCTTGTACATTTAGGATATCAGCCACTCCTGGTTGTGAATTAAGCATTTCCACAATTTTGCTTCTGTATTTGTCTACCTTGAGAATTTCATTAAAAGGGACTGATATCTTAATTTTTGCAATCTCATTCTCAAGATTAAAAACAGAAGTAGTCTTGTCAATTTCTTTAGGAGGAGGAAGAATTTGAATATCCTTTTTGACAAGAGGAGAATCATCTTTACCTTCAACCACCTTTGATTTTTCCTTTTTATCTTCAGCTGTCTTTGAGATATTCTTCTTGGGATGTGCTTTGTTTGTTGTAATAGGGACATCTCTATTCCTTAGATTATACTGCTTTTGCATCTCAAAAATAGCGTGCTGATAGCCCTTTAAAAAATCCGAAGGCTCTTCTCCTGACTTTATCATACTGGACTCATCATGTTCCTCCTTAGTCAAGAAAATACCTGACACTTCTTCATCAAAACAATGAATTGATTCCTCAGGGACTTCAGGTTCATCTTCTTCCTCTTCATCTACCAAATTTTGTTGGAAGGGAGGTCTCACTGGAGGATCTGCCTGCTGATTTCTGTTGTCTCTTGGCCTTTGCTGATTCTGAGGTCTTTTGAACTGAGGTTTCCTGAATTGAGGTCCCTGCTGTGCTGGAGGGGCAGAAGCATTTCCAAGAGCTAGTCGGTCCATCAATTTCTCCATGGTTTTCATCATTGTTTCAAACTTGTCTTCTTGAGCAGAGGTAGAAGGCTTCTCTTCTTCCTTCAGCTTAGTCTTTGCCATCTTTGATTTCTTAGCAGCAAGCATGTTCACCTCCACTTTAATTGCATCATTTTGCATGTCAGCAAGAGAGGCAGACTCCCTCTCTCTGAGTAAAAGAGAAAAATCTGAATCAAATGATTCAACATATCTCAACTGTGCCAAAGCTCCAGGAGGTTTCAAATGAGCTGGAATAGAATTGTATATTTTATTAAACCTCTTAGAGAAGTTTTGGACAGTTTCCTCTGGAGCTCTCCTAAGATTGTTGTATTCAGTAAGGGCTTGGACAGGGTTGGTTCTGTTTCCCCATTTCCTTAGAAAGTTGTCTTCAAATTCTACCCAACTATGAATGCTTCCAGCTCTAAGGGCTTTAAACGATTTTCTGACTTCCCCAATGAAAGTTTGAGCAAACAATCTTAGTTTTACATCTTCATCATCCACTTCTTCCCTGTCAACAAAATCATTGAACCTATCCACGTGTTCCTCTGCTATAATATCTTCATCTCCTCCCCATGTTGGAATTCTGGCAGCATATTTGCTAGGAAGATCATGTAAAACAGCAGGGAGAGCTAGAGGAGCATACCTAGCAGGTATAGCCATAATGAATGGAGGAGCAGTAACAACAGGTATTGTATGACCAGTGAAACCAGAACTAGTATGAGATAGTGTCTGAGGACTATTTGGACTAGCAGAGGAAGAAGATAAAGTATTGGTACGAAAAGGACTATTTGGACTTTGCAAACCACTGACAAAGGAACTCCAATTTGGGAGAGGTAAACCAGTTTTGGACTTGAGCAAAACTTCAAAAGGATCAAGTTCTTTGAGTTGATTCAAATCTTCTTCCTCTAATAATAATTCTGAAGTAACAACCTCCCAAAACTCTTCCTTATCCTTTTGTGACACTAAAGATGAAGTATCAATGCCTCTTTTTTGTAAATCTAAAATAATTCCAATAAGCTCCTCTTCGTTCTCAGACCTCAACAATACCTCATGAATTTTATCATCAACAATTCTATCTTCAGGACTTCTAGAAAATTCAGGGAACAGAGATTTTGATACAGATGAAGTACCTGGTATATCGAGAAATCTTTGCCTTCTCCTTGATATGGTGTTCGGATTATCCACAGGAGTAGGTGGATTTGGGTCAGGATTACTCCTTGTATATCTTCCTCTCGAAGCCACCTTTTTTAACCTTAAGATTGTATGGAGTCACCAAGGTAGAATGCAACCTCGAAAACCTTCTGAGCTCCTGCTACCTTCAGAAGTTCAGCTTCATGATTTCGGGAATGAGTAATCTTCAGGCTCCCGGCAGACGCACCAAAATTTTATCTCAAAATCAGACCCTGATAGGCTGCTGGTCAGGTTGACTCTAAGTAACTATTTCAGACCTACTTTAGGCTGGGGCTTAGCCTCCTCAACCTGAGAGGGCTCTCTCTGGGTGTAATAATGATTTTGACTAAAACTAAGATGGCTAACTCTTGTAGAACAACTGTGACAAATATGAATGCTGGAAATACATTAAACAAGTATCCATTGGGTCTATGGAGTCAACAACACTTCAATACAACAAAGATATTGACCTTACATGGAAGTCAGGGAATTCAACATTTGAATATTCAGAACATACACTCATATGGAACCACACAATTTATAGATGCATACAGGAAATCAGAGCACATTCAGTGAATTCTGAGTGATTATACATCCATACCACTGTAAACAAAACTAAGAAAAAGACAACATCACACATTCTGAATATAAGAAATCCTTCATGAATCCTGAGAAGTAAAATCAAAATTATATTACTGAAAGTGAGTCCTTACATAAGCCAAACACTATGCTCTGTTATAAAGTTTTCCAACCTTGATTACCTTGTTGTTTCAGCTATATATAGAGTTTTTATTCTAACTGATCGAGGTTCCTCCTCCAGCATGAGGGGAATTCGAAAACTACTTCTAATGACACCTATCAACCATTCAACTAACTAATAAATACAACAAAGTGCTGACTGGAGTTTTTTTTAGAGATCTAAATCAACTATGACTCTAACTCCATATTACATGCATGATGACTTCTCCTCGTTCTTTGACATCTGGCCCTCTTTTAGTTTAGCTGAGATGGGTGTTTAATATTAATGCTCCATGCTGACCTTGGATGCTGAATCTTTTTAACTGCTCAGAAATATTAGGAGATTACCCTTGCTTCTCGGCTTCAGTTTTCCCCAAAATATTAGAATGCACAGAAGCATGACCTTTAGCCTTTAATTACCCAAATGTAGAAGACTGCCACATCCCTGATGCGTTGTAAGCTTTTCCCATGAACATGTGTGCAAGCAAAAGTTTCTTGCAGGCAAACCGTTTGATATACCCTGAACTGTGGTAAAGGTGTTCACTTTACGACAAAAATTGGATTTGAATATTAAACCTTTTTAAGCGTCCACCTGTCTTGACCTAATTGACTGTTGACAGCTTCAGATGATGTCTTGCATGCCCTTTGGACGTTTTCCTTTCAAAATTCCCGCTTATAATTCAAACTGCTTGAATTGCGTAAAAATCATCACCTTCAGCAGTTTCGTAGCGCGCTACGAAACTGCTGAGTTTTTTTAAAACAGCTTGCTTTTGACCCGAGACCTTTATTAACTGAGTATTTGATTGCCAAAACTCCCTTAAACTTTCCACATGTCGAACAGGGATTTATATTTCCTCAGAAAGATAAGATTAAGCAAATTTGTCAAAATTTTGGAAACAAAACCTTACTTGAAATGAAAACTTATTTAGCAGGTAGCTGGCTTAGCTGTGCCTTCAGATCTTCAATTTGTTTCCTCATAGCCTTATTCCCAGCTCTCAATTGCATATTGATCCTTCTTATGTATTTGGCTTCTTTGATTGCTGGTACTGTCCATGTGTGAAATTGTGAATGGCCATCAACCACTGAATTCAGCTGAGCTTCTACAGCAGCATTTCCTTCCCATAAAGTTTTATAATACTTTGCATGTATAGCTGCATGTTTTCTAGCGGCTTTCTTTAATTTGGAAATTTCATATTTAGCTGATTCCAATTGTCTCTGTATGGCTGCTATATTATCTTCTTGAGATGCAATGACTGTTTTGCCCGTGTCTTTTTGTATCTCTTCCCCTGTTTCCTCTGTTCTTGGCAGTGCTTCCTGTACTTGCTGGAATCTCCTTGTCATAGGTCTTCTTGGTTTAAAAACGAACTCTTCAGCTGGCACATCAAATCTAAGCCTTTTTGAGGCCTTGGATTTCTTGGTGCTTTCTTGTTCTGACTGCATCAATTCGACTTGAACTGGTATAGACTGCTCAAATTCAATAGCCTGCAATAAATCATTTAAACTTGCCTTGGACACTGGACTTTCTTCAACTGCTATAGCTTTACCTTTTTCCTTATTTATTTGACTTCTTGTTCTTACCCTTGAGACTGCTTCAGATGTGCTTGTTTCAGGTACAGTCTTTTTACCCTGAGCCTTTTCCTTAGTTGATTGCTGAGCTTGATCTTGGATGATGAGTGGCTTCAGTGGCTTCACTGGTTTTCTTACTTGTGATCTTACTTGTGACTTTGTAACTCTTTTAGCTCTTGCTTCTGTTTGGAGCTCAGCTATTGTAAAATCCCTGGCAGGTTGGGGAGTGAGGCCAGTCTGGCTTTTGAAGCCAGCCATAAAAATGAATGAATTCCAATCCCTGTCTATCTTTTGGAGCCCATCTAAAACCAGTAGTTTAATCAAACCATGATGAAACAAAGAGGTTTCACAGTCCTCTTTCCTCAGTTGTACCTTATCACACATCTTACTCAAACTACGGAATAGATAAAAAGGTAAGTCTTATGGAGACTTTCCCAGTGAAATGCAAAAGTAGTTTGAAATGGTAAGAATAAACCTTGTTATACCTTCCTTCACAAGTCAAATATTTTTGTATGCAGGTGAGTAAGAGAGCATAATGTTCTTTGACATAATTCCTGGGCACTGCCTTACTTAAATCTTCATTTACATAATCATCTTTCAAAAAATCCTTGCAAGGATTCATGTCAAATTTAAAATTTTTGAACCATTCCTCTTGTCCTCTTGGGATCTCTGTCACAGCAGATATCACTTCTGGAGAAACCTGCACTTCTAACATGGCTACCTTTGAATTCAAACCAGTGAAGTTAAGTGCGAATTCCTTAGTTACCTGTGCATGTCCTCCTTGTAATTTTTTGCAAAAGTTCCAGCACCCGGCCTTTTTAAACGCTTTCTTCACCTCTTCATTTCTCAGCGTTATATCCAGGCCTTCGGGTTCAGTCCTTAGACATTTGCCGGATCTGTGCTCTTTTTTCTCCATGGATTCTTCCAAATCTTCGCACACAAAGACTACCAGCTCCGGTTGAAATTGTGATTCAGCTTCTTTTTTAATTCGGCCTCGCTTGATTATCAGCCTCGCTTGAACTTTCAGCCTCGCTTGAATTTTAAACTCTTCCGTTTAAAACCTTTCAAGATATAATCTTGTAGATTTTGTCATTCATGCAGGACTTACGGCCATCATTATGGTTTATGCACGGTAAAATTTCTTGGGAATAATAACTTGTGCATATCAACAGATCTAGTGGTGGTGATAGTGGCAATGAGCGTTAAAATGTGATAAGAAAGGTATATGAGCTGACATGAGAAGACATGGCTGGTTACTCACCTAACGGACTTGACATTTCGGGAAAGATTCGCTGCGGAATGTACGAATCCATGATTTCGCAGCGCTGTTAGTTTTGAATTTTAATGATGCGCTGCGAAACTGCCTAATCATGAAGCGCTGTGAAACTGCCTAGTTATGACTGCGCTACGAAATTGGCGAATTGGAATAGCGCTTATAAAATCACGAAAAGGCACGGTGACTCACATAAGACAAGAGGTGGCTATAGAAAAATGATGGGTAGAGGGGAACCAATGGGAGTTTAGAACAACTTGAGTTAAAAACTCTTTTAAAAACTCCAAATCCTACGGGAAGAAAATTAAAAATGAAAATTTGAAATTAAACTAGCATAGACCTTTGTCATCGGGCTAGGATAGAAAATTACATGTATCAATTTTTAGTTCTAAGTGATAACATTATCCATGGTCAATTAATTTAATTTTAATCAAAATAACATAACAAAACCAAAGAGGGATAATCTAGGAAAAGGGATTACCAAGCAACTGTGAACTGCAATATCCTACCTCAGTAAACCAAGGATTTAACATACGTGCAGGAAATCTCCCTGAATGTTGTGTTTGGTGTATCACAATGTACAAGGCAGCTGACTCACTTACCTGAGGATGGATAGCAACCTAATGTAGTCCTCCCATATATACCTGAAAGTATGTGGAGGCCCAATCCTTATTAGCGTTGTCTAATGTGAAACCACAAAGTGAGAGCATTCCTTTATACTTTACGTACTATAACATAGCCCTATATACCTAAAGGTATGTGGATGAGCTACAATATACTCATGTACGTGGAATGAGGTATCACACTCGGAATGTATCGCAAAAAAGTTAGTGACAACTACTATGTTTTACAACACTGGAACACGTCTCTAACCTAGAACCTCTAAATGTTTTGTGTTAGATGATAATGCTCCATTAGGTTAATTGAGGTTAATTTTAAGTTGATCTTGATTAATAATTTACCTTTCAAGGTTCACCATGTGATGTCTTTGAAATTCCTAGAATGCAACTAATATGATAAGCATTCTTTTCATTCAATTTGAACAATGAAAATGTTAAAACTGGAAACTAGGGTAACATTTCATGTGGGTCATCTTATTCATGGATGATAATATGTTCATTAGATTCCTCTCATTGAGAGGTGTAGGATTGATCTAAATATCATCCAATTCCGATAAGTATTCATGGAGATATGAATTTATTTTGATTATAGAATTATTAACAAGCCGACCTACAACTCATGTAGGCTCAAAAGCCCAACAGTCACATCTATTCAAACATCAACAATTGTGTATAAATATAGGAGGACTTTTCCTCATTTTCACTCACTCATCTCATCACATCTCTCTCTCTACTGCGCAAAAAAGAGTCTCTTCTCTACTACACAGAAAAGGGTCTCTCTCTCACACATGTGAAGCCGGAAGCTGCTAAAACTGAAGTTGCAACTCTAGATCCAAAATCTTACCAGCATGGACCATCAAACCTCCTCATCTAATATGCATTGTAGGTTCATCTGAGCCTCCTTTGAAGGCTACAACTTTTGGTGGTGGAATCAAGTCGATTCAACGGACAGTTTGCAAGATATCGATTGCCCTAGTTTGAAGGAAGCTGCTGAAACTGAAGTTGGAACTGCAGATCCAAACTTTGACCAGTGTGGACCATCAAAGCTCCTCCTCTGATCTACACTGTAGTTTCATCTGAACCTCCTCTGAAGGCTGCAACGTTTGGCGGTGGAATCAAGTCGATCTGACAGATGGTTTACAATATATCAACTGCCCTATTCTGAAGGAAGCTGCTAAAACTAAAGCTGCAACTACATAAGTGAAGTTTGACCTGCGTGGACCAGAAGATACCCTCATATGAACTACGTTGTAGGTTCATTTGTCAAAAGGCTGCAACTTTTGATGGTGGAATCAAGCCGATCTGACGGTCGGTTTGCGAGATATCATCTGCCCTAGTTTTGATGATGAAGCCGCTAATGATGATACTATTGATCTAGGGTTTGCTACTGTTGACATAAATCATATTTATTGTACTATTTCTCTTTGCTGAATTATTGAATATAAAATAAGATTTGATCAAAGGGTTTCCCCACACATTGTGGGGTTTGTCCCTGGCTAGCCACCACATCTTGTGTCTCTTGTCTTGGCTTGTTTTCTGTCAATCATTTAATGTTCTATTTGCACTTTACTTTATGTACATGTGATTGCTAATCTACAGAATTTAATAAGAAAAAGAAGTAAACTATTATAAGCATAGAACATACCATAACTCAACATGGTATTGGAGCTGAGGTGAAGACAAAGCCTGAGCAAGAACAAGAGCAATCACCGAAGAGAAGATTGGCAAGGCTATCCTAAAAGAACTATGGGGTCCTCAACACTCTTTCCTGCTGAAGACAAGCTCCATGAGAAAGATGACTATCACAGATGGATGATGTCCATCGATCTAACCCAAGAAAATCAAAAGGAAAGGCTGGACCTAAGGGTGGAAGAAAAGGATGATGTTATATTTGTGATAAAGTAGGTCACTATGCAAGGGAGTGCCCTGATAGAAAGGACTCACATCAAGACGATGATCTAAATCCCTCTCATGGAAATCAAAGGAATGGAAAACTCAATGGAAAAGGTAAAAGGAGCACTGGAAACCAAGGAAGAGGTCAACCATTCAAGAGGGCAAGAAATTCTAGTGGTGCCTCAATGCACTTCACTAGTTACGAAGAAGTTCTCTATAATCTGATAGAGAAAGAAAAGAACCTGGTATCCTTCTCATCAATGGAAGACAAAGGCTACAAGGTAACCTTCAGCAATGGCAAGGTACGTATATGGAAAAATAATGTTAAATATGCTTTTACTCTTGGGTTTCATGTTGATTCATTATATCAGGTTGATGGAATTCCTTTAGGAGTCATATCTTATGACACATCTCTTCAATCTGAACTTTGGCATTGGAGGTTTTCCTGCCTTCATTATAAAGCTCTACCCGGAATAAGACAAATTGTTACAGGGATGCCCAAATTCTGAGTAGCTAAAGAAGGTGTATGTCTAGGATGTGCCAAAGGAAAGCTCAAAATGGGACCATTTCCCTCAAGCCAAAGCAAGGTCTTCGATATATTACAGTTGGTTCACTTAGGCATATCTAAGGCTGGCATTAAGAGGGAGACTACTACACCACATACTCCTGAGCAGAATGGTGTGGTGGAAAGGAAGAACCATATGATTGTGGAAGCTGTCTCTATGGGTAGATGATGTAACAATGTTTGATGTGGAGGAACCCATGAATCTTATTTATCCATCTAAGCCTCCCTCTTCTAGGAAGAGGCCTTCATGGCGTAGGGGGATACTTGATGATGCTGAAGAACATGCTGCACCCCGAGGAACCTTCTGTGAAAGTAAGAAACCTAATAGGTATCAGGGATACCTGACCATCATGAGCACGACCATACAAAATGAACCTTCATCATTCACAGATGCCATCAAGCATCAAGTATGGAAGGATGCTATGACCAAAGAATATGAGTCTATTATGGAAAATGATGTCTGGGAAATAGTTCCCAGATCCCAGAACAAGACAAGTATCACTTCTAAATGGCTTTATAAGATAAATCTTGCAGCAGATGAAAGTATGGAAATGTATAAGGCTCGTTTTTTTGCTCGTGGTTTCTCCCAGAAGGAAGGTATAAACTATGATGAGATATTTTCACCTATTTCCAAATATACAACCATCCACTCGATCATAGCCCTTGCCGCTTCACAAGGATGGAACCTACATCAGATGGATGTCAAGGCCGTGTTATTGCACAGTTCGATCAAAGAAGAGGTCAACGTGGAGCAACCCGAAGGATTTAAGATTTATGATTGAAAATCTCATGTATACAGGTTGAAGAAGGCTCTCTATGGGCTGAAGTAAGCATCCCGAGCATGGTATGAGAGGATCAATAACTACTTGATGAAGTTTGGATTCACTAGGAGTGAAGCCGATCCTAAACTTTACCTTAAGGTTGAATATGATAAGCTTTTCATACTGGTGTTGTATGTGGATGACCTCTTTCTAACAGGTGCATACCCTCTCATTCACAAATGTAAGAGGTATTTGGCTTCTAAATTTGAAATGAAGAACCAAGGACTTGAAGTGTGGCAGAAGCTAGGGGAAATTTTCCTATCTCAAGGAAAATATGTGGTAAAGATATTGGAAAGATTTGGTATGATTGACTGCAAGCCTGTGACTACCTCGAGGATCTTAAAGAAGTTATATGGTAGTGATGTCGAACTAGATGTGGGAAATGCCTCTCAGTTTCATAAACTCATTCACATTGATGTTCTTGGTGAACCTCCATATGAACATATGTTTTTTAGTTAGCATTTTGAGCTCATATTTGGTTGAGCCTCATTGGATTGATGCCAAGAATATTTTGAGATATCTTCATGGCACAATTAATAATGGGTTAAGATACACTGTCGGAGATGTGAGACTACTTGGATATACTGATGCTGATTGGGCAGGCAGTGTGGTGGACTGTAAGAGAAATTCCGAGTGTTTTTTCACCATGGGATCTGCTTCAATATCCTTGATGAGCAGGAAGCAGAAGTCGGTGGCTTTGAGCACCACCGAAGTAGAGTATATTGCTGCTAGCATGGCCTCCTGTGAGGCAGTCTGGTTGCGAAAGCTCTTCAGTGAGATGTTTGGATTTACATTGGATACCACCGAGATCCTATGTGACAACCAGAGGTGGGATTCAATTATTAAGGAACTTGTATTCATCGATTGCTCCAGCAGATAAACATCAAGGAGGCTTCATCGCCCTAAGATGATCTACAGGTCGATACACCTTGTCAAAGCCTGAGGAAAGATCTAATCTATGATTTTCCCAAACGACTTGGAGTCGTCAAGAAACCCTTGTACAAGGGTCCTCCATGTTGCATACATTGAGCTCTGGGAGCTCTGAGGGCTTTCGGTTCTTACTGGAGCAAAATACGACCACAAAGTGACTCACCCTCCCCTAGTGGTGTGCATTGGAACAAGATAATTCACTCTCTTGTGGGACAAGGTGATTCGCTCTCTTATGGAACAGGATGATTCACTCTCCTGTGTAGCAGGATGATTAGTTCTCCTGTGAGGCCTGGATTGATGTGTTCTCCATGGCGATTGTAGCAGGATTTATGTGTTCTCTTGTGAGGCCTAGATTGATGTGTTCTCCATGGTGATTGTAGCAGGATTGATGTGTTCTCCTCTGAGGCCTGGATTGATGTGTTCTCCATGGCGATTGTAGTAGGATTGATGTGTTCTCCATGGTGATTGTAGCATTATTGATGTGTTATCTTGTGAGGCCGGGATTGATGTGTTCTCCATGGCAGCCTGGATTGATGTGTTCTCCATGGCGATCGTAGCAGGATTGATGTGTTCTCCTATGAGGACAATGGTGAGCTCCAGTATTGCAGTAATAATGCTGCAACTCCTAGGGCTCCCTTCTTTACTTTTATCAACATGGTAGTTCATAACAAACTTGGAAGTGACGGTGTTGTATGCACAAGTACTAGCTCTTACTGCAGGCTGTCACTTGATCAACTAGCACAAGTTTGGTAGGAGATTAAGCCAACTTCTATGAGTTCTCAAAAGAAGCTTTTAGATGTGATGGAAGAAATCTAACTCAAAGGAGGCTATTCTACTTGCAGAAAGAAGATGAAAACTAAAAGGAAATGGAAACCCTAGTTTTACCCACTAACCTTACTTTTGCTAGAAAAAAGAGTTGAAACTACTAAAATGGATTCCATGGACTACTGTCAAGATAAAATGCATGTGCTTAAGCTACTTCTTAAGGAAAATGTGGAAGACCCATCTTTTTGTACTTTTCGAGCACTTTTATGTAGAATTATTATGTTTGTGTTTTAACTAGTTGTGACTCTGCAAAGGTTTGGTGGTGAAGGGAGATGGAGTTGGCTGTTGCAGATGGTGTGGAAGGTGTGGAGAGGACCTAAGGAGTCCCTAGCATCCTTCTAGAGATTTCCATTATGATTAGACTTCGAAAAATCGCTCGCATTAACTTCTACAGGAAGTCTGCAGGGTATCTATAGGAAATTCTACAGGGAGTTCTATAGGAGCAAGCCGAAAGTGATTTTTGAAGGTTTGGAAGAAGAAAAATGGCGGGAAAAAGAAAATGAAGGTTGGATGAGGGTGTTAGAGGGTCTAGGACTCTATCAATGAAGATCAAACATGAAGGAGATGGTTAGATTTGTTCAAAAGTCAAGGAAGAAATTTTGCACAAGAATGTAGAAATTAGGGCAGTTTGGGAAAGTGTGGCGAATGAGTTGAGAAAACCTTGAGAGATGGAATGGAGCAGGTTGGGTGATTAAAGTATGATAAGCTGGGATGGTATTCAAGTGAGATGCACACCTGTTGTGGGGAAAAATGCCTATTTAGGACAATCCTATCCACCTAAGGTGTGATAGCGCCTTAGCAACAAACGAATGCAGCTGTCGTGATTTCTTCCTTTATGAAATATGAAAGAGAGGAGATTGGCAGACTTACCGTTATCTTCCGGTTGTCCCTCAAAATAGATCCTCTTCTCTTTGTGTGTCCACAGCTACTTGCCTCCTCGCTCGATCAAGAGAACATCTACTTGAATCCCAAGAGGTCACAAGAGAACATCTACCTGTGACAAGAGAGCAGCTACTTGCAACAAGAGAAGAACACAATACAAAGGCAAATATACATATTCATAAATGATTCAGGATTAGAAGTAAATCAAATATACTAATGCAATTACACAAAATACACTAGCATATAGGAAAGAATCAAGATAGCTTTATTGAAAGTAACAGTGTTCAGGAAGAGATACAACCCATAGGGCTCCAACCCAGCATCTCCTTCCCAGCAGAATGGACTTCCTTCTTCAGCTCCTTTCAAAGCATAACACACCAAATGTTTCTAGCCACAAACCAACAGCAATTCTTTGCAAATACTAAATTCCAACCTCCCTAGACCTCATGAGAGAGATCTATATATAGGAGTTTTGGAGAAAGGATGAGTGAGCTTGATGCTGGTATGAAGCTGACTAGTGTCCTCTCCCACTTCAGTTCTTGAGTCCACTTGGAGGTTCTTGCTTCCACTTGGAGATTTGGAACCTCTTACTCATCAC
Source organism: Pinus tabuliformis (assembly GCA_031772625.1). Taxonomy (NCBI): domain Eukaryota; kingdom Viridiplantae; phylum Streptophyta; class Pinopsida; order Pinales; family Pinaceae; genus Pinus; species Pinus tabuliformis. Next base: position 102,771,107 of record CM062813.1, on the reverse strand, counting down.
CAGTCGAATTCCCTGATCCAAGTGTCATTTTGGAAGCTTCCTGGGCATTGACACCTTGAGGAATGACTCTGCCACATGTCCAAACTCGCCCAGCGTAGGTAGCCTTCTTTGCAGTTGAAATTCAACGCAGGTAGAAAGTGGAGCACTTGAAATTCAGCGCAGATGCTCAGTGGAGCAGTTGACATGATCCAGAATTGCCTTTTTTTTTAGTGTTTTCAGGTGGAGAACTTTTGTGAATTGTTGTGGTTACTTGGCCTTGTTCCTCTAGGGGTAGGAACAACATGTTTAGGGACTTTGGATCCCTTGATTATTGACATTTCATGCTCAGTGATGCAAGGCACAAAAATGTCTATAACAGTTGCCCCCTAAAGTATGAGGCCGTTTATCGGGTGAAATGCTTTATCCAGGAGGGTCCAAAGTTCATCCATCTGCTGGGAGGAGACCTGTAATAAAATACAATACAATACATTATTATTCATTCTGCTTTCATGATCTAGCTGAGGCGGGCATTCCCATGCTTAGCTTTATAAATTCATTTTTGTACATAGAACAGATGATCGTCTGATGGTAGACAGATAATTTTGGCGAAAAATATCATCCTTTGAGTAGGATCATCATCTGTTGCAATGATGTACATGTCAAATGTCTTTATCTTTCCTGAATATATATCGCAGCCCAGATGGATGAAACTAGATTCGGGGTCTTCAAACTCGTTCGATCTTCACTCTAAGTACAAGTCGATCCATGTGAGAATTGCGCTGAAGTCGAACATGGAAAGACATCGCTTGATTACCGGTCAATGATGTAAACCGTTAACAAGCGCGAGAGGAATCACCGATAATGATAATGACCCTCAAGGTACTGCAGTACAATTCACGTGGTGTGAATAAAGGACTTGACGTCGAACACCACGCAAAATCTTCTGGTCGAAGGTCATTGATGTATACCTGTCGCCGGAAGTGAGAAACTTGCCATTGAGGCATGCAAGCTTCAAAGTACTGAAAGGGGTTGTTCCTAGATCAACTCCTTGGATAATGAGCTGATGTCGACAAGGAGCGATCCGTCAAAGGAGGGCATTAATGAATCCCACATCAGTGACACGGAACGGAGCTAATGATTTTAATGGAGGTGAAAACAATCTGTGACATATGATTCAGGGTGGCGGTCATGAATGGATGAAGGATAATGTATGGCAGTGGATGGGACCCGGTTGACTCTTTCTGAACGACTTCTCTTGAACATATGGCGACACTGATGCGATGGATTGGTAGCATTACCCCAAATATGGATGGCATGGAAAAACCATGGTGATGTGACCGGTGAAAGAAACAACCCAACCCGAATTGTGATACGGAGGAAAAGTGTCATGTTCAAGAGCGACCTGCTACCATCAAAGTTTTCTTGATCTTTCGCAATTTTTCCCCAGTCATTGCTGACCAATACCTCTTTATTTTTGTCAAGCTTGAGGAGGATAACATATGCTTGTTCTATAACCTGCCCTTCGAGCAAGCCCATCGCTATGTTTTAACGAGCCTAGCGATAGGGAAACTCGTTCTCGTCTAAAGACAAGTTTGTCGCTATTTAATAATTTTAACGAGTCTAACGACAAGGATAACTCGGTCCTTTTCATTTTTAGAGAGTCTGAAAAGGTACGTAAAGTTAACTCCAAAATTCCTTTTTCGTCATCTAATCCCTTAAGTCCGAAAAAGTATAAAACAATACAGAAGGGATGAGTTTTCTTTAACTTTAACGAGCCAAATAAAACAAGCGCTCGACCTTTTTGTGCAATAATCCCTCAGGTCCAAAAAGATTAAAATCTAGAGGAGGGATAGCTCTTCCGGTCCTTTAACGAGCTGGAAGGCCAAAACTCGACAATCTTTTCATATTTTACGAGTCAGTTGAAAAGAGCTTAAAGAAGACTCGTCTTTTGAGGAACGAGTGATAAAAAGGGATAGCAACTGATTCCAGGTACAGGTTGGAATTTTCCAATCACGGCAGTGTCACAAGGATGGCTAGGTGAAATCACTCTTCGCAGCTGTTCCTCAAAATGGGTAAACAATCATATGGAGGTGAACGATCGACCAAATGGAAGTGGAGGTGGCAGGTGCAAACACGACCAAGGCTTTTATGGCTGATAAATTTACGATCACAGCGGTTATTTACCGGGATAGGTTCATTTTTTAGTTAAAAATGAGCTTAAACTCTGGAGGAAACATTGCTCATTGCTTATATTTATTTTTTAACGAGCATGAATACCGCGTTAAAACTGCTCGGATCTTGCGTTTATTTTTTAACGAGCATGAACTTTATGCTAAAACTGCTCGATTACCCAGTCATAAGATAAGAGTGTCTCATGAAAGATCCCATTTTTTATAGAGCTTGCGCCTTACCAAAGCTATGCTCACTCTCCTTTCTTTATGCAAGTTCGGAAATGGCTAATCCTACGAGTTTAAAGGGTTAGACCTACAGGTTTAAAGGGAGGACCTAAAAATTTAAAAAATAAATAGTCGCCCCTTGCTTGCACTCCAAAAGGTTTGCATGCCCCCAGGTATAAAGTACGATTTCAAGGTTACCTCTACTTCAATTCCATCGAAACTTTCGTTTCACCGGGAGAGGCTCACCTCTTTCAGGTTACCCAAAGATTGTCTCGTTAATCTTTCAAACAAAACACTTCCTCGGCAATGTCTACCGAAATAAACAAAGGTGAGTGACGACCTTCGCCCTCTCACATAACTTTGACAAAAGAATCTTATTCCAGAACAACCCCTCTTCCAACCACGGATGGGGTACGGACTAGTCATATTCTCCCGCGGAAACCTTACCCTATACCCAAAGATTCCCTGCCGAAGCAGGCCAGGATGCATGCCCTCTGGGTTCCAGTCATATCCTCCCGGATTACTCGCGCTCATCAGGAGGACGGACTGTGGGTTGAGACAGTTCTTGCATGAATAGACCATTTAGGGATGGCACATGACTATTTGCGATGTGTGATCCGGGAAACGAAAGTTGGTCCACGAGCTTGACCATTCTTCCTCCATGCGGAAAACACATTACTCTAAAGAGTGAGGAGACTACAGCTCCCATGCAATATATATAGTCTCGTCCAAGGAGTAGGTTATAATCCAAGGGTCCTTGAATGACCATCACGTTCATTTGAACGGTCTTCCCTTTCAATGTTATAGGCACATTGGGGAGGATCCCTAAAGGTCATCTGGTTCCTTTATCAAAACCTGATAGATTTCTCATCTCAGGTAAAAGCGTCGGCGAACCAAGCGCTTTCCAAGAAATAGAGGAAAGGATACTCACAGATGCCCCCTCATCAATGATAGTGCCAGCCATTACCATTCTGTATATTTGACAAATAATTCTGAATGGCACACTGGCTGGCAACCGGGGTCTGCCTAGTTGGTTCCAATCAAAGGACACAACCAGGTTGCTTGGTGGTGGGACCGAATATACGGCCGGATAGCGCTCTGATGAGCTTCCTTCCTGTGACAAAGGAATGGTGGCATTGCCCCCTTGGTCATCAGAGTCAGTGCTGATGAAGAGAACTTGGACGGTGTCATCTGTATTCTCCTCTGTGATGGCGTCATTCGAAGATGGAGCCTCTGAAGGCAAAACCGGGTCAACTGCCGTATCAACCTTTTGACTTTCATCAGGCATGGATCCAGACGGTTCTTCTTCAATGACAGGTGCTTCGACTGACCATCTAAGTGGCTCAGCCGGATTCTCAACTAGTGAGGGACTTGGCAGGAGTTTTTGATATCCAGGAGGAAGATTCGCTCGTAAAATCGAACGATCTTCCAGAACTCTTTTAGCCTCGTCTAAGAAGGGACAACTGTGGATGGCGTGATCGCCTTCACACAGTCTGCAGGGAAATTTAACTTTCCCATTCTGTCCTGGAGCTTCACTCCCACTAGTTGACGGTGAGCAGTCGACATGGCTATCAGAGGTCGATGCTCCCGAATTGTGCAAACGGGGGGGCCAGTCTCTTAGTATCCGTGGGATACAGGGACAATCTCTATGGAAGTGGTCTCCCCTGCATATGATGCATGGCGATTTAGGCCTTACAAGTGTGGTGTGTGGATTTTTGTTAGACGACATTTGTTTGCCCCCAGTCGCCTTAGGCTCCTTCTTCTTCTTTTCTTTCTTCTTCTTCTCCTTCTTCTCCTTAGGAACCCGATTTTTTGATCGACCAGTTCCGTCAAGCGAAGAGGAAGGAGGGGAGGAAGATGAAGTGGAAGGCTGGGAGGCAACTCTTGTTTGATCTAACTATTGACTCGACTGTTCAGGAGTGGTGGTATTCTGAACGACATTGGTCAAAAAGAGCCAAACTGGTAGGCCAATTGTTAGTCCTGGAAGCGACAATGTGGCCATGTGGGGCGCACCAACATCTCCCCAAGAGGAGAAGGGACTAGGATTTCCACCCAAGGGAACTCCTTGGTTGGTGTGCTCCATCTTTTCGACCTAAAGATCAACGCAGGATTAAAGGGTGATTGTTGCGTTTAAAATAAATTGTTAACGATGCTTTTAGACACAACTTGCTTTTTCAGTTTTAAAGAGTCGAGAAAAAGCTAAAGATGACTCTAGTCTCCTTCGATGTTTTAACGAGCCCGAAGTGACAAATGCTCGGATGGACTTTTTCTGTTATAGAGTCTGAAAAAGGCCAAAAGAAACTGCTCTGGAGATCTAGGTAGAGGGTGTGCCAAACCTTTCGCAAAACCACAGAATACGTTTTACGGTACGGATGGTCAATCTTCGTGAATGCTGTGTTCACTGCATTGCGATCAGTAGGGTGGCCGACATGGCTTCCTAAGGATAAAAGATATATGCCTATAGGGGGCTCCCAATATATACGCGACGGTACGTGGGAGCACAAGTCCGTATTAGTGAAATCGTCCCTCAGGAGGAATCACCCACCTTCTTAGAGATCGACAGTCACTACGTTTAACGACGCCGGAACACGTCTCTACCTAGACCTCTACGATGAGCGTTATGTTGCAAAGCGTTGTTAGGTTCATTCAATATATTTTAAGTTGATCTTTTTAAAGTTTGCCTTTCAAGGTTCACCACGAGATGTATGATACAATTTCCTAAATGCAGTCTAAGATGATAAGCAAGCTTTACAATCTTTCAACTTTGAAAATCCTAGCTACTAAGGGAAAAGAGAGCGACTATGTTTTCTCAAAGAGCAATCAGCACACTCTAATGCACTTTCCCTAAATCCAACATGAAAACTTATCAAATGCAAAATGCACAATGCAGGTGTTTGTTTTCACTTTCTTAGTATAAATGCCTACAAAGAAAGCTTTTTGCACAATTTTGAATTTGCTTTTACAATGATCAAAATAAACAAGTTCACTTTCTTCGAAATCAACAAGGGTAGAAGAGATTACAATCACTTTCCGATTTTTGAAATAAAGACTCGTTTCGATACTTTGAAAAGAACAAATTCAAACCAATAAGCAAAAGTAACAGTATAATCAATCTGAACAAACAACCAATGAACTCTCTTCTAAGATCATTTTCAATCAGATCTGAATCAAAGGCTATAGAAAGACTACTTTACTCATGCAAAGGAAGACTGTAAATGACGCCACAAACACATAAAAACATTTACAATCTTTTGTACAAAAATTGAGGCGGAATTCAGGCAAAGAAAAGGGTTATCAGACCAGCACCTATACTTGGTTAAAGGCTACAAAAACAGAGATCAAAACAGGGCAAAAAGGACAAAGAACCCCAGCTGCACAAGGCCACACTGGTTCAGCGCAGGTCCAACACTGTCATTTTGACATTCAGCGTAGGTAGCCCCTTCGGGACCTGCGTTGAAATGCAGACTGCCTTCATAGTGCCTGCACTGGAGAGAGAAACTCTCGTTTCTCTTGGTTTCTGGGTCACAAAATGCTCAAAAATCGACTGTTTCAGGCCAAATCAGAAACACAAGCAAGGTATAAACAGAGGGATGCTTTGATAGGGTACTAAAGACTATCACAAGGATCAATCAAATCGTTTGTGGATCTAGTTTAAATCATAGACAAGTCCAACATACTAGATCAAAGCAACAACGTTTACTTTGCATCTGGGAAAGATGCAGTTCAAGAGTTGCTGTCAAGTCTATGAAGTAAACAAATGACGGAAACACAAATGAAATGAATAAACAAGTTCCTCCCCAGTGGGGTCGCCAATTTGTTTTGGGGAAAAATGCCTATTTAGGACGATCCTATCCACCTAAGGTGTGATAGCGCCTTAGCAACAAACGAATGCAACTATCATGATTTATTCCTTTATGAAATATGAAAGAGAGGAGATTGGCAGACTTACCGTTATCTTCCGGTTGTCCCTCGAACTAGATCCTCTTCTCTTTGTGTGTCCACAGCTACTTGCCTCCTCGCTAGATCACAAGAGAACAGTTACCTGTGACAAGAGAGCAGCTACTTGCAACAAGAGAAGAACACAATACAAAGGCAAATATACATATTCATAAATGATTCAGGATTAGAAGTAAATCAAATATACTAATGCAATTACACAAAATACACCAGCATATAGGAAAGAATCAAGATAGCTTTATTGAAAGTAACAGTGCTCAGGAAGAGATACAACCCATAGGGCTCCAACCCAACATCTCCTTCCCAGCAGAATGGACTTCCTTCTTCAGCTCCTTTCAAAGCATAACACACCCAATGTTTCTAGCCACAAACCAACAACAATTCTTTGCAAATACTAAATTCCAGCCTCCCTAGACCTCATGAGAGAGATCTATATATAGGAGTTTTGGAGAAAGGATGAGTCAGCTTGATGCTGGTATGAAGCTGACTAGTGTCCTCTCCCACTTCAGTTCTTGAGTCCACTTGGAGGTTCTTGCTTCCACTTGGAGATTTGGAACCTCTTACTCATCACCAGTCGAATTCCCTGATCCAAGTGTCATTTTGGAAGCTTCCTGGGCATTGACACCTTGAGGAATGACTCTGCCACATGTCCAAACTCGCCCAGCGCAGGTAGCCTTCTTTGCAGTTGACATTCAACGCAGGTATACAGTGGAGCACTTGACATTCAGCGCAGATGCTGGAGCAGTTGACATGATCCAGAATTGCCTTGTTTTTGAGTGTTTTCAGGTGGAGAACTTTTGTGAATTGTTGTGGTTACTTGGCCTTGTTCCTCTAGGGGTAGGAACAACATGTTTAGGGAATTTGGATCCCTTGATTATTGACATTTCATGCTCAGTGATGCAAGGCACAAAAATGTCTATAACAACACCTGCTTCTAAAAATTGATTCAAGGAGAATTAAAAAACAGAGTTTTACCTATTCTAACCTAATTCTGCCCTAAAAACGAGAAAAGTGCTGAACATAACTTTATGGACAAGAAATGAAGTAATAAAGCCATGGAAATTGAACAAGAATAGATCTAATTATGTAAATACAACTAACATTAATTTCTCCAACTCAAAATCTCTCACTAGCAATTGCATTGGAAAGAAAAAGCAGTGTTTTGGTGGCAACAAGAATACCTTGGTCTCAATTCATGGTCCCATAGAGGGAGAAAGGAGATCAAGGCCTGCTTGGTGGCCTTTTTGTGAATATTCTTCTATTATTGCAGCAAACTATCTAATCAATCTTGAAACAAGAGCAACTATTCTAATCATCACAAACAACATACGTAACAAAGCAGGATTGAATCTAAACAACAGAAATTATTTCATGAATGAAAGAAAGACACATATAAATACAAAAATTAGGTATTGGGCACTTGGGTTGGGCCCAACCCCAAGAGCTACAACCCCCTTAGAAAGATTAGTGCTAGTTCAAGGATGGATTCATCTTCATTGATCAAAAAATAATAGTCACATCACAAAATTGTCTACAGAAAGAGCTCGAAAATGAGCTGAATGCAGGGCTACACTAAAGTGTGAAAATAGACTGTTCAATAGCTAACCTACTGAGGCCTGAGGCCTTATTATTTATAAAAGTGAGGACTCCCAACATTCCTCCTAAACTTTAGGAACTCGGCTGCCTAAACTTGGAGATAACGTCAACTTTACTAGACTTGCTTGGCTGCTCTTGTGATCATCGATGTGGTGGCCTATGAACTCCGAGATGCTGGTGGAGAACTCGAGGAAGGGGTCATCAATGCAGGAGACACCCTTCCCATAAGTCCTCATCTTGGTTTCTTTGAGTTTTGGCTATCAATCTGCTCATAAATTCCTTGTCTTGGTCCAAAAATGTCCAAAAATCTGCAATAAACTCATTACATTTTGTGGTAAAGTGACTATCGCCATTCACTCAATTAACATAAATATATTCAAAAACATGCACAAAACTATTGAGAATGGTGGATTAAATGGAAACAATAGGAAAAATGGGCCCATATAGTTACCCATTTATGGGGCTCATCATCACCCCCCCGCTAAATGGGTTGCTCATCCTCTGAGCAACTAATCCAATTCTTCATCCTTGATGGCTTTAATAGCTTCCCTAACATCCCATGCTTCTGAGGTGATGTCCTCTTCCCTGCCATCAAAACCTGCCTTTTTGTCTACTTCCTCCCATTGTCGGTGTTCTTCTTCTTCCTTAACCCCTTCCATTAGTCCTAAGAGTAGTGGAGGACTGAACTTAAGGCCAATCTAGTTGGCTTTCAAGTTCTACATTGATTGTTTGTACAAAGGAACTCTCACCAAAGCCTCCCTCATTCTGGTTGGGGAGTGATACTCCCTAATATTTAAGCTGAAGGATAATATATTCCATATCCTCATACAAGCATGAAGGCAATCATCACCAAATAATCTTTCCATATCTTCAAAATGGGTGATATCTTACGCTTGCCTTTCGACATAATCTAGGAGAATTTGAGGGTTGTTGGCAAGGTGTTGAGGAGCATATATGAGAGTTGAGGGGTCTTCCGGTTCTGCCCTGATTAGCAGGGACTCATTCAGTTCCTTGGCCATGATCCATTGAACTTCCACTGCTCTTTTTTCTTCATGGCTCATCCAGGAAGCCATAGCCATGAGCTGTATGTCTCCCAATGTAGCATTGGGGTCCCAAAAGTTTATATCGAGGAGTGCCATATTATGTAATTAAAACTCTACTAATTTGGCCTTCTCCTTAGCTAAACTAGTAGCACACAGATGCATAAACTAACCATTATTTTGGAAAGGGATTGTGCCCCTTTGGGCCATTGTTTTGATTTGGAACTGGAGCCATTGGTCTTTAAGATACAATGCATAAGATCTGGCCAGTTGTCTACATTTCAAGGCTTCCATTGCCTAGCTGGCCATGCAAGCCATCTGGGCTTCTTTCTCCTGCAACTGCTATTTCCGCATCAGAATTTTAGCTACTACCTAAGATTCCCTCTCTTGCTACTACTTTATCATCATTTCCACATCAGGTTGTGGCTCTCCCTCTTGCTGCTGTGTTTTTTCTACTTCCTTTTCTGCTAGGAGACCTTCCTGTAGTTGCTTCTCTTTAGAAATCTGTGTTATGTCTGCCCTTTGAGCTTCCTACTGCTGTAACTACTGCATTTTCCTCCTGTAGATGGGCTCTTTCACTAGTCTCGATGTGTCTCACCAATGCCAACTCTCTTCTTAATTCTTTCTACTGTTCTTCCATGTGGCCTTGTCTACAACTCCCTTGGATTTAGCAATTTTCATCCAAGTGTGGGTTCTAACCCTTTCCTGTTCCAATGCAAAGGAAAGTGGTATAGAAAAATTATGTGGGATGATCTTCCCACCTTCTAACAAATTGTAATATGAGCCTAAATTAGGCTGAGAGCTGGGTTCAGGTATCTCATTGGCCTTTCCTTCCTCCCATAACTGTGTTGCTACCTCTTCTTCTAATTTTTCAGTTTCCTTTAGCTTGGACAACGTTTCCTGTAGAGAGGTTTTAGCTTCCTGTAGAATTTTTTTGGAGTCCATCAGTCTGATTCTTTCCTTCCAGGTGGAAGTTTTGGGACTTCCTCTCTCATAGGTAATATATATTTTGGAGGGGGATTATTCCTTTTTCTCAGTAGGTGCATCCTTAATTATTAGAGGCTCCTTTGGTGGAGGCTGGGGCTTGCCCACCTTTATCCTGGTGCTCCTTATGGCTTTAAAATACATGGATGTTTCTCTTTTTCTTTTTCCTTTTTGTTTTGCTGGAGTGCTTAATGTAGCCAACACAGCTACTGCTTCTTTTGCCAATGTCTCAGGGGATGTTTCTTCCTGCTGTTGTTCCCCTTCATCTTCTTTTGTCTTTTCTGTGCCTATTGTTTCTACTTGTGTTTCTGTTATTTCTGGCAATGTCTTCTCTGTTTCTTTCTGAGTCCCTGCCTCGCTTGTGGTAGTCCCCTTTTGGGATTTCTTAGGCTTTTTCTTCTCACTTTCTGTTCTTTTCCTTTTCTCTATCTTTGGGGTGGTATTCTTTTCTACTTTAGGTATTACAGTGGGTTTTTCAAGTTTCTCTTCTACTTCCTGTTCCTCCTCTATTTCTTGCTCTTCCTCTTTTTGAATATGTGGTGTCTCCTCATGCACTTCTTCCTCAATTTCCTCTTTCTCTTCCTCCTCCTCACTGCCAAATGGGCTAATATCCTCAATCAGAGTTTTGATGTCATCATCTCTGGACATATTTCTAAAAGTTTTCCAAGCTATGGGAATGGTATATGTATGTAAGGCATCTTCTACCAATAGTTTTATGAGCCCATGGTGGGCCAACTTGTTTGAGACTCCTACATTTAGCTTGGTACTACATTCTATTAAAGACTAGAGGAGGAAATATGGGAGATTCAGTTTTCTAACTGGAGGTAGGACCATCCCATACCTAAATTCATGCAGTAACCTGAAGTGATAACCATAAATTATGTTAAACCTTCCCTCACAAGTGATATATTTGATTATTTGGTAGCTGACTTCATTTTAGGGAGGAGGCAAGCTTGTCCTTCTCACCCCATTTTTATCCTCTACAGGATCCTCCCCAGGTTGAAAAGATGTCTTCTTGGCCACCTGTCCCAATGCTTTTCCCTCCTTGCTCCAAGGGAGCCTAGGTGGAAGGCCTATGATTCAACTGATAAAATCAGGTGTAAGTTCAAGGAACAGCCCCCTGAAACTAATGGTGGCATGTGTTTTCGAATGGGGTTTTAAGGCCATCAGAAATTCTTCAATTACCTCATCATCATATCCATGTATTCTTTCAAAAAAATCATCCAGTTTGCCCTCGTGAAGAGGGCCACCACCTCAGGGTGCTCATGCAGTTGGTTGGAGTTCAAGGGCTCCTTCCTCATAAACCCTCCTGACATGGTGTTGAGTGGTTTCTGAAGTGCTTAGGTGAGGAGAAAAATAACAATTTCAAAAATCAGAGACAGAGGGACAGCTGAGTTTCATTTTTTTCTGATCTGTAGGAGGAATTTCTGTGTGCTCCTTCTCACAACATCAAATTGCAATATTTCCTTTGTTTCAAACTGCTCTTATCCTGAATTTGATCTTTTTCTTTTGGAAAGAAAATATTTTTTTGATAGAACAGAGGATAAATAACACAGGGTTTTTCTCAGAGAATAGACAGATATGCAAATTTTTTTTTTTTCACACAGGCTGGTTTCTATGATTTCAAGTGTTTTCTTTACAGCAGAATATGAGAAAGAAGAAGACAAACTTCAAATGCAGAGAAGAAAACAGAGAACTGTGTAGAACTCAGGGAAAATATGCAGGCATACTTTTAAACTTCATTCTCCTTTCTTTCAATCCAATTCTATGTTTTTAATCCACCACCTTATACAAATAAGTCCTATGCAGGGAGGCTTCCCGAGCCTACTTCATTTAAGCTTGAATTCTGCTAAAAATCTCGGGATTTCCTTCTACTGGCTATTCTCTGCCTTTCCTGTAGAAGTTTTCTTGTAGAAATTCTCTTGCTCCTGTAGAATGCAACAGGGCTTCTGTAGAGCCCGATAGGTAAGAGGGTTTCGAAAAAAACTGGTAGAAAACTGGTGGAGGATGACTGGTTTTCTGCTCTGAAGGTGGTAAACGAACACTGTAGTCGAGAGCTTCGTAACATGCAAATGGATGAAAAGGGTGGTGGAGGCTTGGAGTGCATTGTACTTAACTGTTGGCGTAATCTGCGGTGATGAGATGAGGTGGCTATATGGGTACGTTATCCCCATCCGGGTTGTTGGTCTGACGCCAGTGTCATTATGGTTCCTCATGTTGCCTGACCGCCATCACCTCCCTTACTCTTGTTATCCGCCACCACCACTGCCAGTTTCAAATGCCTTCTTCCTAAGTTGACATGCCGCACGTGCTGACTGCGTATCTAATCAACAGTTTGAATTTGGACGTGGCTCAATTGAATTCCATGATGGTGTGTGAATTGAACAAGGGTGGCCAGTTAGATGGCCACCGATTCCACATAATTGACCATTCCCACAGCTCATGCAGTTTTGAAATATTATTCATGCAATCGAGGAATAGGTTTAGGCACTTACATGCTCAATTGTTATTGTGTTATGCATATTTCGGATTTTGGCACTTCGTTTCCTCATTGTTGTTGCTGCTTGCACTCTGCATGCTCGCCCTTGGTTTTTTTCGATGATCTCTTGTTCAAACATTTCTCTTCATATGTCCTATTTTGTTGACCCTATCTCTAGAGTATGTTTTTCAAAGGGATTAGCTACTACAGGAATCCTATTGGATTTCCTGTAGTCGGTTCTCGTCTTGAAATTCAAGCTAATATGTGAGTAGGGCTAAAACTGCTAAAAAGGGTCTCGACTGAGAGGAAATCACAGGTGGAGGGTATCAGGTAGGGATGAGTAAAAATGTTGCTGCCTTTATTTGTCATCATTTTTCTTTTTGTTGTGTGTTTGCAGGATGACAGAAACAAAATATCTGTATGTGGCTATGCAGGGACAAAAACGAGTGGAGATGTAGGTGTACAGGGATGGAATGGTGAAATGGGAAGATGGATGGTGGTAAAGAGGTTCACAGGGCCGCTAGATGAATTTCCAACCCTCGAGTATTGTTCTAAAATGGATTTTGGCCTTCCTGTAATTTCTACAGGATCCTCCTTTAGAAAACACAGAGTTTCCTGTAGGATGCGGAATTTCAGAACAAATGAGACCAAAAATTTGGAAAGGATAGTAGTGATGGGATGATGGACTGTGAAGGGTGCATGCAAACTGTCATGTCTTTTCCTCTTGTGCAACCCTCCTGTAATGACCTTCCTACAACCTGCAATTTATTTAAAAGAAGTTAGGTTTTTTTTTATCTTTTTTTTTTTGATATAGCTCGGGCACCTCCAGGAGGTTTTCACCCTCACTGCCTACCCTGGGTGCCTCCAAGAGGTTTTCACCTAGGGATCTTTTATTTCGTTTTCTCTATTCTCTGTTTTTTCAATTTTTTTTTTTTTTTTTTTTTTTTTCTCAAGGTGTGGGTGGAGTGGAGATAGGGACCTGCTCCACTACTAGCACTGATTTACCTAGAGTTTCAATGAAATCCTGCTTGGAAAGGGGCTTCCTGTAGATCTTCAATCGATGCCCATTGATGAGCATGGGGATGGATTCTTCATTAATGGTCTGGATAAGGACTAAACCATTTTCATTGCATTTTTCTACTACATATGGTCCTAGCCATCTGGTTCTCAGCTTGCCCTTGAAATATTTGTACCTTGAATCATACAGCAGCACCCAATCTCCTAGATGAAATTGTTTCTCTTTGGGTGTCGATCATGCCATGTTTTTCTTTGAAGCTGGACTACCTCTGAGTGGAGAAGGGCCTGCATTCTCTGTTCATCTAATCCATTTAGCTAAAGCAATCTTTCTTTTTGTGTATGGCTGAGATCTAGGTCTAGTTGAGATGCCATCCTTAATGTGTTATATTCAAATTCTATGGACAACAAAGCCTTCTTCCCATAGACCAGCTCATAGGGTGTGAAACCTGTGGTGGTTTTCCAAGTAGTGTTATAGGCCCAGATGGCCTCAACCAATCGGTCAACCCAATCTTTTCTGCTGTTGCTCACTACCTTAGTCAAAATCTCTTTCAAAGTTCTGTTATTGACTTCCACCTGTCCATTTTCTTGTGGGTGATAAGGGGTGGAAGTTTTGTGCTTAATCTTGTGGTGTGTGAGTAGGTCTTCAACTAATTTGGAGGTAAACTTACTCCCTTGATTTGTAACTAACTCTCTTGGGTAGCCAAACTTTTAGAAGATATTTTCCCTTAAAAACTCAGCTACTCTTTCTTTTGTTGTTGCTTTGGTTGCCTTTGTTTCTACCCACTTTGTCGGGTAGTCTGTGCACACAATGATGTAAGACTTCTGTTTTGAAGGAGGGTTGATAGGACCCACAAAGTCCATGCCCCACTTCTCAAATGGCTTGAAAGTCACTTGAGGTTGCAGGGGCATATCATCCCTTGGAGTCGGTTTTCCCATCCTTTGACATTGGTCACATTGGCTGATGTATCTCCTGACATCTTGGATGAAGAGTGGGCCAATACTAACCTGCCTGCAAAATCTTGAAAGTAGTCCTCTTTGCTGCAATTAGCCCCCACAAGGTCCATCATGATAGGTTAAGAGGATGTCAAAGACTTCCTCTTCCCTGATACATCAACTCAAAATCTGATCTGGGCCAAGTTTGAACAGGTTGCCCCCAATCCAAGTGAATGGGGCACTTTTCCTCACAATCTTTCTCTTCTCTTTTGAGGACAGGTGTGGTGGAAACTGTGTTGAAACCAAGTAATTTGCTATATCAGCAAACCATGGAGAGAGTACTGAAATAGAAAATAAGTGTTCATCTGGAATTTGATCATCCACCATTCCTTCTTCACCTGCAGGTAGATCTAGTCTAGACAGAAAATCAGCAACAACATTTTCCTTACTTGGCTTATCAACAATAGTCAAATCAAATTGCTACAAAAAAGTAACCATCTAATGATACGAGTGTTTACATATGGTTTATTCATCAAATACCTAATTGCAGCATTATCAGTATGTATGAATGTTTGGTAGCCAATGATGTAGTGTCTGAACTTGTTTAGGGAATGGACGACAGCCAGGAGCTCTTTTTCGGTTACAATGTAGTTTAATTCTGCCTTGGATAGGTTTTTACTTACAAAATATATGGCATATGGTAGCTTCTCTTCAACTTGTCCTAGGGCTGCTCCTATAGCTTTATTAAGGGCATCTGTGTGAATGTGGAAAGGTAGGGCCCAGTTTGGACCTCTCAAGATTGGGGCAGTTACCAGCTTACCCTTCAGAGCATCCAGAGCCTCTTGAGAGTTGTCAGTCCATATGAACTCAGCATATTTTTCCAAATGACCAAACAATGGAGAGGCTAGCTTGCTAAAATCCTTAATGAATCTTCTATAATACCCTGCTAAGCCTAGAAAACTCTAAACATTTCTTACCTTTTGAGGAGGTACCATTTGGATGATAGCAATCTTGTTGGGATCCACCTGTATTCCTTGTTGAGAAATTGTATGACCTAGCACGGTCCCTTCAGTCATTAGGAATTCACATTTATCATGACTAAGGGACAGGTTCATTTCAATACACTTGGCTAAAACATTCCTCAGGTTAGTCAATGCTTCTTGGAAGTTAGAACCATAAGGGGTAAAGTCATCCATGTATATTTCCACTGAATCATGAACCAGCTTAGCAAATATGCTCAGTACTGCTCTGTGGAAATTGGTAGGAGCATTGCACAACCCAAAGGGAAGGACCCGGTAGGCAAAGGTACCCCATGGACAAGTGAAAGTGGTCTTATCTTAGTCTTCTAGGTTGATTTGGATCTGGTTGTGCCCGCTAAACCCATCTAGGAAGGAAAAGAACTTCTTCCCTGCCAGGCCATCTAACACTTGATCTATGAAAGGCAAAGGGAAATGGTCCTTCTTGGTGGCCTTGCTAAACTCTCGATAATCTACACAGATCCTCCACTTCCTGTTTTTATTTGGCACTAGCACCAAAGGAGAAACCCGTTCGTTGTCAGAGATAGGGTAGATGAATCCTGCATCTAGCAGCTTTTGCAGTTCTTCTTTGACAATGTCCTTGAGGGCTGGATTCATCCTCCTTTGTAGCTGCCTGACTGGTTTTCAATCCTCTTTAATGTAAATGTGATGAGTACAGACTAAAGGGTGGACTCCCTTCATCTCCTTATAGCTCCAAACAAAAGCATCCAAATGGCTGATCAATAAGCTACACAGATCTTTCTCCTAAGAGGTGGATAGGGCTGAGTTGATCCCCAAGGTTCTTTCTGGGCCAAATTCCACTTTCTTAACTCGGAGAGAGGTTGGATCAGCCACAAAGAGATCAACTAAAGGATTAGCTTGGGTTTCTTCCACCAACTCTTCTAAGGGCAACACACTTAGGGGTGGATTCTGGATCAAGTTTTCAATAAGATCATCCTCGGTTTGTGGACCCCCATGGTAGTTTCTAATGTAGACAATGGTGCAAAGTAGACTTCATCCTCATCTTCCTCCTCCAACCAGAGGGGTAAATCATGTTCCAGTAGAGGTTGGGCAGGAGGATAGAGGACTAGCTACTTGGACATATGCCCATTCTTGATTGTCATGTTCCCAACTCGGCAGCTGATGTAGGCATCTGCAGTAGCCAACCGAGGTCTTCCCAGGATGAGAGGATACCCAGTGAGCTTTACCTTTGGTTGGAGAACCAAGAAATCAGCGGTGTACTCCTAGGAATCAATGGAAACCATGACATCTTCCACAATCCCCTCGGGGGTCACGGTGGAACGGTCTGCTAACTGTAGTACTGTCGAGGTATTTCTTAGGGAATCCTGAAGGTTGAGCTTGAGCATAGTGTCCCTGGTCATCACGTTAATGGCAACCCCTATATTAATCAAGGTATGGGGGATTATGGTGCCATTAAGGTGGACATTGACTACTGAACTCCTAGGGTCTAGATATTTTGGACAAATTACATGCCCCAACATCAGATCGGACAGTTGTCCTATGACATTGATAGTTGGGGCATCTCTCCTTCGCCTACCTGGGTGTTTGAAGCACTTCTCCTTGATCATCTTGTTGTAGATTGGTACATCTTTTATGGCCTAGAGAAGTGGTATTTTTACACATAACTGTTTTAGTTCTCCTAGAAGTTCAGTTTCTTCTGGGGTCAGTTGTGTGGTTCCAGTTAGTCTCTCAAGAAAGGGTGGAATGGCTTTTGGTTTTCTTTCCTGTTTCTCTTCTTCATCCTCCTTAGGAGGAGGTTGGCTGTCTCGGAGGGCCTTCCCAGATCATAGGTTGATCTCCTGAATCTCCACAGTAGGTAGGGCATGTTTTTTCTCCAGTATATACCTATTGGGCCTATCTGTTACTGGGGTTCGGGTTCGGTTGAGCAGGTATTTGGGGTTGTCTTGGAGGAGCAATAGGTATGGTTATGGTTGACCAGGTGATGGAGGCAAAAGAGCAGGAGGAGAGTTGTATTGGGGCCTCCACCCCTGATGAGGTGCATTCCACTGAGGTTGTGGCTAAATGTGAGAATGAAATGAATGAGAAGCAGGTTGAGTATGGTATTGAGATGGATACAACCAAGGAGGGGGTGTGGACCAGGAAGGATGAGAAGGGGGACCCCAAAAAGGTATGCGAGTCGATTGATTGGGGTTGTAATAAGTCTCGGATGTCCCTTGCATTCCCTGCTGGTAAGGTCTGGGTCCGTGTGGCCTCCTTTGGTTCATGAAGTAGAGTGGTTCAGTGGCTCCTTTAGCCCCTTGGTACATAGCTTTAAATCTAGGTAAGGACGAACACTGATTGGTAGGATGGTCCTCTTCACAGGCAAAACGCACTTCTATGGAGTGTAATGGACACTCATTGCTGGGATGCTTTCTAGTGCATCTGGGACAAAAGATGGCCAAAGCCCTCTCAGCTTCCTCTTGCTTCTTTTGGATTCGCAAGGTATCCATTTGCATGGCAATGGTATGTCTCATCTTGCTTTTGAAATCTTCCATCTGATTTGAAAATTCGTTTTTAGATAAGGGGGCACTGGCTAAAAGTTGACTTCCCCTACCTCGTTTTCTGGCTGCCCTAGAATGGTTTCTAAACACAGTCTTTATGTCATCATAAGGTAGCTGGTAGATGTCTCCCCTAGCTAGAAAATGGAGGGTATCTAGAAGTTCTTCAGGGACTCCTCAAAGCAGAACCAACTTCAAAGATTCAGGGTCAAGTGTGCACCTGACCCTTTTATAACTAAGTTGAAACCTCTCTTCATAGTCTTCTAAAGATTTGTCACTTCCCATGGTCATCCAAAAGATTTCTTCCTTTGTTTCCTTTGACCTATAGTAATCCCGATATTTGTTGTTAAAGGCTGGCTTCATCTGAGCCCAAGTTGTGATATTGTTTCCAGGTAACCCCATGAACCAGCGTAGTGTTGCATCCTTGAGGGTAGAGGGAAAGAGTTTCAACTTTTTCTCGTCTTCTGCATAGTCATAGGTTCGACAAAGGACAACAAATTCAAACAAGAAGGTATCAGGGTCTTCAGTAGTCAATCCATGGAAGTGAGGTAAGGCTAAGGGACTTACGTTTTTCATCTTTATGTCCCCATTGGTCTCTCGGATGGAAAAGGTACCTTCTATTCTCTCCCCATTTCCTCTACCATTTTTGTTTTCAGCCATGGTCTCAGGGGGAATGGTTTCTTGCTCTTCTTCTGTTATAGGATCTTTGTATCTCTCTGGAGGTTCACCTATAGGTTCTTCTGGATCACTGCTACCAAAGAAGAGAGAAGGGTGACTTAGTGATGTAGTGGGGGTGTTGGGTAGGAATTTTACTGAATTGTCTCTGTTCCTAAGAGGCATGAAAGGAAATTTCCTTTTCTTTGGTTAGAATTTTTTGTTTCTTTTTCTACTTGTACCTGCAAAACTAGAATGGATTAAACAAAAAATTGCAACTAATTAAAGTCTATATTTCTGAAATGAAAATGCAAAATTGAAATGAAAGCAGGGAAGGACTAATCTATTTTGCTGAAATGAAATTGCAGAATTGAAATGAAAGTAGGAAAGGACTAATCTATTTCGCTGAAATGAAATTGCAAAAAGGAAATGAAAGAAGGAAATAGCTAATCTACTTTTGCAGAATTGAAATGAAAGTAGGAAATAACTAATCTATGCTTGCTAAAATGCAATTGAAATGAAATAATGAAATAACTAATCTACGGTTGTTGAATTGAAAATGTGGAATTGAAAGTGCAGAATTGAAAAACAACTAATCTACTTTTGCTGAAATAAACTACTTAGCAGAATGTTGCAGTAGAAAATAGAAGAAAAGCAGTAATCACAAATACTCTGACGCTTCCCCGGCAATGGCACCAAAAAGAGTGGTGAGCTCCAGTATTGCAACAATAATTCTGCAACTCCTAGGGCTCCCTTCTTTACTTTTATCAACTCGGTAGTTTGTAACAAACTTGGAAGCGACGGTGTTGTATGCACAAGTACTAGATCTTACTACAGGTTGTCACTTGATTCGCTGGCACAAGTTCGCTAGGAGCTTAAGCCAACTTCTATGAGTTCTCAGAAGAAGCTTTTAGTTGTGATGGAAGAAAGCTAACTCAAAGGAGGCTATTCTACTTGCAGAAAGAAGATGAAAACTAAAAGGAAATGCAAACCCTAGAAAACCCTAGTTTTACCCACTAACCCTACTTTTCCCAGAAAAAAGAGTTGAAACTACTGAAATGGATACCATGGAATATTGTCAAGGTAAAATGCATGTTCTTAAGCTACTTCTGAAGGAAAATGTGGAAGAACCATCATTTTGTACTTTTTGAGCACTTTTATGTAGAATTATTATGTTTGTGTTTTAAATAGTTGTGACTATGCAAAGGTTTGGTGGTGAAAGGAGATGGAGTTGGCTATTGCAGATGATGAGGAATGTGTGGAGAGGACCTAAGGAGTCCCTAGCATCCTTTTGGAGATTTCCATTGCGATCAGACTTCGAAATATCACTCACATGAACTTCTACAGGAAGTCTGTAGGGGATCTATAGGAAATTCTACAGGAAGTCTGGAGGGAATCTACAGGAAATTCTACAAGAAGTTCTATAGGAGCAAGCCAAAAGTGATTTTTGAAGGTTTGGAGGAGGAAAAATGGTGGGAAAAAGAAAATGAAGGTTGAATGAGGGTGTTAGAGGGTCTAGGACTCTATCAATGAAGATCAAACATGAAGGAGATGGTTGGATTTGTTCAAAAGTCAAGGAAGAAATTTTGCACAAGAATGTAGAAATTAGGGCAGTTTGGGAGAGTGTGGCGAATGAGTTGAAAAAACCTTGAGAGATGGATTGGAGCAGGTTGGGTGATGAACGGATGATACGCTGGGATGGTATTCAAGTGGGCTACACACCTGCTTCTAAACATTGATTCAAGGAGAATTAAAAAACAGAGTTTTACCTATTCTAACCTAATTCTGCCCTAAAAACCAAAAAAGTGTTGAACAGAACTTTATGGATGGGAAATGATGCAAGAAAGCCATGGAAATTGAACAAGAATAGATCTAATTATGTAAATACAACTAACATTAATTTCTCCAACTCAAAATCTCTCACTAGCAATTGCATTGGAAAGAAAAAGCAGTGTTTTGGTGGCAACAAGAATGCCTTGGTCTCAATTCATGGTCCCACAGAGGGAGAAAGGAGATCAAGGCTTGCTTGGTGGCCTTTTTATGAATATTCTTCTATTATTGCAGCAAACTATCTAATCAATCTTGAAACTAGAACAACTATTCTAATCATCAAAAACAACCTAAGTAACAAAGCAAGATTTAATCTAAACAACAGAAATTATTTCATGAATGCAAGAAAAACACATATAAATACAAAAATGAGGTACTGGGCACTTGGGTTAGGCCCAACCGCAAGAGCTAAAACCGCCTTAGAAAGATTAGTGCTGGTTCAAGGCTGGATTCATCTTCATTGATCAAAAAATAATAGTCACATCACAAAACTGTCTACAGAAAGAGATCGAAAATGTGTTGAATGCAGGGCTGCACTAAAGTGTGAAAATAGATTGTTCAATAGCTAACCTACTGAGGCCTGAGGCCTTATTATTTATACAAGTGAGGACTCCCAATAGTCCTCCAAAACTTTAGGAACTTGGCTGCCTAAACTTGCAGATAACAACAACTTTACTAGACTTGCTTGGCTGCCCTTGTGATCATCAATGTGGTGGCCTATGAACTCTAAGCTGCTAGTGGAGAACTCAAGGAAGGGGTCATCAATGCAGGAGACACCCTTCCTATAAGTCCTCATCTTGGTTTCTTCGAGTTTTGGCTGTCAATCTGCTCATAAATGCCTAGTCTTGGTCAAAAAATGTCCAAAAAACTGCAATAAACACTCATTAGACTTTGTGGTAAAGTGACTATCCCCATTCACTCAATTAACATAAATATATTCAAAAAAATGCACAAAGCTATGGAGAATGGTGGATTAAAGGGAAACAACAGGCAAAATGAGTCCATATAGTTACCCATTTATGGGGCTCATTAGATGGGATTGATTAAGTTCTCTTGTCGAGACATCCTACCCATGCAGTCTGGGACTCATGGAAGTACCTCTCATCTAATCAATGAGTAGGGAAATGAAGTTAGGGACCATAGTAGTACCAATGGATGCATCGTTGTATCTACCATACTCCCTATGCTAGGATGACCTCTGTTGATCTAGGATTAATGATACTGGTCTGGGACCAGTGCTAGGAGTGGTACATTCTATGACACTAACTTCGGGTCGGTTGTTGTTGGTCTAGGACCAGTAGTACGGACTCTGAGACTGACTTTGAGTCAGTGGAGGATGTTACTGGTCTGGGACCAGTTGTAGGAGTTGTATTCACTATGACGCTGACTTCGAGTTGGTTGAGACTAGTCTGGGACTAGTGGTACATACTCTGAGACTGACTTTGAGTCAATATGATACATCCTCGATCATTTCTTCTTCTTCATAATTCATACAAAAACAGAGCAGAACAGAACACATGCATTGTTGTATCTACCATACTCCCTATGCTAGGATGACCTCCATTGATCTGGGATCAATGATACTGGTCTGGGACCAATGCTAGGAGTGGTACATTCTATGACACTGACTTCGGGTCGGTTGTTATTGGTCTGGGACCAGTGGTATGCACTCTGAGACTAACTTTGAGTTAGTGGAGGATGTTACTGGTCTAATACCAGTTGTAGGAGTTGTACTCACTATGACACAGACTTCAAGTTAGTTGAGACTAGTCTGGGACCAATGGTACATACTTTGAGACTAACTTTGAGTCAATATGATACATCCTCGATCATTTCTTCTTCTTCATAATTCAGACAAAAGTAGAGCAGAACATAACAAAGCAAAGCAGAGCATAACAGAGCAGGGCCATACAGATCAGTACAGGGCAGAACAAGACAAAGTAGAATAGAAATAATAGAGCAGAATAGGGCAAGCGTCAGGCTGTATAGGGCAGTGCATTTTATGGATGAATAGTAGCGACGGACAAACAGATTGCAGATGAAGTTCTCCCTAATTGAGAGCGAGTGTTAAAATTGGCATCTAGGGCCAAAATTCATGTGGGTCATCTTATTCATGGCTGATAATATGCTCATTAGATTCCTCTCATTGAGAGGTGTAGGATTGATCTAAATATCATCTGATTCTGATAAGTATTCATGGAGATATGAATTTATTTTGATTATGGAATTATTATCAAGCCGACCTACAAATCATGTAAGCTTAGAAGCCCAAAAGTCACATCTATTCAAACATCAATAGTTGTGTATAAATATAGGAGGAATTTTCCTTATTTGAAGTCACTCATCTCATCACATCTCCCTCTCTCTACTACGAAGGAAAGAGTCTCTTCCCTACTGCGCAGAAAAGTGTCTCTCTCACGCAGGTGAAGCCGGAAGCTACTGAAACTGAAGTTGCAACTGCAGAACCAAAATTTGACCAGCCTAGACCATCAAACCTCCTCTTCTAATCTACATTTTAGGTTCATTTGAACCTCCTCTTAAGGCTACAACTTTTGGTGGTGGAATCAAGTCAATCCAACAGACGGTTTGTGAGATATCGACCGCCCTAGTTTGAAGGAAGCTGCTGAAACTGAAGCCGCAACTGTAGATCCAAACTTTGACCAGTGTGGACCATCAAACCTACTCTTCTGATCTACACTATAGGTTCATCTAAACCTCCTCTGAAGACTGCAACTTTTGGTGGTGGAATCAAGTCGATCCGATGGACAGTTTACAAGATATCGATTGCCCTAGTTTGAAGGAAGTTGTTGACACTAAAGCTACAACTGTAGAAGTGAAGTTTGACCTACGTGGACCAGGATATATCCTAATATAAAATTCATTGTAGGTTCATCTGAACCTCCTCTGAAGGTTGCAACTTTTGATGGTGGAATCAAGTCGATCCAACAATCGGTTTGCGAGATTTCGTCTGCCCTAGTTTTGATGATGAAGCCGCTAATGCTGATACTGCTGATCTAGGGTTTTCTACTGTTGATATAAATCAGGTTTATTGTACTATTTTTGTCTGTTGAATTATTGAAGATAAAAGTATATTTTATCAAATAGTTTCCCCACACATTGTGGGGTTTGTGCTTGGCTAGCCACCATATCTTGTCTCTTGTCTTGGTTTTTTTTTTTTTTTTTTTTTTTTTTTTTTTGTCGATCATTTAATGTTCTATCTACACTTTACTTTATGTACATGTGATTGCTAATCTGTGGAATATAATAAGAAAAATAAGTAAACTGTTATAAGCATAGAACATACCATAACTTAACAAAAAACCTTAGCTAGTAGGGATAGAGCAATCATATTCTCTTAATCAAAGAATAAAGAGCACATCTAATGCAATTTCCCTAAACTATTCCTATGAGCACACTCAAAAATTTTCAATGCACAACGAAAGTTTTTATTTTCAATTCTTTTAATGTTGAAATGAATAAAAGGAAAATAATGCACATACAATCAATCAATCTTTTTGCAAGAACAAGGACTTTACGACAGTTCCTTTTTAAAATAAATGAAGACTTTTAAAACACTTTCTTTTGAAGAAAGATTAATCGACTATAAACTAACTTTGACTATGAATTGATAGTGATAAAAAAATCATTTAAGAAACACTAAAAGATCAAGGCAAAATTAGGGCTAGCAAAGGAAACATAAATTGATTTTAGAGACACAAGCATCATTGATCTTTCAGCAAGAGGAAACAGAAGGAAATTTGGGAAAAATCAAGTGAAAGGTGAGATTTTTTACCTAAGGGGGATCAAAACAGCCCTGAATGGGAGACAATGCACTTCAGAGCACTATCCTCAAGCCAAGGGTGCTCTGCAATGCTCTGTCTCTTGACCAAGCCTGTGCTGGTACCAGAGAGGCCATTCTAGGGGCTTTCAAGCACAAATTTTACCAAAAAACACTTCAAAAAAGTTTGAAACAAGATCAATGGAAGCAAATAAAGTCTACTAGGGTGTACTAAGATGAAGGTAAACTACCCAGAATGATGATCGTTTCCCAATGGATTCACCAATTTATTATGTGGAATTTTGCATCGACGAATAAATACAATTTTCCTAGGTGGGTAGCTACACCTAGAACAACAGATTTAAAGCGCTTAACCTTTTTCTATAGAAGATAAATAATACAAGGGACCTACTTTTTATCTTTCGCTTTCCCTTTGTCTCCATTGTATGGCTCTCGTCGCTCCTTCTCGAACTTAATCTTCTCAACAAGTACTTGCAATCATAAACAGAGGACAAAAACCAATAACAGCAAGAGATCTATCTACTATAAGCAAATGCAATCAAAAGCATTTATACATATAATCATCATACATAAAGACAAGAATATGGGAAAAGGTGTAAACAACTTTATTTAATAGAAGGAAGAGTTACAACCATGAAGTTTGATCTAATGTCACTCCTCCTTCTTGAGTTCCAACCAACATCACATCAAAAGCACAACACTCCGGCAGCATAACAATACTTGCTTACAATCTCAAACCTCACACCAATAGTATCTCCTTACAAATTCTCAAAGTCCAGCCCTTGATCACTTGGATGAGTGGTCAATTTATAGGAAGATGGAGATGGTTTGATCATAAATGAGGGTATTTAATGGGCTTCCAAACTTAGAGTTAGTTTCCATGGAGGAAGGGATCAGAGGATAAGAGGTTACTAAACTCATTTCCTATCCAATTACAAGCTCATAGGAGATGATAAGTGTGGGAATTTTATAGAAGGCTCTAGAAGATAAAAATATTCCGAGAACCCTATGAGTATTTCACTTAATATCACCCAACGTAGGTCAAAGTGGACCTACATGCTTTGAAATGCACCCTAACATGGGCCTACCTGCAGTGACGTGCACTTACCGCTGACCAAGGTTGCACTGGTCCCTCAAGGAGGCATTTCTGGAGGGCTTTAGGCCAGGAAACTTTCAGGGAAGGAGGAATTCAAAGTGGTGACTTCTCTAGGGCATGTTGTAACTGAATTAGGGTTTAATCAAGCCTAATAGTACTAATCTGAATGTTGAGAGTGATGTGCCCAAATGGATCTGTAACACCTGGGATAAAGGAGGGAGACTTGGTGACAAAGCATTTGAAGGCCTTCAATACTATGGTAACTTAGCTATAATATGTTTATACTAATATTTCATATGAATATACGTATAAAATTTTGGTGTGTCCTTTACTATACTTGTGGGATAGTCCAGTTGTTTCCATAGATAATGATGCAACTACTTTAAGGTTTGATGAAATAGTCTCATCATTGTTTTTAGATGAGATAAGATGGAAAAAGATGGAAATTCAAAAAACATGCCTCATATATAAGAGAATACTCTTATGATAGAAATAAGTTCATAGGTGGGAGATTTAAATCTATAAGAAAATTCATAAAGGTATGTTGGAGATGTGGAAATGAAGAACATTACAAGAAACATTATACATAAAAAAGTGTTGAGAAAGGGAAGAGATCTAATGATGATCCTTCTACATAAGGAAAATCTCCTTAGATGAAGGATGGGATGTGTACTTGGATTATTTAAGCATAAATATAGATCATGAGGCATGGTTTGTCAACTTCGGTGCATCTTTTTGTATGAACCCTCACATGGAATGGATTTATGAGTATGAAATATATGATGATGGTGACTTTTTACTTAGACATGAATTGAAAGACAAAATCAAAGGAGAAAGAAAATTCAAGTTAAATCTCATGTATGGGAGCATTAAAACACTACCTGGTAATATGCACATCCCAATATTAACCATAAATTTGATTTTTCAAAGCGAGATGAGAAATGTAGGTGTAAAAACAATGTTTGAATAGGAAACATATAGGATAGTTTGAGGAGAAATTGTATTGCTAAGGGGATTTTAGATTGGTAATCTCCATAAGATTTTGTGAAGTAATATTATTGACAGGTGCAATAATTCCATTATTCTTAGGAGTGGATATGAAGAAGAAAAAACTCTTACATACTTTGGAGAAAATATTAATGTTGTGGCATCAAAAGCTAGGACATATTAAACAGAAGGACGCTCAAGTACTACATGGTAAAGATATTGTAATATCTATGGTCAAAATTCCATGTAATAAAGATAATAAACGGAAAATAATAACCAAGGTCATGAGAAATGTATTCCAAACTGAATGTTGGGAAATACATCCTAGTGTGGGTGTTCATTTCGTTTATTATGGCTAAGGAAATTGGCAAAGGCAATGGAAAGGGCTTTGGAAAGGAACAATGTCATTTTTTGGCAATTTATTTATGAAAATAATGGAAATTGGGAGACAATAAAGGTGAAAGGTCATAGGTTTCATGTGAGGAGGAAAAATAAGGAAAACAATGGAAATTTGAAGAAAATAGAGGCCTCATTAATAAAAAGGCTTATGAGGTTAAGTTGGTACATTTTCTTAGTTCAATTTTAGAGCTTTCTCTATTCTCTCTCTCTCTCACACACACACACTCTTGGACACTTAGAGAATCCTTGAAGCATTCTATAATTGGATCAAGGAAAGCAAAGGAAGGACAATATTAAAAGGAAAATGAAATCAAAGATCAAGCATGGAAGAGCAAGATCAAGCAACTATAGTGGGATTACTTGCAGTTATCAATTTTAATGTGTGATTTCCTTTGCTCTATTTGGCATGAATGGAACATGCATGTGAGTATTTGGCTTTGTTGCTATCAGTGGGATGGGTTTTTCCAGGTGTGACAACGTTATTCATCCTTGCATTTCCATTTCTAGATAGCCAGGGTGTGATGGGTTCTCTTATATTTGGTTGAGCTCGATTATGAGATGGTTTCGAAACTGAGTGAGGTGGTCTTTGAAAGAAAGAACACAAGGCCTAGGAATCCCTATAATGGAGAAGGTGGGATTTCGTTAAAGCCAAGATTTTTGTGCCTCGGTCATCCTAGGAATTCTTGACCAGTAAATGGCAGGATATACGATAAATCCTATAGGTGTGTGCCCTCAATCAGGCCTAAGAATCCTTGACCAATGAATGGAGGGATATACGACAAATCTTGGAGGTTGGAGACTTGATTATGACTAGGAATCCTTGACCATGGTATGGAGGAATATCTAGTAAATCCTAGAGAATAGGAGATAGGGAAATTCCTCATGGTGTAGGTGGAGAAACCTAGTGGCATCCATGCCTATTTAGGGCCTAGTGACTCAGTGGGGATTGCGGTAAAGCTTGAGGAAACTTGGTTTGGTTTGGTTTTGAGTCCCACATTCATTCTTAGAATATGGTACAAGGGTGATTGGTTGAAAGAAATATTTGGTTCAACCAATATATGCTCAAGTGGTTCATGGAAGTCCAAAACCTGGTTGGCTTTTTCATTCATTAGTAATATCTCTTTCTCCTTGCTATTTCATGTGTAAATATACTAGTTTACATGAAATTATTATGGTTTTCATATCCTTGTTATATATGTTTGTTATATGTTGGTTATGAGTATGTTTGATGACAAACATAATATATGGCTGTCATCGTGTTTTGATTTCAAAATGAATGTACAATGAATATACGATCTCATAGATGATAATGCAGCTATTATAATAGCACAACAATTCTTCTTTACGCATATCAGATAAGTATGAGACCCATATACTAAGATTTGTTGTTATGACCTTTAGATTGCATATTTGTGACATGTTTGACGAAATTTTTGTCTTGAATAGTAGGGGTTTGGTCAAGTCCTTACTCAAGTGTTTGCATTAGTATATTTGTTTTAATGTAATTTATGGTTCCGAAAAGTTTAATGCAGTTATGGGCAGTGGCTTCATTCTTGGCATTGAAAAAGTGGCAAAGAAGATGGAGTTGTTGTCTCAGAACTATCTAGAAAATTCCATGCTCATTAAAATGTATTGCTATGGGATTGACTGAAAGGATTTGGTCACATGAATGCCTTTTCATGGGAACCACTGAGGCTCTAGGAAAGTAAAGGGATAAGTTATCGTAGGGGTTAAGCACCTGGAAGTGTTGGTTATCTCCTGAAGGGTTTGTAACTCCCAGGGAAGGTCAGTTTGGTTATGTTTTATCAATTCCACTTCCTTAATTTTACTTGGGGAGTTGAATCAAATCATATTAACTTCAAATCACATGTTTACCCCAATAGACTAGTTAGAATGGTAAATGTGGGAGGAGTGCGTTAGAGAGTGGTATCAGAGCATGGTTCAGGCCTTGGACTGGATGGGTGGTGTGTTGCTCATGCATTCATGTTAGTTGCACATATGTGTCCTCTATGCTTGTGGTATATGTACTTGTTGTGTATGCATGGTGGTGGTCATGGTTTAGTCGTGTCACCATGTGAAAGTAAATGGTGTGTTTTTGGATGTGGTTGTCATGATTGTATGTTGGTTATGAATTGGTTATGAATGTCAATGATTATATATTGTTATGCATACATGGATTTGGTTGTAGTTTTCATGCATGAGGTCATGGTATGTGGTTTGTATGATCAAGCGTTGATAACTAGATAGTGGTTAAATTGATGTTAGGGATTATACATGTACCATGCTAATCTGGTTGATCTTGCATATGAGATATCATCCCCTGAACGATACTCAGATATGTTGATTGTTTTATGTTTTGGTTTTAGATGACATGGCGTACTTGTAGGAAAGAGATCACAAACGACTAGCAAGATGGTAGACTACAATTCATGAGACTCTCCCCCTGGATCAGATGAGAAGTGTGGTTTTGGGAACTCTTTTGCCTTAGAAGACACATTGAGAAGCTTGAAGGTAGAAATAAGGAGTTGCAAGGAAGATAATGATACAATCATTCAAGCATAAGAGAAGCAAGCAGAAGCCAATGCAATAATCCTTCAAAGTTTTTCAGAATTGCAAAGGCATGGATTGCTTCAGATCATCCATGGGAAGGAGGACAAAACAAATAGGGCATATGATAATATATGTCATGGTGGGCATAGGTCGAATAGATATGACACGATCATAGATAGCGGGCTCTTGGATACTCTGAAAAGGAGAGGTGATGGACACAGGTTCTATTTTAGTTCTATTTCTGACAGGAACTATGATCATCATCGTTATCATCCTTATAGGAAGAGTGAAAGGGGATATTTTACAAATGAACTCAAGAAATCAAATCCACCTACTTTTGAGGGTGTTTTGAAGAATTCATAGGATGAAGAAGCATGGATACTTTAGATGAATTCAAGAGAATTTTCATGA
The DNA here is from genome assembly GCA_031772625.1 of Pinus tabuliformis. NCBI lineage: Eukaryota > Viridiplantae > Streptophyta > Pinopsida > Pinales > Pinaceae > Pinus > Pinus tabuliformis. Next base: position 102,741,465 of record CM062813.1, on the reverse strand, counting down.
GTAAGTACTTGTTATATTGGTACTACAACATCAAATTTGACGAACTATATGAACTAAGGATGGGGTCAATGATATATTAGGAGTACACGACTGAGTTCCTTGAGTTATTGGGGCATGTACTGTATCTTAAGGATGAGAAGGCCAAAGTTCAAAGAGTTTTTAGTGGATTTCCATTAGCATTTAGAGATTAGATTAAGTATGATGAACCTCAGTCGCTTGAGGAAGTTATTGGGAAATTTAAGCATTGTTATGGGTTGTCAACACACAGGAAAGAATCTCAACAAGGTTGGAAATGGAAAGACAAATCTAAAATTAAATGGCAGTCAAAAATAAAAAGGCCTCGAGATGCAGGTGAGAATGAAAATGTTTCAGCTTACAAGAATTTGAATGGGTCACAACATGGCGGGTAGTAGAATAAAGGTGATGGTACATGATCATTATAATTTTGGACATATGGTAAGGAGCATATTAAGAGGGATTGTCTGTAGAATCAAGGTGGTATGCGTCATTTTTACAGTGCATAGGAAGTGCAAATAGTTGAAGTGTTGGTAAGAGAATTCCACGAATTTATGCATCGTTGGATAATAAGCAGGAAGATTACTAGGAAATTTTTGTCGAGATGGACGATAAGCTTTGTGATCAATTTGTTTCCATTTTTATTGACCCTGTATCTAATTATAGTTATGTTAGTCCTCACCTGGTGGATAAGTGTGGTTTGAATAAAGAAGTGCATGAATCCCGGTTAGTGTAGTTGGCTACAAGTACAAAGAAGAGAGTGTATCACTGGGTAAGATATTGTGCATTCGAGTTGAATGGTATGCCTACCTTAGAAAATTTGAATGTATTATCATTAGGACCATTAGTATGCTTTTTGGTATGAACTAGTTGTATCTTCATAGGACCAAAGTGGATTGTTATGACAAGGCCCTTGAGTGTTTGGATGATGATGGAGAACATAGAATCTTTCATGGTGAGAAGAAGGAAACATCAATTAGAATGGTGACAACTATGTAGGAAAAGTGCAGTCACAGAAAAGGGTGTGTGTTATTTGTAGTACATATTTGTAGTGATAAAGGTAGGGATGTTGAGGATGCAGAGGTGTTGAGCAGGTATCTAATCTTGAAGAAGTTTTATGATGTGTTTCCAACATAGATTTTAAAGTTATCGCCTCACAGAGAAGTGTAATTTTCCATTGATTTGGTACTAGGGCCAACACAAACATCGAAGGCACCATACAGGATGAATGCACCAGAGTTATTAGAGTTTTATTTACATTTGAAATAAATGATTAACAAGGGATACATTAGGCCAAGTGTATCACCATGGGGTGCACCGATATTGTTTGTGAAGAAGAAGGATGGTACTCTTAGGTTATGCATTGATTATAGGTAGTTGAACAATGTAACTATCAAGAGAAGGTATCTGTTGTTGAGGATTGATGATGTGTTCGATCAGTTGAAGGGAGAAGCAATGTTCTCGATGATTGATCTGAGATTAGGATACCATCAAGTACGCATTAAAGAAGAGGACATATACAAGAAAACTTTCTGGACCAGATATGAGCATTATGAGTTTGTTGTAGTTCCATTTGGTTTGACTAATGCTCCATCTACTTTTATATTCTTGATGAATAGTGTATTGCTTCCTTATCTAGACAAGTTTGTTATTGCATTCATTGATGACATCTTGATATATTCTTAAAAAGAGGAAGAGCATGTCGAGCACTTAGTAGTAGTGTTGAGATTACTAAGAGAGCATTAGTTGTATTCCAAGCTTAGAAAATGCAGTTCCTTTCAAACAAAGGTATATTATTTAGGACATGTTGTTTCCAAGAAAGGCATACCAGTGGATCCAAAGAAGATATGAGATATCATGGAGTGGGAAACTCCTAGAAATTTGGATGAGGTAAGATCATTTATGGGAATAAAAGGTTATTATAATAGGTTTATCAAGAAATTATCTTACATCACATATCCTATTATGTCACTACAGAGATAAGGTAAGGAATTTGAATGGACGGAGGTATGTGCAGCAAGTTTTGAGAAATTGAAGCAATTGTTGATAAATTCTCTAGTGTTAAAGATTACAGATCTGGATAAAGAATTTGTGGTGTGCACAGATGCTTACAAGAGAGGACTTGGTGGAGTCCTTATGTAGGAATGATAAATAGTATTCTATGAGTCACAGAAACTGAATGAGCATGAGCCGGATTATCTGACATGCAATCTTGAGTTGGTAGCGATCATCCATGCATTGAAGATGTGGAGGCACTATATTCTTATCAGGAGGTTTGTATTGATGAGTGATCATAGTGGATTGAGGTATCTAGATCAATCGAATATGAATGCTTGAAAAGCTAGATGGTTGGAAACAATTAGTGAATTTGACTTTGATATCAAGAACAATAAGGGAAAGGAAAACAATGTTGCAGATTCTCTTAGGAAGAGAATACAGGTGAATCATATAGCAGTTATGCATTCTTATGGGACAAACTTACAGGATCAATCTTATAGGCAGGACAACATGATGACAGCTACATGGATCTTATGCACAGGTTATAGTAGGGTATAGGTGGTCAGGATGTGAACTATCATCTTACAACATATGGTTTAGTCAGATTTAGGGACAAGATATATGTTCCAAATGGCAGTGAGTTAAAGAAGACTATCTTGTGGGAGTTTCATGCAAAACCATATTCAATTCACCCATGATACCATAAGACATTGACAAAAGTGAAGAATTTTTATCAATGGTTGAATCTGAAGAAGAACGTGGCCGAGTTTCTAGCTATATGTTTGGATTGTCGGCAGGTGAAAATATTAAGTAAGCATCCAGGTTTACTATTATAGTTGATTCCAATTTCAAAGTGGAAGTGAGAGTTCATTTCCAAGGACTTCATCACAAGTTTTTCAAGGACATCTAGACAAGATGATTCCATCATGGTTGTGGTGGACAAATTGACTAAGGTAGTGCACTTCATTCCAGTGAAGTCTACTTATTCATCTAGTAATATGGCACAAGTATTCATCAAAGATGTAGTGAGGATGCATGGTGTTCCAAGAAATATTGTTTCAAATAGGGATGATGTGTTCACTTCCAAGTTTTATAAGGATTTGTTTGCAAGTTTCGGGATAGATTTGGCCATCAATATAGCTTACCATCCACAAACAGATGGACATATAGAGAGGTTCAACAAGATATTGAGGACATGTTGAGGATGTATGTGATGCATCATCAAAGGAGATGTGAGGAGTACCTTTTTTTGGTTGAGTTTTCTTATAAAATTTGGTATCAGGAGTCAATGAGGATGAGTCTGTTTGAGGCATTATATGGGAAAAGTTGTAATACTCCCATTAGTTGGAGTGATCCAGTGAACATGGCATTGATAGGACTAGACATGTTGGAAGAAAGGGAATAAAAATGTAGGTAATCAAGAATAATCTAAAGGAAACATAAGACAAGTATAAAATTTACGCAGATCAGAACAGGTTGTTTAAGGCATTTCAGGTTGGGGAACAGGTGTATTTGCACATCAAGCCCAATAAGATATCCTCGAGGATTGGATCATGTGACAAGTTGGTACCTCAGGTTTTTGGAAATTTCAAGATTATTGAAAGGATTGGACCAGCAGCCTATCGACTTGCACTACCTCCAACAATGAAATTCCGTGATGTTTTCCATGTGTAATTTATCAAGGAGTATGTTAAAGATTTGATTAGGTGATTGAATAGTTTGTATTGTAGGTGGAGCTAGATGGATAATTCCAACCAAAACCTCAACGTATATTTCAGGAAAGGGTATGCATTGTTCGAAACTGAGCAATCTAGCAGGTTAAAATGTAGTGGAAGCACTTTTGGCCCGATGAAGCTACATGGGAGATGGTAGATCAAATGAGGGTTTTGTATCTTTCTCTATTTGCTAGTTGAGTGAATGTTTTTAGTATATGCTTTGGTGTGATGTTTCAGTATATGTACATATTTATATGGATGTAAACACCCGATGATTTATTCTATAAATTTTCAATAAGTGACATGGGTTTCATGTTGTTATGTTCGTTATGTTGTAATGTGTCACGTTGGCTTTCTTCTCAGCAAGTTGATCATTGTAAATACTACATTGAGTAAGTTATAAATATCCATGGGTAGTATGTTTTTCTCTCATAAATCTTGTTGATTGTAGGTGTCATTGAACGTTGAGGATGGTGTTCCCCCAAGGGGGAGGGTTTTGTAACAACACTGGTCAAAATTCCATGTAATAAAGTTAATAAGGGAAAAATAATAACCAAGGTCATGGGACATGTATTCCAAGTTGAATGTTGGGAAAAACATCCTAGTGTGGGTGTTCATTTGGTTTATTATGGCTAAGGAAATTGGCAAAGGAAATGGCAAAGGATTGGAAAGGAAAAATGAGATGTTTTAGCAATTTATTTATGAAAATAATGGAAATTAGGAGAAATAAAAGGTGAAGGGTCACAGGTTTCATGTGAGGAAAATGAAGGGAAATAATAGAAAATTGAATAAAACAGAGGCATCATTAATAAAAAGGCTTATGAGGATCAGTTGGTATCTTTTGTCTCTTCAGTTTTGGAGCTCTCTCTATTCTCTCTCTCTCACTCTTGGACACTTAGAGAATCCTTGCAGCACTCTAGCATTGGATCAAGGAAAGAAAATGAAGGACAACGAAGGCAAAGGAAAGCAAAGATCAAGCAAGGAAGAGAAGGATCAAGTAGCTATAACAAGATTACTTGTAGGTATTGATTTCCATATGTAATATCCTTTCTATATTTAGCATGCATGGTACATGCATGTGAGTATTTGGCTCTCTTGTTGTCGTTGACATGGGTTTTTCTAGGTGTGAAGTGTTCTTCAGCCTTGCTTTGCCCTTTACAGATATCCATAGTGTGATGGATTCTCTTGTCTTCTTTGAGCTGGATTATTGGATGCTTTTGAAATTGAGTGAGGTGGCCTTTGAAAGAAAGAACAAAAGGCCTAGGAATCCCTAGACTGGATAAGGTGGGATTGTGGTAAAGCCAGATTTTGTGTGCCTTGGTGGGCATAGGAATCCTCAACTGGTGAATGACAGGATATATGGTAAAGCTTAGATGTGTGTGCCCTCAATTAGGCCTAGGAATCCTTAATCGGTGAATGGGAGGATATACGGTAAAACCTAGAGGGTGGATTCTTGATTAAGCCTGGGAATACTTGATTGTTGTATGGTGGGATATACAGTAAATCCTAGTGACTAGGAGACAGAAAATTTCCTCATGATCTAGGTGGACAAATTTGGTTGCATCCATGCTTGTTTAGGGCCTAGTGATCTAAGGGGATTGTGGTAAAGCATGGGAAACCTGGTTTGGTGTGGTTTTTAGTCCCACATTCATGCTTGGAATATGGCACAGGGGTGATTGGCTGAAATAATATTTGGTTCAACCAATATATGGTCAAGTGGTTTGTGGAAGTCCCAAACTTGGTTGGATTTTTCATTCATTAATAAGAGTTATTTGGCCTTGGTATTTCATGTGTAAATATACTAGTTTACAAGAGATTAGTATGGTTGTTATATCCTTTTTATTTATGTTGGTTATATGTTGGTTATGATCATGTTTTATGACAGACTTGATGTATGCGTCATCATGTTTTGATTTGCAAATGAAAGTACAATGAATATATGACCTAATAGATGATAATTCGACTATTGTGATAGAGCATGATCCAGGTGGATATTGGTGGCCACCCACCTATTCCACTTGGACCCCACCATTGTTTCTTCAGTTTTCCAGTTTCCTTAATTATTGCACAATTTACTATTTTTAGCAGTTTTTGGGGTCTTAAACTTCCAAAGCCATTTTGAGGCCCTAAACAAAGTTTTTTTGGCAATCTACCACCAATGATGTTTCGATAAAATTATATTTTCCATCATATTCCTCGGAGAGATCTTTCCATAGGGGTATCATGCACGTCAAATGGAGATAATATGACCAAGTCGCAACCCCGAGAAGTTGGATGTCTAACAAATTGGTTGTTCAGGGTTTTCTCTTATTGTTCAATAATAAAAAGGCCCTTGAGCCTCATTGTAAAAAAATTTAGAGGCATGTAACTACCACATCTATTATCAGAGATAAGCTACCATCACTTGAGCTAGTCTTATTTCCATTCTATTTATAAGCATACTTTAGTATTTGATATTAATGAAATTAAGTGTTATTTGTACTGTATCTTTGTATTTAGGGTTATATATGTAATTTTTTGCGTTCCTATTTAAATCCGGATCAGTGGTATCCGAGCGATCTTCTCTTTCTATGTTTTTCTTTGCATGTCCCCAACGAGGTCAGGATATAAGTAGTTAGGGCTTGAATTAGTCGAACCTTTGCAAGACCAACCTCGCAAATCCCAACGGCCTCCCATGGTAGATGAAAAGAATGATGAGGGGGCAGGAAATCTTATCAAAATATTGCTTGAAGAATCCCTTGAGCAACAAAGGAATGTGATGATGGACAACTTTGCCTAGATCCTTAAGCGGCTACCCAAGGGCGACGCATCTACTCCTGGCAGCTACTTTGGAAGCATCACACCCTTTAAGATACAAGTTAACTATGAAATTACCATGTTCGATGGTGAGATAGATGCAGATGCTATAGATAAATGGTTAAATATACCAAAAGGATACTTTTCCATTCATGATATTTCCAGCTGGGAAAAGATCACTTTTGCACTTCTCAAAGTAGCCCCCACATCAAGGACTAGTGGGAAACCTACTGTGAGCAGAAGGATGATAGTACGAACTCACTTTTTTCAGCCACACCTACTTGGAAATCATTCCGAGATTCCATCAAGGAGCAGTACTACCCTTTCGAGAGCTATGAGGATTAATACATAAAGTGGACAATGCCATAACAGGGAAGGGACCAAGATGTGCCAGAGTTTGACAATGTTTTTCATACCCTTCGCACGAAGTTTGGTATCAAGGATTTGAGAAGCATTTGGTTTTCAAGTACCGCGACTGCCTGCACAGATACGTCTAGGACGAGATGAAATTTTTGGACATCTCCTCACTCGGCACGACATACCGATATGTTCTCAAGATTGAGAAAAAGTTTAAACAGAAGAAGTGAGACTTTGGATCAGTGAATCTGAAGTAAGGGAAAGGTGCCTCAAAACCATAGAACAAAGGACAAAGGCAAGGCAGGGTGGCCTAAGACAAACCACCAAAGCCACAAGCAAAGAACAACACCGTGAAGTCGAAGAAGGACACTGAAAAGTGGTGTGTGTTCCATAAGAGCTCCCCTCACAACACAAGTGAGTGTCAGGCCAAGAAGTCACTATTGTTCGAGCTAAAGGCTTTGAAATCAGATGCATGTTCTGACTCTGAGTCAGAACCCGACAAGGGGAATGAAAAAGGGAAGCAGATTATCGATGTGGAGCCCAATGCCACCGTTGCCACCATGAAGATACAGAAGGAGGAACCCAAAGATCCAGAGGAGGAGGAGTGCCTCTTCCACTCCCAGATGTGGCTAAAGGGTTCCCTGCTACAATTCATTGTCAACAGCGAGAGCCAAGAAACCTCATTTTTATAGAGGTCGTGAAGCGGTTGGGCTTACCGACCACAACACATCCACAACTATACACCATCGGGTGGCTTCAACATGGATGGGATCTTTGCGTGAGACAACAATGTCACCTTCCATACAACATCAAGCCATTCTGGATAAGGTATTATGTGACATTGTTCCCCTTCATGTTTGTGATGTATTATTAGGCCAACCATAATTATGGAAGCGACATGTTGTGTATGAGAGCCTTGTGTTGTTATTGTTACTTTTGGAAATAAGTTGTACAAGATACTAGAGGTAGCACTGCCTACCGCCATCTCTTTGGTTAGTGCAAAACAATGCAGTAAGCTCATTTCCAAAACTAGGAATTTTTTTTTTCCTAATGATACGCCCTCAGGGAAAGAGGCAGACAGTGGCCACAACCTCCAGACAGGGCCCAACAACAACAAATGGGCAAGGTCGTGGAGGAGTACAAGGACATATTTACCTCCCTTGCAGAGGTGCCTCTGCACTATTAGGTCAAGCACTCCATAGATATGATCCCAGGTGCACCGCTGCCCAATGGACCAATCTATTAGTTCTCCATTCTAGAGAATGATGAAATAAAGAGATAGATTCAGGAGCTATTGCAGAAAGGTCACATCCATCCGAGTTCATCGCCTGGTGGGAGTGTGATCATGTTGGTACAGAAGAAGGATGGGACTTGGAGACTCTGTATTGACTATCGGGTGTTGAACAAGATCACTGCCCAGAAAAGGTACCTGATCCCATAGATTGATGACCTTCTAGACCAACTAAAGGGGGGAAAATATTTTAGCAAGATCAACTTGAAATCAGGATATCACTGGGTACTAATTGAGCCCTCTGATGTGTGGAAGACTGCCTTCAAATCCAAGGAGGGCCTTTTTGAATGGTTGGTTATGCCCTTCAGGTTGATGAATGCTCCTGCAACCTTCATGAGGCTGATGGATGACATATTGCAACGATTCACCAACTCATTTGTAGTGGTATACTTAGATGACATCGTTATCTACAGCCAGAGTTGGGAAGAGCACCTCCACCACATCTGACAAGTTCTCCAAACACTGTGGCAACAAAAGCTATGTGCCAATTTGGATAAATTAACTTTTGGCATGACCTAGGTTGAGTATCTGGCATACATTATTGATGACCATGGGGTGCATGTGGATCTAGCCAAGATCTAAGTCATTGGGGATTGGCCAACTCCAACCACTCTAACAGATCTTTGTACCTTTCTGGGTCTTGCCAATTTCTACGCAAGTTTGTGTTGGATTCTCTCATATCACTTGGCCCTTGAGTCAAGCCAACAAGGGAGGAGCGAAAGAAAATTTACTTTGGTCTTGATCTCAAAAAATGCATTCATAGAGTTGAAACATCGCCTCTGCTCTGCACCAATGCTCACATTACTAGACTTGAAATAGCCATTTAACATCAATATAGATTCCTCTAACTATGATATTGGGGCAGTCCTTACTCAACAGGGGCATCCATTGGCATATCACAGTGAGACACTTTCAGACACAGTAAGGAAGTATCCCACTTATGAAAAAGAGATGTATTCCATTGTGTAGGCATACCAATAATGGAAGAATTACATTTTGGGGAAGGAAACGGTCATCCACATAGACCACCAGCCCCTACAGTTCATACAGACATAAGGGAAGTTGCAGAATGATCAACATCAGAAGTGGTCCACATACCTGCAATAGTTCTGTTTGAATATCAAATATAAGAAGGGCAGCACCAATAATGTTGCAGATTTCCTTAGCTGACCACCAATCATGGTGTGAACCACCGTGCTCAACTCTTGTGGGCACGAGACTTCTAATTGGCCACTTCTCTACAAAAGCGATCCAGAATTTGACCACACATACAAGACGTTCTTGGACAGTCAGCAAGTCCCAGATTTTCACCTCAAGGATGCCCTATTATGCCACCTATGACATCTTTGTGTTCCTCAAGTGAGCCTACCAAGATGATTTTGGAAGCACACTACAGTCAAGCCATTGGGAATTTCAGGGTTGAGTAAATGATGGCAGTACTGCAGATATTTCCATTGGCCGAATCTTCGAGAGGATGTCAAAAATTACATCAGATCCTACAGTGCCTATGCCATTACCAAATCATCCATCAAGAAGCAAGGCCTCTATACTCTGCTTCCTGCCCCTAGTTGACCTTGGGAATCGATCTCCATGGATTACATGTCAGGCCTTCCTTCTACTAAGCATGGCAATAACTATGTTTTTGTGGTCGTCAACGGATTCTTGAAGATGGCCATTATGGCTGTCTGTAAGAAGAATATTACAGCAGAAGCCACTGCTAAACTCTTCTTTAAACGAGTGTGGGTACACTTTGGAATCCCATAGTCTATCATCTCAAATTAGGATAGCAGGTTCGTCAGTACATTTTGGTCCAGTCTTTGGTCAATGTTGGACACCAAGCTCACTAAGTCCACAATTTTCAATCCCCAAACTGATGGCTAGATATAGGTCATCAATAGGATGATCATACACATTCTACACATGTACAATTCAAAGCATCCACGCACATGGGATTAGAGCCTCCCCTATGTCTAGCACAGCTATAACTAGGCTCTCCACAACTCGATTGGCCACAACCCTTTTTAGGTGGGCTTGGGGTTCCAACCACTATGTCCCATTGATGTGGCCATGCCGTTTGCAGCTACTCATGTAGATTCGTCTCATGTCCAGTTTGAAAATGATAAGGCTAACAGCTTCATTGAGCACATCCAAAATATCTACCAACAGGTCCACGACATTATGTAGAAATCAAATTCCAAGTACAAGCAGCGACGTGATCAACATCGGGTGCCACAAAATTTTCACGTAGGCAACAAAGTCTAGTTTCATTTGCAAAAGTAACACCTTACCAGAGCCTATTAGAAACTTAGACCACTCTGCTATGGTCCTTACACCATTACCAAGGCTATGAGAGACAATGCATTTGAGCTCAGCATTCCCCCATTCTTTGGCATACACCTAGTGTTCAATGTGGACTGCCTTCGACCATACTTCCCACCATTGCTAGACACATCACACATTGCATAACAACTCATACCTACAGATTTAAATCCAGATTGCATGGAACAAACCACAAATGATCAAAACATGGACATGCAAATCAAGCACACTCGCTAGTAGAAGTTCCAATTGTGTCGAGTTATCAAAGCAAGCCAACTCCTTCACCAGGGCAAGTGGCTCACTAGGGACCAAGTTTAGCAGAAGTTTCCTCATCTCATGGAGGAAATCAATGCAATGGGGACCATTGCTTCGTAAGGGGGGAGGAATGATCCAAGTGGGTATTGGTGGCCACTCGCCAATTTCACTTGGACCCTCACCATTATTTCATTTAGTTTTTAAGTTTCCTTAATTGTAGCACAATTTACTGTTTTTAACAGTTTTTTGGGTCCTAAACTTCCAAAGCCGGTTTGAGGCCCTAAATGGATTTTTTTGGCAATATACTATTCTTCTCCGTCGTAGCCCGCGGAGAGATATTTCCAACGGGGTATCATGTGTGTCAAGTGGAGATAATATGACCAAGTTGTGACCCTGGGAAGTTGGTTTTCCAACTAACCCCAATGGGGCCCATAAACTCTTGGTGTTACTGATGAGCCTCGATATTTCAACAAGAATGTTTCAACTCCCAAGGCTACCGACTTCAATTATCAACCCAGGGTTCATACAAACTTAAGAGGTGTTGGCACTATACGTGCGTCATACAATGTGTCCTTCCTTTGCTGTCATGATGTAATGGAATGCATGTACTGAAGTCAAATCCTAAACTAATTGCAGAAAATGAAATGTTCGAAATAGAACCTTAACCTATTTCAAGAAAGTACAAGGAAAGAGACGGAAATTCAATGCTAAATCACACCATTTCCTAATTAACTGCCAAGAAACTATGCTTTGCAATAATGATAAATTATCATGAACGAAATGCTACTATATAAGCATGGAAGTAAGAAGTATCAAACATCACTAATGTGCAAGTAAAGGGACTAAAACAAATCTGTTTTTGTCTTTTTGTCTTTTCATTCAAAATCAAGTATGCAAACTAATTTCCTTTGCTCATGTGGAAGGTAAATTAAGGATGTTGGAGTTTGGATGGAAGGGATAGGAGATGGTTGGATGGTGCGGGAGGCCCTTGGGAGGATTTTTGTGACTTCCTATAGGTTTTCCATCAATTTGGCCTAAAAACAGAGCATTTCAAGAAAACCTACAGGATGTACTAGAAACCTATAGGATGATCCTGTAGGAATTACAGTGAACCTACAGGATATAGCTAAGCAAAAAATGTGAGGTTTTGGAGGTGATGGGGGGCCTAGGAAAGGTGTGTGATGGGTGGAATGGAGTAGGAAAATTCATAGGATCACTCAAAACTCAAAACCAAGGTTGGGAGATGGATGGATTTGCTCAAAAAGCTTGGAGAAGTTTCCTTGTCAAATGATGAAATTGGTAAGGGTTTAATAACCAAGAAAATCAAATCCAAATTGGACTAGACAAATTTTGTTATTAACTAGGATGTCTTAGGTTCCTATTCCAAGTGGGATAAAAAAATATGTATGTGAACCCATGCAAAAATAAAAATTAAAAATATTACTAGTCGAAAATATAGAAATTCGAGAAGTAGTGAGCTAGTAAATCTAAAAATTGCCTAACCAAATCACATGAAAATGAAATGGGGTAATTTTTTTTATGAACTATAGTGTTTTTCTGATCTGATGTAATTAAAATCAATTCGATTGAAGCTCGTTAGCATGCTCTAAAAATAGCAGAAATTTATTGTTCTTTGCTAAAAAGGAAGTCCAACAATCTAGATTTGAGAATAAGAAGACTAATCCAAGCAACTCAATGATTCCTATGAACTTCCAAAGCTTTTCCAAGGATGAAATAATACTTGTGATCCTACAAAAGAACTTACATCAACCATTTAACTAAATCCTACAACAAGAAACCATTAATTCTAAATGCAGAAATAGAAAGAAGTAGTAACGAGAGATGCATGTGAATAAGTAACGAAAAGAGGGAAAGAAAATGATACAAAAGGGCTCTGAGGTTCCTGGGATGGCCAAGCCCAAGGAAACTCAGAGACCTATGGAGAACAAGATTTATAAGCTAAACATGACACCAATCTTCATTACTTTCATCAATAGAATTACATCCCTGCAAGAAAATATAATGGAGCTGCAAAAATACAAGCTCTCTCCACAATAACACTAATAAAAAAATCTCTCCCTAGAGGAAAATTCGTCTTGATACTTATAAAAAATGATTAGGAATCATTCCCCATGAATGGAGGAAGCTTTCCCCACCAAAATCCCTTGATTAGTGGATCGAGTCCCCAATAGTAGGAACTTGCATTAAATGGCAGGGAACACATTCCTAGATTTTCTCAATAATTCCCTAAAAGAAAATTCGACTTGTTATTTATACAAAATGATTAAAAATCATTCCCTATGGATGGAGGAAGCTTTTCCACCAAAATCCCTTGATCAGTGGATCTTCTCCCTTGGTCAGTGGATTTGCTCCCTTGATTAGTGGAACACATTCCTAGATTTTCTCAATCATTGAAGTTCCACAATTTGTGCCATAATTCCATAATATCTTGTTGAATTATTATTTATTATTGATCCTCTAGTAGAAGGGAACAAGTCTCTAAATTATCTCCTCCTCCAACTCTTCATAATCTTCCCAATGTTCTCATAATATTCCACAAAAAATAAATAATATTAGGCACAAATATTCAATTATTCATAAACCTTTTCTAATGAATATATTAAAGTTAAAAATAAACTATCTAATACAAAAAGAGAGATTTAATGTGCTGAAGGATGGTCATAGGCCTTAATTTATGTTTTAATTTAGAGGCACGGGCCTTAATTTATGTCTAATTTGGAGGCCCATCATACCCTCGTGCTGAAAGTGTTGCTCATCCTCTGAGCAACTGAGTGACCTCATCGTGCCTCATCCATGGCCATGGTGCCCTGTCTCTTGTGCTTTAAGAATCTTGGTTGTAAGCTCTGCAAGGACAAGCCCAAAAACATATTTGTTCAAAGAAAAATCATTGTTTCTTGAGACCATTATCTTGCTTTCTTTCCCTTAATCAAGATGACTTCTTGAATATTTTTTTTGTTTAGCAAGGTCTTCCACATCCTTATCAACCTTCTTCTACCTTGTTCCACCATTTATTTTCCTTAGGAATGCATCCTGTAGGATTTATGGGTTACTGTAATTCCTACATGATCATCCTGTAGAAAACATAGTCCCTTTGTAAACTGAAGTAAAGGAGTGGAAAAAATGACAGAAATGGTGGAGGAATGAATGGTAAGGAGTGGTAAAATAAAAATGTGAGTGATAGGGGCCTCTTTTTTATCCTCCTTTTCTCTTTGATCGTCCTTCTTGCTGACTTGCAAATGGAAATTTCATGAAAATGGAGAGGATGATCTCTTTTTATTTTTTTCAAGAATGAAATGGGATGGATGAATGATGAATAGATATTGAATATGAAGTGGATGGAGGGCTTGGAGTGCTATGGTGACCTTGTCCTTTGCAAAAATTTCTTCTTTTAACTATTGTCCTCATTCCTTGAAATGATCACCCTTCATAATTTGAATTTTCAACATTGCATGAGTGAAGAAGTGAGTTGCAATTAACTAGCTAAAGGTAGTTGAGACTGTTGTTCAATCCTTAGCTTGTAGAACCTCATCTCTCATGCATTGACAACAAATTTCTAACTATAATATGCTCAAGAGAAGAGGTCAAGAATATTGCATACCTGTACCTACCTAATTGTTGTTGGAGAGACATGCATGCTGCTATTGAGTTGATGTTAATGTGCAGGTGTTGAATTGTGATGTTGATAATCCTGATGCTACTGCTAAGCTCTGAAGGAGCTTCTTTGACCTCTGGATCTCTTTTAAAACTACTCACTGCCAATCCTGTAGGTGTTGTTCTATATCCTATAGGTTTACGGGACAACGACTTGTTTTGTCCATATCTCCCAAATGGTAGACTAGATTGAGTTGAAACTTTTTTAGCATATTTCCATCATCATTATGCACCTCCCCATAGAAACATTTTGGTTAATGGATGCACGGATCTCGAGAAAAACTAAAAATGGCTGAAGGTGATGGGAGCCTATTTCTTGGAAACTGTGCACTATAATTTGCTAAAATTTCTAGGGCATGCTTCCATCATCCATATCCATCTCCCCATGAAACAATTTTTGAATGGATGCATAGATATTGAGAAAATTCAAAAATTACTGAAGGTGATGGAGGCCAATTTCTTGGAAACCGTGCATTGGAAATTTCGTAAACTTCTTGAGCATGTTACCATCATCCATATGCATCTCCCCCCCTAAAATAGCTTGGAAAATCGATGGAGTGTTCTCAAGTTATGTCAAAAACAAAATTATGCTCTATGTATTTTTGTATCTTGTAGTGAAATAGAGCATCGTGTAGTATTTTAGGACAACAAGGAAAATTAGTGGTAAAATCTTGAGAATGATGGGTGGATGGTGAAAATAGATGAGGGTGATCGATTGGCATGGCCTTGGCCTTCTTGGAGCATTTGAGCAAAGGAGGAGAAAGTCAAAATTTGATTTCTTTTCACTCGGCTTGACCAATTTTCCTTTTGGTACCAACTTGTTCTTGTTGCTTGTAGATGTTGGAGAGTACATCCATGCATGGAGCAAGGTTTCTTTTTTTTTTCTCTTTTTTTTTCTTCTAGGCCTACTAGCTACCTCAATGACGTTTTCAACTAGTAGGTCTGCTTAGATGCCTCAAAGGAGGTTTTCACCTAGGATCTTCTTTCTTTTCTCTTTTTTTCTTTTTTCCAACCCATTGACTCCCTCAGGGAGGTTTTCAATCAATGAGCCAATCTGAGGCGCCTCCAAGGAGGTTTTCACCTTAGATTATTTTTTCTCTTATTTTTCATTCTTTTTCTTCTACCATACCCTACTTGAAAAACAAAATCACTTTCAAGTATAAGAATACTTTTAATGGAACCATCTGCACATCAAGATGACAAACAAAATGATGTGGAGGCTTGAAATGTATGCGTCGAAATGTACCTCGATTTCAGAGACCAAATGATTTGACTTTGGAATAAAACAATGCATACTTTGACACCTCTGTGGAAACGATGCCAAAAAGTGATGAGACTTGGTATTACAAAAAGAATGTTGCAACTCCCAAGGCTACTGACTTTAATTATCATCGTGAGGTTCGTACAAATTTAAGAGGTGTCAGCACTATATGTGCGGCATATAGTGTGTCCTTCTTTTGTTGTCATGATGTAATGGAATGCATGTACTAAAGTCAAATCCTAAACTAATTGCAAAAAATTAAATGTTCAAAATGGAACCTTAACCTATTGAAAGAAAGAAAGTACAAGGAAAGAGACGAAAATTCAATGCTAAATCACTCCATTTCCTAATTAACTGCCAAGAAACTATGCTTTGAAATAATGCTAAACTATCATGAACAAAATGCTACTATCTAAGAATGGAATTAAGAAGCATCAAACATCACTAATGTGCAAGTAAAGGGACTCAAATAAATCTACTTTTGTCTTTTTGTCTTTTCATGAAAAATCAAGTATGCAAACTAATTCCCTTTGGTGATGTGGTAGGTGAATTAAGGATGTTGGAGGTTGGACTGAAGGGTTAGAACATGGTTGGATAGTGTTGGCGACCCTTGGGAGCCTTTTTGTGACTTCCTAAAGGTTTTCCATCAATTCGAACTCAAAATAGGCAATTTCAAGAAAACCTATAGGATCTACTAGAAACCTACAGGATGATCCTGTACGAATTACAGTGAACCTACAGGATATAGCCGAGAGAAAAATATGAGGTGTTGGAGGTTATGGGAGGCCTAGGAAAGGTGTTTTATTGGTGGAATGGAGTAATAAAATTCCTAGGATCACTCAGAACTCAAAACCAATGTTGGGAGATGGATGGATTTGCTCAAAAATCTTGGAGAAGTTTCCTTGTGAAATGATGAAATTTGTGAGGGTTTAATGACCAAGAAAATCAAATACAAATTAGATGGGAAATTTTTTTCTATTAACTAGGATTTCTTAGCTCCCTATTCCAAGTGTAATAAAAAAATATCTCTGTTAACCTACGCAAAAAATAAAAAACATTACTAATCGAAAATCTAGAAATTCAAGAACTAGTGAGCTAGTAAATCTAAAAAATGCCTAACCAAATAAAGTTCAAATGAAATGGGTAAATTTTTATTTGAACTAGAATGTTTTTTTGATCTGATGTAAGTGAAATTAATTCGATTGAATCTCGTTATCATGCTCTAACAAATAGCATAAATTTATTGTTCTATGCTAAAAAGGAGGTCCAATGATCTAGATTTGGGAATAAGAAGACTAATCCAAGAAATTCAATGATTCCTATGAACTTCCAAAGCTTTTCAATGGATGAAATAATTCTTGTGATCCTGCAAAAGAACTTACATCAACCATTTAACTCAATCCTACAACAATAAATCATTAATTATAAATGCATAAATAGAAAGAAATAAAAATAAGAGATGCAGGTGAATAAGCAATGAAAAGAGGGAAAGAAAATGATAGAAAAGGGATCTGAGGTTCCTGGGATGGCCAAGCCCAAGGAAACTCAGAGATCTATGGAGAAAAAGATTTAGAAGCTGAACATGACACCAATCTTCATTACTTTCATCAATAGAATTACATCACTGCAAGAAAATATAATGGAGCTGCAAAAATACAAGCTCTCTCCACAATAACATTAATGAAAAAATATCTCCCTAGAGGAAAATTCGACTTTTTAATTATACAAAATGATTAGGAATCATTCCCCATGAATGGAGGAAGCTTTCCCCACCAAAATCCCTTGATTAGTGGATCTAGTCCCTAATACTAGGAATTTGCATTAAATGGCAGGGAATACATTCCTAGATTTTCTCAGTCATTCCATAGAGGCAAATTTGAATTGGTACTTATAAAAATGATTAAGAATCATTCCCCATGGATGGAGGAATTATTAGTGGATCTTCTCCCTTGATTGGTGGATCTGCTCCCTTGATAAGTGGAACACATTCCTAGATTTTCTCAATCATTGGAGTCCCACAATTTGTGCCATAATTCCATAATATATTGTTGACTTATTATTTATTGTTGATCCTTTAGTAGTAGGGAACAAGTCCCTAAATTACCTCCTCCTCCAACTCTTCATAATCTGCACAATATTCTCATAATATTCCACAAAAAATAAATAATATTAGGCACAAATATTGAATTATTCATAAGCCTTCCAAATGAATATATTAAAGTTAAAAATAAATTATATGATGCAAAAATAGAGGTTTAATGTGCTAAAGTATGGTCATAGGCCCTAATTTATGTTTTAATTTAGAGGCATGGGCCTTAATTTATGTCTAATTTTGAGGCCCATTAGTTACATCTCCTCAGTTTAGGGTTTTGGTTGTTTAGGGTTTTCTCTTACTGTTCAGTAATAAAAAGGCCCTTGAGCGTCATTGTAACGCAGTTCAAAGGCATGTAGCCACCACATCTCTTCTCAGAGATAAGCTACCATCGCCTGAGCTAGTCTTATTTCTATTCTGTTTGTAAGCATATTTTAGTATTTGATATTAATGAAATGAAATGTTATTTGTACCACATCTTTGTATTTATGGTTATATCTCTAATTTTTTGCATTCCTATTTAAATCCGGATCATAGCAACAATGCTTCTTTACAAATCGCAAATAAGTATGAGACCCCTATGCTCAGATATGTTTCTATGACCTATATATTACATATTTATGGCATGTTTAACGAAATTCCTATATTGGCTAGTAGGTTTCCAGTTAAGTACTTACTCAAGTGTTTTCATTAGTATATTTGTTTCAATGTCATTTATCATTTCAAAAAGTTTCATGAAGTTCTGGGTAGTGGCCTAAGTCTTGGCCCTAAAAAAGTAACACAGAATCTCAAGTCACTAGCTCATAATTGCTTGGAAAAATCCATAGTCATTGGCACGTCTTGTTGTGGGAGTGACTGGAAGTATTTGGTCGCATGCATGCCTTTTCATGGGAGCGACTGAGCCTCTAGGATAGTAAAAATATAAGTTGTCTCAGGGGTTAAGCACCTGGACGGGTTGGTTACCTCCTGAATGGTTTGTAGCTCCTTGGGAAGGTTTTTTTGGTTGCTTTTTGTCGGTTCCACTTCCTTAACTATACTTGGGGTGTTGAATCACATCATAATAGCCTCTCATCGCATGTTTAGCCTAGTGGAACAATTAGCTTGGGTAAATGTGGAAATAGGGTGTTACAAATATGGTTGAAGGTACATCTAATCACTTTATGTATTTTTATTTATGTGAATATTGCTTATATGTTAAGAAAAATTGTCTAATGTTCTCCTATATTGCTATGAGGGAAAAGGAAATATCATAGTTGGTGCATAGTGATGTGTTTGGACCAGTGTTGGTTCCATCACTAGGTAAATTTTTGTACCATGTTTAATTTATATATGAATTCTTGAGGAATACATGTATTTATTTCATAGGAAGAAATTTGAAGTACTTGACACATTTAAAGAGTTTAAGGATATTGTGTAAAATTAAATAAAGAAGAAAATTAAGATGCTAAGGATGAATAATGGTAGAAAATTCTATAGGAATGAATTTGAGGACTTATGTAGATAGTGCAGTATATATAAAAATATTACTACTCCATACACACCTCAGTAAAATGGAGTCACAGAAAGGAGGAACATGATACTAATGGACCAAGCAAGTATCATTCTTAGTGGTGCCAACTTTGGATAGAAATTATTGGAAAGGAAGTAGATATTGTATGTTACCTAGTAAATTAATTATCCTCATTAGTATTGGATGACAAGACTTTCTTAAACCCTAGATAAGCCATATGTTAACCCTAAAATCCATTATTAATCCATACACATTGAGTTATTAAGTTTATATTGTTATATTTCTATGTAGTCTAGAACCTTCCATTATACCCTTTCATTATAATTGTACCCTTCGTCTCATATATTAATACCAAGGTACTTAGTCTTAATATTATCATATCTTATCTTATTTTGTATTCATTGTAAGGATATTTTAACCTTGAAGTGGATAATATTCATTTACTTCTTACCATTTTTTAGGGTGCGTCGTCCATGACATTTGGTATCAAAGCATACAAACTTATGGTTTTTCTACTTCAAATGAGTAGTTGTAAAATTTTTACTATATATTTTCTTAGGGTGGACTCAGATTATGAAATTATAAGAAGATTAAGGATAGATCTCAAAGTACATCTAATTAAAATTTTAGACTTTTTTTACTATACTTTTGGAGATATACCCTATGAAATTTAGGATTGAATGGTCCTGAAATTTTCAAATGGGTGACATTTTAGTTTTGGATATAACTTCTTTTCTATGTTACCTTATACTATGAATTTTTTAATAGACCAAGGAGATATGTCTAGTTATATCTATAAAAAAATTACATTATGGCTCACTACAGTTTTGGAGATATACCTTGTAGATGTCAGGGCTTGTACATAGTTCTAAAATCAAATTTGAATTAGAAATATTGAAATTTTTTCTATGACTTTCTCCTAGAGAACCTTTTGGATGTGAAAAATTTAGGATTTTGAGGAGACATGTCAAGGCATCCCAAGTAAAACTTTTAGAGTCATTTTTGAAAAATTAGATATGTGGAATGCTATAGCAGTTTTATCTTGGGAACATGCCAAAAATAAACGAGTTTTGGGAAGGTTACCATAATTTTCGCATGACACATCCAATTTTGCTTAGACTTGTGGAATTGTCGAGAAGATATATCAGAGTACCACAAGTAGAAATTTCATATTCCTAAGGGTTCAAATTTAAGAAATATATTAGGAGGAAAGCCATCTAGATAGTCTACAAATTAGGGTTTTTAAAGGTGTGCAACATGAATCTGACATATCTTTTGATTCAAAGATATATTTTTGGTGATTCAAAATATATGATAAAAATGAAAAAAAAAAGATTGTTAATTTTTAATTAGAAGGCTCCTAAGGGAGCTTATAAGCTTACTTCACCAATCAAGCCACCATAAATCTAATCCATGACTCATGAACAAAAATAAGATGTCTAGTAATGGGCATCCAAGTTGGAATTCTAATTGTCGTAGTTTTAAATATTAGTCAATTAATTTGGAATAAAAGAGGGAGGGAAAAAAAGAAAAAATTCAAAAACATACGTGGACGTAATTGACAAAATAACCAATATTCTCATGAAAAAGAATATTGGTTTTTTATGCAAACCATTAATAACTATAAGGAAAAATATGAAATTTGTTAAGGACAAAATTGACCAAAATCAACTAAAAGGAGTATATAAAATCAATTGCACCTGTTGAAAAATCTACATTGGTGAAACTAGTAGATCATGCAAAACTAGAATAAAAGAGCATTGTGCTAACTGTTAGTGTCTATGAGCCACCAATGATCGAATGTACTCTTTCCATGTGGTTGATAGGGCTAATAGGTCAAATTGTTATATTTTCAAATAAAATTTGATCATTGGTCAGTTCTAGGTCATTACTACTCCCCTCATACTCAAGGTCATAAAATGTTGTCATGGTCTTGTCATCACTCCTTGTGATGATCTAACAAAAGAGTGTTTTTGTCATCATTGAAGGTCATAAAATCATAATCATCCATACTTCAAAGCTTCAAAGTTCCAAATCATGATTTAAGATATCCATTTGGTGTCATTATTAGGTTAGGTCATCATAAGTCATGGAGAGAGTCATGCCATCACCTAGGTCACCATCATGGGAGTTCATAATTAGGTCAAAAGTGTTATAAAATGTTTTCTAAGGTACACTTACCTCTCAATAAGATGTAACCTTTCCTAATAAAGTGATGAAGCTGCAGTACATTATCCTATTATTTTATTTTTCAAAAAAGGCAAGTGAAGTCACTACATGACCCAAAGAAAAAATCGATTTCCAACCTATAAGAAGACCATACAAGCATTATAATTTCTTATTTCACCTTAATTGAGGATCTCTTTACCATAGAGCTTCATTCCAGCCACCAAGGCATCAAAATTTCTCCTCAAATCAGTTTGTTACCCCTCACATTGTGCTTCTGCCTTCTTTGCTATGCTTCTGGCTCTATGTTGTGATTTTGAATTTGGAGGCTAAGTAAGCATCTTAGGGGTTCCATTCAGCATTTCACAGGTTCCAGGATCTCTTTGGAAATTAAGTAGACAATTTTCACTCCTCCTATGCATCATTTTTATCAAAAAACTCCATGAAATCCCTCTCCTAGGGTTTCATCGCGCTTTTGCTTTCTATGTCTTTTTGCTTCATTTTAGTGGTAAAAATATATACATTTTCTACTCTATCAGCCTCACCCACACCTCATCTACCCCCCCAAACGTTTCCCATACCCATTCCCTTCATCTCCCTCATTTTCCTACAAACCATAGCCTATGTTGCACTTTTGACGAATTTCTAGGATAGGAATGTGTTTTGCATTTTTTCACACATTTCCCGTATGCATTCCAAGAAATTTCACATACCTACACTTCCTAACACATATCCCTACCCCCTATAATTTTCCTAAAAATTTACCTAACCCCTAACCCCTAACCCCTTCATTCCCTTCCCTCAACACAACTATCTGATTTCCCCTATTTTCCACAATCATACCCTATCTTTCCTCCCTACCAAACTAGAGTTTTATCATGTAGACTGAAACCATGGAAAGTGAGAAGAAAAAGTACAACATAGGAGGTAAATTTTCTAGGTATGAGCCCACTCAAGTCCAAGAGATCATAATCTCATCTTTCATCAAGAAATTAGTTCAAGATGTGGGTTGCCTAGGTTTTAGTGAAAGGATTCGAGAGGCAAGTTCCCACGCCAAATTAACAATCATCTTTGCCACCAATTTTATGGGGGATAAGGCCAACATAGTAGGGGTTTACTTCATCATCTCAGCAGATTCCATAGCCTTAGCCACTGCTATCCCTAACCATGGAGAAATCTCGTTTAAAGGGATGGATTTGGACATTGAGAATTACAAAGTTTTCCTAAAGCCACACTAAAAATATGTTCCTACACACATCTTTCCCTTTAGATAATTCATTGAGATGTATGCTCCTTTAATGAAGATGATCATGAAGTACTTTACCTGCGAAGGGAGGTTTTCAAGACTATATCAGTATCACATAAGGTTATTGATGTATTTCACAACAATCAAACCTCTAAACCTACCTCACTACTTGTACAGAAGCCTTGTCAAGATAACAGATAAGGTATAAATCAAAGGGAAAGATCACCAAGAAAACCTATTTCATCATGGGTTATTCAAAGTCATTTTTCTACATTAGCTTTCACAGGTTAACCTATCTTGGGAGGCATTCATGCAATCAACTTCTCTTTTTTCTGCTACTAGTCAACCTAGCAGTCAAAGTACTCCATTGGCATCACCAAGGCCTCAAGAGGTTGGCTCTACAAGAAAGCCTGAAGTGAAAAATACACCTCAGATAGAGGTGAAAAAAACCTATAGCAGAGGTAAAATACTTCTATTTTCTCTTAACAGTGTGGAAAGAGTTCAACCTGCTACTATTGGACAAGAAACATCAGGACACTAGCATGATGCACCCTTACATGAAGAAATATAGGTACCTTTTGATGCTTACATGGTTGAGAAAGATAAGTCAGTTGAGAAAATAATCCAAGAGAAAGAGGCAGAAATCAGAGAGCTTAAGGATGATTTGGCAAAAGAAAAATTCATGATAACATTCTTACAGCGAGAGAATAGGCAGCTTAAGGTAAATCAATTTTTTCTTAGTAAACCTAAGGCTGATTTGGTGGCAGAGGATGATAAAGTTAAGGTTGTAATAGATGTCAAGTATCTTGAGGATAAAGAGTTTCAAATGAAGCCAAGGAGGACAATGAAAAGAGGACTAAAGAGGCAGAAAGGGCAAGGGAGTGAGCCATCTCCTCCATTAGGTCAACAGGACATTGAGGATACCATTGCAACTGACCTTGAAAAGGACAAAGAGTATTGGCTTGGTAGGGTCTGTTACTGTCAATCTTTGCATTCTTTCACCACCAATCAAATGTACTTTTAAATGCATTTTTTTAGGGTTTCTGGTCAAATTTTTGTTTCAAAAAAAAATTCAATAAAATTTGGTTACCGTTTATGAAAGTCAATTTACACTATTCTTTTGTGTATCATGGTAAAATTCACCATCTTGTTCAAGGCATATCATCATTAGTAGAGTCACACTGTCATTGTGGTCCATAATCCATTAATTGGGTCACAAATAAGTCATCACTAGCTCACCACTAGGTCACTAGATGAATTCTGGAAAATTAGTATTTACACCTTTCATTTTCATGTCAAAAAGAAGAGTGGGAGTTATTTAGGTCACCAAGGTTTGAAAATATATGTTTTGTTTAATTTTATCAAATGAAATATCATTATTAAAACATAAAAAATCAAAGTGTCAAAGCCCAAATGAAATTTATTGGTGGGTCCACAATTGTTCTACACAGAAAAATAGAATTTTCTCATGTATAAAGGCTCACCATTCACTGTTTTTATTCTCCACTTTCTCATTGTTACATTCATCTCTCCACATAACTCCAGTGAGTTAAATATTCCATGCCAAGAAGGGTCATTTTCACTCAAAACCAAGTTCTGAAACCTGTGTTATGCAAACACTTTGTCTCTGCTACACATTCATTGTTTGTTGCTTTATCGTTTCTCTAAGGAGTTGGATTTCTACACTTGTTGGCCTCTTCATGATGACTTTTCTCTGCATATGAAATAGGTTGGTAGTCTTACCTTAGGTTTTATACTCTTTGGTTTCCTTTGCTTAAGCTCATTATGTCCCACCTCTCTTTCTAGGGTTTTTGAAAGCAGTTTATGAGAGTTTTTACTCTTTACTTGTCAAATCGTTGATAAAAATCACATGTTTGTGCTCACACAACATTATATACCTCACATATTATGTACATACATACTTTTCATTGAACCCATGCCTAAATTTCACCATTTCTACTCAAACCCTAGCAAATTTGCACTCCTTTTCACTATAAGACTGTGTTTTAGGGTTTTGGAAGCCTTCCACTCACTCAAATCCGATAATTCTAGTTTTCTTGGCTTCCTAAGCCTCCCCTATACTTCCCTAAATTTTCTTAGAACTTTCCCACACTCACATACCCGTCATTTTTCCTAAACTCTCACACAACCCTTCAAAATCCCTTGTTTTCAAAAAGTCAAACCCTAGTTTTCCATTCTAAGAGCTAAGGGACCAAATAGATTTTGAAACTTCAGAGCAGAAGAAGTACATAGGAGGAGATGTCATTAGGAATTATCCCACATCAAACCATGAAGTTTTTTCTTCTCCCTTTGTCATGAAAACATTTGAAGATGCTGGCTGCCTTAAGTTTTGTTAAAAGCTTGAAGAACTTAAATATCATGACCAACTAACAAGTGCCCTTGCCACCAAGTTGCAAGATGAAAAAGCTACCATAGTAGGGTTCCAAATAATTATGTCAATCCAACTTGTCTCCTAAGCTACAGGGATTCCAAACATTGGAGAGAATTAGTTCAAAAGGGAAGAGCTGGACCTTCAACTCTATAAAATATACCTAAAACCATACTACCAGGCAACTCCAACCTATATTTTTCCATCCATCCATTGTTGGATAGATATAGCCTTCTTATGAAGATGATCATGAGGTATTTCACATGTGAAGGCAAGTTCTCAAGGATTTACAAGTATCACATGAAACTTCTCTTTCATTTCACTGGTATACAACAAGTAAACTTGTCCTAATTTTTGTATAAGAGTTTGGTCAAAATGGCAGAGAAGGTACATTCACAAGGGGAGAAATATCACTCTAATTTGTCTCATCATGGCCTAGCCAAAGTTCTAGTTAGTCATCAAATTGCACAAGAAAATGTCTCTTGGGAGAATTTTGCAAAGTTAGCATTTCATTCATCTTCTTCAACTAGGTTTCATGATAAAACCATGCTTACAGTTTCACCTATGCAACAAGAGATAACTTCCTCAAGTAAATCAACTAAGAGAAAGGACCGGTTAGAAGGGTCTCAGACCTACTCTAGAGATGATATGCTCATGTTTTCTCAATAGGTGGTTGAAGGGACCAAGCCTACAATAGGCAAAGAAGCATTTTCCTAATAACATGAAGAGTCCTCTCATCTGGACACACATGTGACAGCAAAAGAGAAAGAACAAGAGGGAAAAATCAAATATTAGATAATCAAGGTTAAGGAGGTTGAAATCAAGACGTTAGAGGGAAAATTGATCTAGTAAAATGAACTAATACCACACCTAGAGCAAGAGAACATGAAACTGAAGGTGAACCAGATGATGCTAGAGAAGAAGGAAGCAATGTCAAAGAAGGAAGATACAAAGGGAAAGGCAATGGTTCAAATTGAAGTGTCCAAAGGTAAAGGTAAACAAGTTGCATTAGGAAGACCTAGGACTAGAGCAGTGAAGAGAGCTTTTGAGCAGCAAAGAGAAACTTCACCACCAAAGATGTTGATTACTGCAGATGACCAAATCACTAGAAACATAAATGAAGATAGAGTTTATTGGCTTGACAAGGTGAATGAATACCTAGAGAAGCTCCTCAAGAAGGCCAATAGGAACAAAAACTTGCAGAGGCACATGAAAATGTGTTATTACACGAGGAACAAGATATCCCAAGTCAAGATCAAATAGTTAAAAAGAAAACTCAAGGAAACCCTAATTGGCCAAAAAGAAAACGACAACCTTGAGATACTTGATAAGGCTTCACTCATGGCCTAACATAATTCATTTTACTCCTACTCAACAATTTTGAAGAAATTTGGGGACAATTTTGTCACTTTCAAATTTCTGGGCATTTTTTACTATTTTGCAAATTTAGGGATTTATATAAGCGCAATGCTTTGGTGCTATACTTTCACCTCAGAGCTCCAAATGAGGAAAACTCTACATGCCTGGATAGATATTGTCATAAGGATGTTAGAAATCAACTTTCTGGAGCAAGCTAGCAAACTGATTAAGAGAAAAAGCCAAAAAAAATGGTAAAAAACACACATTTTGGCACCATTTTTGACAATGTCATGCATTGTGCATACAAAGTCAACGCGGGAGAATCAGTTTTTGGAGGCCTTACCATGATCCATTTTCAAAAATTCAAGTTGATCTAGAAACTAGACTCAAAATTCTAGTTGTTATTTCTCTTACTTTTCAGATTTGACTGCCAGAAGACCTCCAAAAATGGCTTGCAAGTTGACACTATACTTATGAGAAACCTGCACTTTTTATATTTTCCTGTAGCAGATTTGTTAATGTAAATTCTCTAGTTTTATTTTTAATGATGCAATGTGGATGTAATAATGACTTACTAATGTAATTGTGAAGTTAATATACATGATAGGTTGTTTTAGTGTCTATTTAAAGCCACATAAAGGTGGCAAAACTCAATTTGAAGACTTAAAGAAGAGTTTGTGTTGGACCTTCTTACTTCTTCCTATTTGTTGAGAGAATTTTTCTAACTATTCCACCACCTTATGATTCAACCCTTGAAGGTGGGGAAATGGTTGTTGGGATTTTATATGTATGTTTTCTCATTCAGTGAGAAGGGTTGGACTTTTGTGGAGAGGCTTGCATGTTTATGTTTTCTTCGGCTAATACAAGAGCAGTTGCTACTATTTTTATGGAACTCTAGTTCGGTGAGAGCATGGTGTTTTTTCTTCTTTCTATCAGTTTTCTAATGGTTTTATCATCTATATTCACATGCTTTATCATATTCTTATGGTTTTCCTTGCATATATATAGACATGATTCTTAAGTTTCAAGTTCTATTTATGTGGAATTCATAGTTATGTTAATTTTCTTCTAAGGCTAATCAAATCATATTTACTTATGCTTATTAGTCTTTTCATAACCCTCTAATCTATGATACATTGGTAAAAACTGCAAGTAACACCATAGCCTACTGATAACCTAGCACCTTACATACTTGTCTCTACACTCCTAAAGCCTAGACCTAATCACTTGCCCTAAACCCTAGTCCAGCAAACCTTCAAATCTCAAATTCACAAACACACATAGAAACTTGCATATCTAGCCTAATTTTTTTTTTCTTTAAATCTATTCATCGACAAATCATTGGAGAGATCCCTCTCTGGCTCAGTAGGGCTAGCTACTAAGTTGAAAGTGGTCTGAGGTTACCCTTCTTGATCTCCTCCTCACCCTAGGAAATTGTAAGGGATAACAGGGTCAATGAGCACCTAGAGATGCTCATGAATAAGGCCAATAGGGACACCAAGCTTCAGAGACACATGGAAAGGAACTACTTCACCAGGAACCAGATTTTCAAAATTAGGGTTAGGAATATGAAAAAGAAGTTAAAGAAAACCCTAATCAAGCTAAAGAAGAGAGACAACCTTGATTTTCTTGTTGATTCATAATTGATTGTCTATTCCATCACTTAGAGAGAAAAATAAACAAGTTTCAAAGAATTTTGGAAAATTTTGGTGACTTTTGAAGTTTTTAGCAGTTTTGGCAATTCATGATACACATGAGCGCAGCGAGATGACATTGTGATTCTTCTCAGGGCCTCCAAATGACAACTGACTTGCATATATGGATATCCCTTGACTTATACTTTGCATATATACACTTGGTTTTCCATGTTAGCCCATAATTTTGGAGAAATATTCAATAAAAAAGTCAATTTTCATGTTTCTACCTCCTTTTTGGACCCCTCGTTGTGCTTCTAGAGTAGCCTTGGGAAAAATAATTTTTGGGTGCCTTAAAGAAGGATTTTTGTAGGTTTAAGGCTTCATAGGGCTATTAGACATCTTAATATATCTTCATTAATCTTTAGGTAAGGAAAAAGATCAAGGAAAATCCCTAAAAAATCCCCCCATGAGTAGCACGTTGCGCTTCTGTCTCTCACGCTACATTTCTGAGAAATTTCGTTGCACTTTTTTCCAAGAGGTCAAATTTTTAAGTTTTATCAGTCTAGGTCAACTTTTCATCATGTATTTTGTCTTCTTAGGTTTTAACATGATGTAATTAATTGTAATGGAGCTGGTAAATGTCAAATTGATTTATATTCATGCTCATTAATGCTTGTAAAGTCAAAGTGAATCAACTAAGTCTAAATAGGGAATTAGTTTCTAACTGCCCTAGTCTTAGGTTTGGTTAGAGAGATTGATGTAATCAATTCCTAGGTTGATGTATTCAACCTGTAAGAGGGGGAATGTGGTTTTTGGTCTATATGTAGCCTGATCTAAGAAATAGTGAGGGTTGGATGCTTGTGATTCAAAGGCTTTGAAGCTAGTGTACATCATCACTTTTGCGGGAGTAATACAGGCAATTTACAACTATTATCTTGGGATTCCTGTGGTATGATTTTATGACAATGTTTATTATTTGTTTTATGATCAATATGAATTTTATGTCTCCTTACTTCCATCTTAATGCTTTCATGTGATCATCTCAATAGTCTTCAAGTAGAACTCATATGTTTATGCTCTATTTTGATGAGATTTTCATGTTTATGTTTAATTTCTCCAAATAAACAAATTCATAACTGATATGCTCATTTTTATCCTTCACTTTTCAACCCTACACCACCATGAAAACTCAAAAAAGTCACTAAACATACCTACCTTGCCCCATTATATCTCTGTCGCTGATATTTTGAAACCCTGACCTAGTTTCCTAAACCTATTGACCCTGCTCCATCAAACACTAAATTCAGACCTACTGAGTTTTGAATATCTAGCCTAAGATATATCTTCCTCTCGAGTCACTGATTGGCTGTGAGATCATAACCCTCTCTGATTTGGTAGGGCTAGCTACCAGATCCAAAGTTAATTTGATGTTACCTCCATCGGTCTCATTTCTTAGCCTTGGGACACCGAGGAGTGCTAACACTAACATCAAAAATCAATTCTCTCACTCCTCTGATATTGTAGAGCATTCCCTCCAATCTAAACATCACATTTTCCTAGTAT
The DNA here is from genome assembly GCA_031772625.1 of Pinus tabuliformis. Lineage (NCBI taxonomy): Eukaryota > Viridiplantae > Streptophyta > Pinopsida > Pinales > Pinaceae > Pinus > Pinus tabuliformis. The sequence goes on along the minus strand of CM062813.1, from coordinate 102,711,824 downwards.
ACACTACTATCATTGCAAAAAAAGATCACTACTTTAGGAGAAGATTCAGAGAGGCACTGGACATATTAAGACATCCAAATAACCTTAATAGGGATGACAGTCTCGAAATTAGTAAGATGTGGTTCCTTGTGCTTTCTTAGCTTTAAGTTTTGTTCCCTCCCTTTTGATATTAAATTAGTGGAGTCATTATTAACATCATCATTCTCATCGGAATATTAATATTAATAATATTTCTTTATTAATTTTAATATTCTTCCTTCCTTATTCATTTCTATCTACTTTAATTCTATAGTTCTTAGGTATTTATACATATTTTACATTAATTTACAATCAATTTTATTGACTTGTGAATTAATTCTACTATATTAGTTAAAATTATTAAATTAAAATAATTCTATATTAATTAATTTACTAATTTATTAAATTATATGTATATGATATTCCATTAATATTCTTATTAATGAATAAAGTAGAGTATTATCATAATATAATTTAATTAACATTTATATTCTAATTCTTTTTCATATATTAGGCTACTTACTAATTCTAATATATTAATTAACTAATATTAATATAATTAATTAATTAGCTAATACTATTATAATTAATTAATTAATACTATTATATTAATAAATTATTTCTTACCTTATAGTTAATTAATCTCAATATAATAATTAACATTTTCTTTACATCATTATATCCTTTTAAAATTATTTATTTCTATATGTTAATTATTTTAGGTTTTAAATTTTCACTCTCATAGGCTTATTTCTTTTTTTTCTTTTTAACCTATTTATACCTTTATTGGCTTTCATCTTTCGCTCATAAATTATTCTTGAGGATGGGTCTTGGTTTGGACTTGAAACTTCAATTAAAAATGTTCAATATGGATAAAAATCTGGAAACAAATTCTCTAAAATATAAAAACATGTCTAGGAGGAAAAGAAATCCATCAAGGAAGGAATACAAAAATCCATGAATTCAATAGAAAATATTCACTCAACGAGACTTCCTAAAACATATATGGAGATCTCAAGAAACCATGAAACAATCATGTTGAAACACAATCACATATGGGGAGTGTTTTATCACAATTTGAAATTCCCAAGTGTTGTTGGGAAAAGTATCCAATACGAAATGACCCTATCCCACTCTAAGGGTGATAGTACCTCAGCAACAACCGAAGCAAAGCTATCTAAGATTTCTTCTTTATGAAAGTAAAATAGGGGAGAAAGAGATCCACTAAGCAATGTCTTTCGCTAATGGTTGATCCAATCTTCTCTCCTTGCTGCTTGCTCCCAGCTCCTTGCTCTTTCACTGGCCCAGCTACACCAAGATCCTGCAAAATGGCAAGAAAGGGAAACTACAAGAAGCATACATTCATAATTGGTTCAAGGATTAGAATAAATCAAATACACTAGCATAACAATACACCATTGAGATACATGCATATAGAAGAACCTCAAATGCTTTATTAATGGAAGAAGTAAAGTTCAGGAAGTGATACAACCATAAAAGTCCCAATCCAGCATCACCTCCCAGCAGAAAGAAATCTCCTCTTCACCTCCTTCAAAGCAAATCACCCAATAGTTCTAAACTCAAACCAACAACACTTCCTTACATTCAAAAAATTCTAGCCCCCCTAGACCTCATGAGAGAGCTCTATATATAGGAGTTTTGGAGAAAGGATGAGTCAGATTGAAGCTGGCATGAAGCTGACTAGTGTCCTCTCCCACTTCAGTTATTCTTCAGTTCTTGAGTCCACTTGTAGGTTCTTTCTTCCACTTGGAGATCTAGACCCTCTTACTCATCACCAGTCGAATTCCTTGATCCAAGTGTCATTTTGGAAGCTTCCTGGGCATTGACACCTTGAGGAATGACTGTGCCACATGTACCAACTCGCCCAGTGCCAGTAGCCTTCTTTGCAGTTGACATTCAGCGCAGGTAGACAGTGGAGCAGTTGACATTCAGCGCAGATGCTCAGTGGAGCAGTTGACATGATCCAGAATTGCCTTGTTTTTGAGTGTTTTCAGGTGGAGAACTGTTATTTAGTGTTGTGGTTTGCTGACCTTGTTCCTCTAGGGGTAGGAACAACATGTTTAGGGACTTTGGATCCCTTAGAATATGGACATTTCATGCTTCATGCTGTAAGGCACAAAAATGTCTATAACAGTTGCCCCCTAAAGTATGAGGTCGTTTATCGGGTGAAATGCTTTATCAGGAGGATCCGAAGTTCATTCAATCGCTTCGAGGTGACCTATAATAAAATACAATACAATACATTATCTTTCATTCTTCTTTCATGATCTAGCTGAGGCGGGCATTCCCATGCTCAGCTTTATAAATTCATTTTGGTACACAGAACAGACGATCGTCTGATGATAGACTAATAATTCTCTGCTGAAATTACCATCCTTTGAGTAGGATGATCATCTGCTGCAATGATGTACATGTCAAATGTCTTTATATGTCCTGAATATATATCGCAGCCCGGATGGATGAAACTAGATCCGGGGTCTTCAAACTCGTTCGACCTTCACTCTAAGTACAAGTCGATCCATGTGAGAATTGCGCTGAAGTCGAACATGGAAAGACATCGCTTGATTACCGGCCAATGATGTAAACCGTTAACAAGCGCGAGAGGAATCACCGATAATGATAATGACCCTCAAGGTACTGCAGTACAATTCGCGTGGTGTGAATAAAGGACTTGGCGTCGAACACCACACAAAATATTCTGGTCGAAGGTCATTGATGTATACCTATCACCGGAAGTGAGAAACTTGCCATTGAGGCATGCAAGCTTCAAAGTACTGAGGGGGTTGTCCCTAGATCAACTTCTTGGATAATGAGCTGAAGTCGACAAGAAGGGATCCGTCAAAGGAGGGCCTTAATGAATTCCACATCAGTGACATAGAACGGAGGTAATGACTTTAATGGAGGTGAAAACAATCTGTGACATATGATTCAGGGTGGCGATCATGGATGGATGAAGGATAATGTACGGCAGTGGATGGGACACGGTTGACTCTTTCTGAACAACATCTCTTGAACATATAACGACACTGATGCGATGGATCGGCATCATTACCCCAAATGTGGATGGTTTGGCAAGACCATGGTGATGAGACCGGTGAATGAAACAACCCAACTCGATGTGGTACGGAGGAAAAGTGTCATGTTCAAGAGTGACTTGCTACCATTAAAGCTTTAAGGTTCTCCCAATTTTTCCCCAGTCATTTCTGACCAGTACCTCTTTATTTTTGTCAAGCTTGAGGAGGATAACATATGCTTGTTCTATAACCTGCCCTTCGGGCAAGCCCATCGCTATGTTTTAACGAGCCTAGCGATAGGGAAACTCGTTCTCGTCTAAAGACAAGTTTGTCACTATTTAATCATTTTAACGAGTCTAACGACAAGGAAAACTCGATCCTTTTCATTTTTAGAGAGTCTGAAAAGGTACAGAAAGTTAACTCCAAAATTCCTTTTTCGTCATCTAATCCCTTAAGTCCGAAAAAGTATAAAACAATACAGAAGGGATGAGTTTTCGATAATTTTAACGAGCCGAATAAAACAAGCGCTCGACCTTTTTGTGCAATAATCCCTCAGGTCCAAAAAGATTAAAATCTAGAGGAGGGATAGCTCTTCCGGTCCTTTTAACGAGCTGGAAGGCCAAAACTCGGCAAACTTTTCATATTTTACGAGTCAGATGAAAAGAGCTTAAAGAAGACTCGTCTTTTGAGGAACGAGTGATAAACAGGGATAGCAACTGATTCCAGGTACAGGTTGGAATTTTCCAATCACGGCAGTGTCACAAGGATGGCTAGGTGAAATCACTCTTCGTAGCTGTTCCTCAAAATGGGTAAACAATCATATGGAGGTGAACGATCGGCCAAATGACGGTGGAGGTGGCAGGTGCAAACACGACCAAGGCTTCTTATGGCTGATAAATTTATGATCACATAGGTTATTTACCGGGATAGGTTCATTTTTTAACGAGCTTGAATGCGCCAAAACACTGCTCAATCTTATGTTTATTTTTTAACGAGCATGAACTATGTGCTAAAACTGCTCGAATCTCGCTTTTCTATTTTTTAACGAGCATAAATTCCGCGGTAAAACTGCTCGATCCTTATGTTTATTTTTTAACGAGCATGAACTATGTGCTAAAACTGCTCGATTATATGGTCAAATTTTGATTTTTTACCATTACTAGCTTTTCTCTTTTCAAGGTACTGCATTTTCAATTGCTGCAACAAACTTTGTTAGAAATGAATAATATTTGCATGAAAATGAGATTATAACCCTAATATTTCGCTTTGAACTACGTAGAAAGCCATTAAAAGGTGTTTTTACCTCTCATTTTACCATTTCATTCGCATTTGGTTTGTTGGAGCTCTGGAGGTGCCTCTTTCCCCTTGATTTTCACCAGCTGATTCCGGGAGATTCTGCGGACGATTTTCGGCGCCGTCTGGACCAGGTAGGAGCTAAACCCTAGCTCTTTCTTTTCATGGTTTCCTTTTCCAGTTTTATTCCTGTTTTCTAGTCTTTCTGAGCCTCAGGGGTTTTGCCAGGGCGCCCTAACTTCAGCGCAGGTTCCCCATTCGAAACCTGCGCTGAATGTCAAGCTACCTTAAGGCAGCCTGACCTTCAGCGCAGGTGGGACACTCTCTGCCTGCGTTGGGCTCAGAAAACTTAGTTTCCAACTCATTTTTTGATGAATTTTTGCCAGTTTTTCATCAAAATCAGGAACTTACTCCTTCTCTTGTTTGTCTTGCAGGGAACTTTGAACAAAATGTCCCTTACATGGCGAGAACGAGAACATGAAGAGGAGGACATGATTGCCCTCCATGACCCTATCACGGTGAACGCGCTGCGGAGCTGTGGCTTGCTGAAGTTTTTACGTATCTCTAGTATGAGAGCACATATCACTTTGCTGCAGTACATGCTTGATGCTTGGGATCCTATTAACCAGGTATTCCAGATTAGGGGAAAGTCCATTCCCTTGACCATAGAGGACATGTACTTCTTGACTGGATTGTCAAGGCGAGGTGCCCCCATTTCCTTGTCAGGTACGGCCCGGGGGACCGATTCCGTGAGAGATTATGTCCGCCAGTATTGCAGGGAAGGTTCTCAGTCGAGCAGAGACGGCAAGATTGTTATCCGTGAGATTACTGACAGGTCTCTTAGGTCCATTCTGTATACCATTGGTAGGATGGCCGGTAGCGCAGCTCTACATGTTGCCAACAGATCTTATCTGCAGCACGCCTTGGAGTGTCTCCAACCAAAAGTATTCAACTAGTGTGATGCAGTACTTGTTCAGATGAAAAGTCAGTTGACCAAGGTGAAGGACGGGAAGCTGAAGAACTTTGGATTTGGTTCTATTCTGACTGCCTTCGCCTTGGAGAAAATCCCACTGATGCAGCCTCAGTATATTATACTCGACTTGCCTTCTCCGACCGAGCCACGCATGCAGAGGTGGGTCGATCACATGTCTAGGCATGCTGGTCAACCTCAGATTACTTTTACTGATGCCTTCTTCAGGTGGTTTGAGCGCCAGGAGATGGTCTTCTCCGAGTATCCATATGTGGGTATGGATTTCCGAGGTGATCTGGATTTGGTGTTACCGGATGGCGAATAGTGGGGCGCTATTGGTAAACTCTTTGACCATATTACTGTTTATTGTTCTTATTTATAATGTTGTTGTGCTTTATTCTATCAAGACTTTTAATCATACTCTTGGGTGCATGCAGATGTTGGTCCTGTTCGTCCAGCAGTTCGTCCGAGACCACCAGTTGCTGCCCCGGCAGTGGAGCCTACTAGGAGAGCTATCCTCCGCGACCTTGACGATACTGAGACCCTTACAGCTGTGCAGGAGAAGGTTGAGAGCCTTACTCTCGGCATTCCCGATGTGAGGATTGATGAGTTACCTTTACAACTGTAGCGACACACTACTGGTGTGCCTAGACGATGGACTCGTCTCTTGCGCATGATTGCACAGGCCGTGACGTGCTATCATGAGCACCACTAGGCTAGGGTGCCCCCTAGCATCTTTTGAGTTTTAGGTCATATGACCAATTTTGTCTTGGTTACAGAACATTATGTATGAACTATAAACAGCTTATATATATTTTGATTTTTGAGTTTTATTCTGATTGAGTTATATGATCCATATGTACAATCTTTGACGATGTGTCCTTTTTATAAATGTTGCAAATGTCTATCTAACACATAGTTTGCTAATGCGTCAGTAAATTTGTTTAAGTTTCTGGAAATATGTTGATATTGAATTGAATCAAATCGTCTTTCCAAGATCTTAACCCTTAGGAACATGCAATCAATAGCTGGATTGCGAACAGAATATATACCATTGAGTTGTAGTATTACGAGCTGTGAGTCTAGCCTGACAAATAGTCGACTTACGCCACGTGTGATGGCATCAGAGAGTAGTTCTATCAACGCGCTATACTCATCGATGTTATTCGTTGATTGCCCAATACATACACCTCTGAAACTTACTAACTCGCCGCTTGGATCAAAAATGGCCCAGGCTGCGGAGGATAGGTTCCGCAAACTACGACTCGCTCCGTCGGCATATCCAACACATGTCTCCAGGAGGTTCGACATCTGCAACAAATGGAAAAGGTGGATCACTTGACCAGAACAAAAAACTTTAGCGAAAACAAAATACAACAAAAGCATGCAGGTTACCACTTAAGCATAGTAACGCTTGAGGTACAACCCGTTACGGGGCTGTGCCAGCGGAATTCCATCGTAATCCATTAACTCGTAGGCTCCTTTTGCTAACACCCTTTTAACAATATAGGGGCCCATCCATAAGGATTTGAATTTACCTGCTCCCAATTTATCGGATTCTTGGTCATAAAGTAAGACCAAATCACCTTCTAAGAAGACACGGGGTTTGACACTTTTGTCGAACTGAGCCTTGACTCGTTTCTTATGGGCTTCGTTAGCCAAAGCGGCATCATGACGGGTTTCATCCAATTGGATTAATTCCAAGAAACGAGCCTCTTCTTCTGAAGTTCCGGGGAGAAGATCGATTGCGAGTTTAAGCGACGAAATTTCGCACTGGATTGGCAAGACTGCTTCCAGGCCATACACCAGTTGAAAAGGCGTGAACCCGGTTGCGTTCTTTACCGATGTTCGGTAAGCCCACAAGGCTGAGTACAGGATTAGGTGCCACCTTCTTTTATGAACCCCGATCATCCTTTGCAACATACGCTTCAGGACCTTGTTGATTGCTTCAACTTGTCCATTGGCTTGCGGATAATACAGGGTAGAGCTGTCGTGAGATAGCCCTAGTTTAGCAGCTAATTCGACCATCATGTGATTGCGGAAATGCGATCCATGATTTGTAACTATAGCCTGTGGTACACCGAACCTGGCGACTACATGATTGAAAAAGAAAGGGGTAGCTGTTTCACCAGTGTTATCCAATGTAGGCATCGCCTCGGCCCATTTGGTAAAATAGTCAACAGCGACTATAATATACCCATGCCCCCCGGTCGAGGTGGGGTTACATTGCATGAAATCGATGCCCCACTTGGCGAAGGGCCCAACAACAACTATCGTGATCCGGATTTAAGCAGGAACGCAATAGATTACAGAGATAACCATAAATACAGAGATGTGATAACCATAAAAACAGAGATGCAACAGAAATAATAATATGCGATAACCATAAAAACAGAGATGACGCGGAAATAATACTTCATTTCATTAATGGAGAATACTGAAATATGCTTACAAATAGAAATAACCCAGCTAGGGCGATGGTAGCTTATCTCTGAGAAGAGATGTGACGGCTACATGCCTCTGAACTCTTTTGAACTATGTTACAATGAGGCTTGAGGGCCTATTTATTGTTGAGAAACAATGGAAAATCCTTCACATTCCAAAACCTAACCCTAGAAGATGAAACGCCAAATTGTGGGCCCCGTTTTTGGGTAAGTTGGTACATCAACTTCCCGGGGTCGCGAATTGGTCATACTATCTCCGTTTGACGTGCATGATAGCCCGTTGGAAAGATCTATCCAAGGACTACGACGGAAAAGACAATTTTTATCAAAAAAATCGCTGGCGGTGGATTTCCCAAAAAACGTCGTTTAGGGCCTCAAAACGGCTACGGAAGTTTAGGACCCGAAAAACTGCTAAAAATAGTAAACTGTGCTATAATTAAGGAAACTGATAAAAACTGTAAGAAGCACTAGAGGGGATCCAAGTGGAATTAGCGAGTGGCCACCAATATCCACTTGGATCATATCGGCTGTAAAGGTGCGGGTGGTCGTCTGGTTTTGCTATCAAAAATTTGACAAGCATGGCAACTTCTGACTGCGGTTATGCAATCTTTGAACATGGTTGGCCAGAAGTATCCTGCTCGTAAGATTTTTTGTGCTGTTGCATATCCAGATTGATGTCCCCCACACGCGCCTAAATGACATTCATTCAGGGCTTTTTCGGCCTCCTCATGGGTAAGGCACCTCCTCAGAACTGTATCGATACCATGACGGTAAAGTGTATCACCGACGATCATGTAGTCTTTTGCTTGGTATCGTATACGTTTTTGTTCGGAGTGAGAGGTGTTTGGCCTGAATTTTTGGGTTTGGAGATAAACTATGATATCTCCATACCACTCATCGCTTGTAGATATCAGAAACAAACTTTCGTCCACGATTGACTCTTCTGATGTTTCATCGTTGGACGACGATGGGAGATCGCATAATAATTCTGTGAAAACTAGAGCTTTCTTTGATTTGGATTTTACAAATTCCAGATCAAACTCTTGAAGGATCGCTATCCATTTTGAATATTTGCCCCCCAGCAAATGTTGCGACAGTATATAAGTCATGGGTTTGCAATCTGACAAGATGGTAGTTCTCCGAAAGAGGACATAATGTCGAAACCTTTGAATCGCTTGAACAACTGCAAGCGCTAGTTTTTCAACATAAGAATATTTACTTTCCGTATTATTTAAGTTTTTACTTAAATAATAGATAGGATGTTCAATTCCATCGACTTCTTGAACTAAAACCATTGCAATGGTTGTATCCGCTGCAGCCAGATACAGGTTAAAATCTCTTTGATAGTCGGGCGTACATTAACGATGCTTTTACTAGACAATCTTTCAAGCATCAAAGGAAGCTTGCGCCACCTGGTCCCAGACGAAAGGTACATCCTTTTTCAAAAGATGAGTATAACCTTTAGCAAGTTCTGCGTAATTTGGAATGAACCTCCTCAGAAAGTTCGCTTTCCCTTGGAGTTTCTGAATCTGAAGCAAATTTGAAGGTGGAGGCAAATTAATGATTGCCTGAACCTTGCAGGGGTCGAGACGAATCCCGTCCTTAGAGACTACAAAGCCAAGTAGACAACCAGAACCGACGCAAAACACACATTTGTGCGGATTGAGTCTTATCTTGTAGTGTCGGCAACGTAGAAATATCGCTCTTAAATGCTGCGGATGATCAGTCCGCTTTCGCGAATGAGCCGGAAGATCATTGAGATAAGGTTGAACAATGTTCTTGATGTCATGGAAGGCATAATTCATTACCCTCTGAAATGTCGCCCCTGCATTCTTTAAACCAAAGGGTAATTTTCGATAAGCGAATGTGCCCCACGGACAAATAAATGCAGTCTTTGACTGGTCCTGTGGGCGGATATTTATTTGATTATACTCGGAAAATCCATCCATAAATGAAAAGATTTCACATCCGGCGCATTCATCAATTATCTGGTCGATGAAGGGTGTAGGGTAGTTGTCCTTCGGACAAGCTTGGTTTACATCCCTATAATCGACACACACTCTAATCGTCCCTTGTTTTTTCATAACAGGGACAATATTCGATACCCAATCGGTTAGAGGAACCGGGTAGATGAATCCAGCATGGAGAAGTTTTTCAACTTCTGCCTTAATGGCAGTGGCTTTCTTGGGGTGCACCTGCTGAAGCCATTGTCTTACTGGTTTGACATCAGGATACATTTTAATTTCATGTTCAACGATACTCGAGTCAATGCCTAGCATTTCATCATATGACCAAGCAAAGACATCTCTGAATTCGCGAAAAAGAGCGTTATATATTTCCAGTTATGAAGGGGAACAACCTTTGCCGACATAAATATTCTCTACAACATCTGTTTTAGTCGAGATATTTATGGCTATAGTCTCTTCAATATTGGATAGGTTTCGCTCGGAATCCACCGTGTTTACAGTATTTGTTAGGAATTCAAAAACTGAAGGGTGATAAAGGTCACTTTGAGTATCTTCTTCATATTCCAGAATAAGGGAACGATGGTGGTGATCATTCCATGGTTCCCCCTCAATCAACATTGATTGTAAGATTCCTTCGTCAGTCCCATGTACTTTCGACCAAGGATCTAATGGGGTTCCATATTCTCTAGACCTATCTACCCAAACGCTTGACGAGCGTTGATTTGGGTCCGCCTCCCATGCTTGAAACATTGATTGCTACAATATTTCCAAAGGGCTTGGGGGCAAAACCATTTTATGATCCATGTTGACATTGTCTTTTGCGACCTTCGTGGAAGATATCATGTTGCAGGTTGCTACAAACGGTACATTTCCCATGTAAATAGGAGGTGGTAGCACGAAAGTTCCCATCAATGTGGGGTCTTTCAATAATCCTACTCCGATATCTTGAAGTGAATGGTTGCTCTCATGGATCATGGGAATGCTTCCTGTAACTTGTGAACCATTAGGGAGGAAGTTCTGTTGGTCGGCGACCGTAATCCCTCCTTCAAACGGGAATGCGATCTTCCTAAAATAAGTCGACACAACAACTGCCATGGCGTAAATCCATGGTCTACCCAGTAGGATGTTATAGTCAAGATTTCCATCAATGACCTCAACATCAATTTCTACTGTTTTTCCTCCTAGTTCAACTCTCAAGTTATTAAGGATACCGTATGGGGTATAAGTCCTTCCGTCGAAAGCTTTTAATGTCGTCGAAGATCGCGACAAGGTTGGAGATCCTAAATTTTTCCAGCAACTCATCGACATAATAAATGTAATGCCACCTCATCAATTATGGTTCTATGAACAGTTTTGTTGAGGGCTTTCACTTGAATAAGGAAAGCTAGTTGAGCTGGTAACTGAGGATCGTATCCCTTGTGATCAAAGGATACAAGATTGGAATCCTTAGGATCAACCCCACCGATTGTTGATAACAACACCTGCCTTTGGGTTGGACAATTTTGTAGTACTTCAAGAGTCGACATAGCGGATGGCGATTGTGCCAAATCTTCCACTATGTTATAATGCTGCGCCGCTCTGGCGCGAGGATTAAATGTCGACTTGTGTACTACACCCTTTGGCAGTTTTATTGTTAATTCAGGAATGATGGGCGGAACAACTTCTGTCGAAGTTGTTGTCGAACTACTTGGTTGATCTTTACCTTTGTCGTTCGACAGCTGAGGATTCCCGTAATCTTTGTTCCTTGTCGAAATCAAAGCATCATTCTGCTGTTTTGAAACCGACAGCATAAGTACTTGCGACAGGGAAGCATTTCTACTATCAACCAGATTTTGACCTGGGTTGGGAAATGGATCAGCTAACACAGCTGAGGTTTGGGAACTTTTAAAGAACCTCCTTAACTCAGCTTTGAATGGGCAATTCTTTGTGTAATGATCCTCTTCATCACATATTTGACATGGATAAATTTGTTTCCCTTGCCCAAGAGGGTTTGAAGAATTTTTCCGAGGAGATGATTCACCTTGTTTCTTCTTCTTCCCTTTGTTTTGCTTTTTCTTGCTTCCTGGTTGATTGGTTTCTTTGCCTTTATCTGTTGATACAACATTTACTTCCGAAGCAAGAATTTCTTCTTTTGCATTTTGATCCGAATTCTTACGGGCTTTCTTTGACGAAGCCTTTATCGATTTCGCGTTTGCCGTGCCAATCACGCCATCACCGGCATGAGAGTCACTATTGGATTTAGGAGGAGGAGGAATTGAAAATTCTGGTCTAGGAGCGTCAGGTATTTTGTCGTAGAGCGTGCCGGACTGAGTATAAACTAAGTCCAAATACTGTGCACGAGCGATAACTTGCTCCTCTGTTACAACTCCCCCCTTCGCCACATCTTCCGTTATAGCAGCAAGTAACGACTTTATAAACCACTCAGCTAACAGCTGATCGCGAACATATGTTTTCACCATCCTACGGCGACGACGCCACTCATGTATATGATCAAATATATGGGTGGAAGTTGTCTGTTTGAAGTTGGTTAATATTTCTGTTCCCGTTTCATACCTTATCGGTAATTGAAAATGGGTTAAGAAAGTCGTGGCTAGGGAACTAAAATTGTCGAAAGAGGCTCTAGGTAATTCAATATACCATTTAGCTGCTGGACCTGTCAATGTCCTCTGAAAAAGGCGAAGCCTTATCGAATCGTCATTTAGGGTGTTCGACGAACACCACAGATGAAAATTCATCACGTGATTTGATGGGTCTTCACCTGGATTTCCATTGAATTTAGGAATGTCAGATGGAAGTTTATGAGGAGTCGCTGGCCACCAAGGGGCATAAGCAATCGGATCGTTGGTTAACCGGTGTAAATCAGGTAACTCTAAAGTCGCCACGAATGGTAACTATTGATTCAGGTTAGGCGAAGCATAACCAGGGTACGACGGAATCGCTTGAGCAGTGGGTCTTTGCATACCAGCGTAATGTAATTGATGTTGGTATGACTGATACGATTGATGGACTTGACCACTGTAAAGTGGTTGGTTTTGACCGTTTTGGATATACGGTTGTCCACTGTTCGCAAAGATCTGCTGCTTAGAACCTTGGTACACTTGCTGGAATTGTGGTTGTTGGTATTGCACAAGCCATGGTTGTGAAGCCATGTTCTGTTGTGCTATGCTAACCGTTGGACTGAGGTGTGGGGTAATTGTACCTGTTTGGACCTGTGTCGCCCCACCAGTTGGCGATTGTGGTTGTGACCCATGGTCAAGGGGCTGTTGCATTACAACCTGAGGTTGACATGCAACAGGCATCGCTTGAACTTGTGACACTGTTACAATAGCCGGTGTGGTTGGGATGTTCGTCATAGGTACACACTGTTGCATGGAATATACAACCCTTGGTTGTTGAGGTAGCATAGGTACCCAACTACTTGACGCAATTCCAGTATAACCTGAATACTGTTGTGAACTCACATATGGGTACCCTCCCGGAGGGGGTAATGAAAGGGCATACTGCCCCCCATACGGTAGCAATCCAGAACTCAAGGGGATTGATTGTCCTTGGGGACTAGATTGCCCAAATTGACCTCCAAATGGATCAATTTGGCGAGTCTCAACATAAGAGTTGCCGGGTATTACTCCGGATGAACAAACTGGAACAGACCATACTGTCGAAATAGTCCCTTGGTGGACTCCTTCTAGCTGTTGTGAGCTAGTCGGGATAGCTGGTATGCCGGCAAACATTGTCAAAGTGACGGAAGGGGCTTCTGCTGTCGCTGTGTCATTTGACACAGTCCTAGATGATGATGGTTGTTCAAACATTTTAAGTCTATCCAATAGATTGCCTAGCGATTCTACAGGAACTTCCACTTGTGGTGGATTAACCTCTGATGAAGGAAATAGAGTGACCCCGACTCCAAAATGAGTTGGAGTACTTGCTTGCAGATCCTCTGCAATTTCCTCTATCGCAATCAAACCCGGTGGAAGAGGAAGACCGTCAGGTCCGTAAAATATTTCTGGTGCCGAAGAAGTGGTTGTTTCGACAGTGACAGTTGTTTGAGGAACAAAACTCTCTGGACCGGTTACAGATGGAACTGGTTCAGTTATACAAGTATTTTCCCCCAGACTAGGATCAGTATTACTGTCCTTCTGTGGCTGTTGAACTTCTTCTATAGAGGCAGGGTTTCCAGAAATGTTTGGAGTAACCGGAACCTCAGATGTAGTTGGAACAATTGTTCTAACTTTTATAGGAGATTTTGAACCGGTTAAATGAGTTCGCTTTGTCCGTACTATTTTCGATTCCAGAGACAAAGACGGTTGACTCGTAAGCCTCCGCGAATGACGGGGTTTCAATTGACTTTCTTCAACGATTGCGGATTACTCGATCAACCAAAATATTAAAAAGGGAAATTTGTGTTTCCGAATTGAATGAATTTTATTAGACGCTTTTAGACAGAACTTGCTTTTTCACTTTTTAAGAGTCGAGAAAAAGCTAAAGATGACTCTAGTCTCCTTCGATATTTTAACGAGCCCGAAGTGACAAATGCTCGGGTGGACTTTTTCAGTTATAGAGTTTGAAAAAGGCAAAAGAAACTGCTCTGGAGATCTAGGCAGAGGGTGTGCCAAACCTTTCGCAAAACCACAGAATATGTTTTACTGTACGGGTGGTCGATCTTTGTGAATGCTGTGTTCACTGCATTGCGATCAGTAGGGCGGCCGAAACGACTTCCTATGGATAAAAGATATATGCCTATAGGGGTCTCCCAATATATACGCGACGGTACGTGGGAGCACAAGTCCGTATTAGTGCCACTGACTCTCAGGAGGAATCACCCACCTTCTTCGAGATCGACAGTCACTACGTTTAACGACGCCGGAACACGTCTCTAGCTTAGACCTCTATGTGTTTGCGTTATGTTTCAAAGAGTTGTTAGGTTCATTCAATATATTTTAAGTTGATCTTTTTAAAGTTTGCCTTTCAAGGTTCACCACGAGATGTATGATACAAATTCCTAAATGCAGTCTAAGATGATAAGCAAGCTTTTTCAATCTTTTCGACTTATGAAAATCTTAACTACTGAGGGAAAAGAAAGACATCATCTTTTCACACAGATCATAGAGCACACACTAATGCACTTTTTCCTAAATCAACATACAAACTTATCAAAATGCAAAATACAGGTATTTCTTTTCTCTTTCTTAATGTTGATGTACTACAAAAAAGAAAGCTGTTGTATAATTTTGAATTCAATTTCAAGTGAAAGCAAACAAGATTTGTCCAAAATCAAAAGACACCTTAAGATTTACTTGTTTCGACACTAGAAATACATAAATTCAAACCATATGACGAAAGCAAAAGCTCAATCAGCTATGAACAGCAAACAAACTAACTTTTAAGATCAAAACGACACTTATCACAGGTCTAGATCTAAGAGGCCACAACAAGACTAGTTCACTTTCGTTATGGGAAACTGCAAATGATATAAGAAATACACAAAGAAAAAATACAGTTTCTTTATACAACCGAGGCGGAATAGTGGCAAGGAAAGGTGGTTCCAGATAGGTACATTGACTGATAACAGGCTGCAAAAACAAGGATGAAAACAGGGCAACAAACAGCAGGGAACCCCAGTTGCACAAGGCAAAACTGGTTCAGCGCAGGTAGTACACTGTCAGTTTGACATTCAGCGCAGGTAGCCCCTTCGGGACCTGCGATGAAATGCAGACTGCCTTCACAGTGCCTGCAATGAAGAGAGAAACTTTCGTTTTTCTCCATTTCCGGGTTACAGATTGCTCAAAAATTCACAGTTTTTGGCCAAATCAAAGGCTATCAATAAAGTACACACTAAAGGATGAAAAGGAGGATGAAAAGCTATCACTAAGAGCTGTTCAGAGTCCTTGTGGATCAGCTCTTCAAATCATAAACATGCCCAGAAACTGAGCTAGAGTAGCTACCCTCTACTTTGCATTTGAAAGACCCAAATGCAGTTCGATTCGGTACTCCCTGTGTTTAGGAAATGAATAGAAAAAACACAAACAACCAACAAGATACGATCCCCAGTGGAGTCGCCAATTTGTTGTTGGGAAAAGTATCCAATACGGAATGACCCTATCCCACTCTAAGGGTGATAGTACCTCAGCAAAGCTATCTAAGATTTCTTCTTTATGAAAGTAAAATAGGGGAGAAAGAGATCCACTAACCGATGTCTTTCGCTAATGGTTGATCCAATCTTCTCTCCTTGCTGCTTGCTCCGAGCTCCTTGCTCTTTCACTGGCCCAGCTACACCAAGATCCTGCAAAATGGCAAGAAAGGGAAACTACAAGAAGCATACATTCATAATTGGTTCAAGGATTAGAATAAATCAAATACACAAGCATAACAATACACCATTGAGATACATGCATATAGAAGAACCTCAAATGCTTTATTAATGGAAGAAGTAAAGTTCAGGAAGTGATACAACCATAAAAGGCCCAATCCAGCATCACCTCCCAACAGAAAGAAATCTCCTCTTCACCTCCTTCAAAGCAAATCACCCAATAGTTCTAAACTCAAACCAACAACACTTCCTTACATTCACCATATTCCAGCCCCCCTAGACCTCATGAGAGAGCTCTATATATAGGAGTTTTGGAGAAAGGATGAGACAGCTTGAAGTTGGCATGAAGCTGACTAGTGTCCTCTCCCACTTCAGTTATTCTTCAGTTCTTGAGTCCACTTGGAGGTTCTTGCTTCCACTTGGAGATCTAGACCCTCTTACTCATCACCAGTCGAATTCCTTGATCCAAGTGTCATTTTGGAAGCTTCCTGGGCATTGACACCTTGAGGAATGATTGTGCCACATGTCCCAACTCGCCCAGCGTAGGTAGCCTTCTTTGCAGTTGAGATTCAGCGCAGGTAGACAGTGGAGCAGTTGACATTCAGCGCAGATGCTCAGTGGAGCAGTTGACATGATCCAAAATTGCCTTGTTTTTGAGTGTTTTCAGGTGGAGAACTGTTATTTAGTGCTGTGGTTTGCTGACCTTGTTCCTCTAGGGGTAGGAACAACATGTTTAGGGACTTTGGATCCCTTAGAATATGGACATTTCATGCTTCATGCTGTAAGGCAAAAAAATGTCTATAACACCAAGGGTCTCCACCTACTCAATATCATGCCTGTACCATTCATTTGCAACCTAGAAGTGTGCCACCTAACATTAGCCCTTACATGTATCCATATGCATAGAAGGGTTATATTGAATAATTGATTCAATAAATGTTAGAGGATGGAATCACTCAACCTAGCCAAGGTATTATCTCTTTACCAATTATGATGGTTAAAAAAAACATTGTTCATGGAGGATGTGTCGACATAAATTACAATCAAGGTATTATGACCCCTATAAGGTGTTGTATAGGATTGTAAGTATGGATTACAAATTGGAGTTTCCTCCATATCCACCTATACATCTAGCCTTCCATTTTTCTTACTTAAATAATTTAATCCACTGCAAGGTCCTAGTCCAAACTATTTTACTATAGATATATGAATAAGGGAAAATCATACTAGAACTAGAAACAATAATTGAAACAAGGATTAAGAAATTGTGAAACTCAGTGATTACTAATTATGTCATAAAATTGAAGAACCTACTAGTGGAATATGAGGCATTGGAAGATGATTTAAATGTTAGGAATAATGTTTATTTTAGAAATTGGTTTGACGGTTGTTGGAGTCTGTTGAGAAATTTTCTCCACAACAATTTCATACCATAGGATATTTTGTATCTCATATCCACTATATTAGTGGATGTACTTTAGCTTTGATGGGAAATATATGAAAATTTCGTATGTGTGTAATATGTCTTTTTGTCTCATCCTCAAATTCCTAATATGGTATCAAAGCCTATATGGGCCTAACTCCCTCAAGGGAGGGCCTAGGAAGATGGAAGAAAGTTAAGGAACACATTCCCATTATATAGAGATATTAATTGGTCTATGAGAGAGTTTTTTTTTCCAATTTTCGTAATGTTGAATTTGATTTTTCTTTTCTTGTGTGTCATGTCATGCATGATTATGAAGAGGAGTATGAAACAACAAATATATCTCACTAATTGGTCTTGGGGAGGGTGTATAATCATTTAACTAAAATCACCCAACATTCAACTAAATTATGACATGAGTTGCCATCACTATCAGGCTATTGATCATATTCATGGAGGTTGTGCAAATGGAAGTGGAACAATGTTGTGGGATCAAGTTGGATTGGTGGTCATGTTTCATCCAAAAACCCTAACAAGAGGATGCAATCCTTGTACTTAAAGGAGGGTGAGGCAGCAGAGGATCGATCCCATGACAGTGATCCACCAAATTCAGGTATGGAATGATGTAGTAGACTATACAGATTTGAAATTCCCTAGTCAAACAAATCAGTATAGTAAGGGCATCGTTGGTTCCACTGCTAAAGAGGAAAATAAGAGAACGATTTTTGTTACAGGAAGATTGATGGGAAACAATGGTGCAATAGATTTTCTTTTGGATTATAACCATAGATACGATTCCATCAAACCATGACTTGATGGAAATATACATTCGATAGTTCAACTACTAATGGAAGTTGAAATTGAATCTGACTAGTCAAAATATCGTTTGTGTTTCGAAGGCTAATATTAATTACCAAGTTTCTTTTAGGACCAATTGTGTTTGAAGGAGATGAGAGATTAATTTCCATGACACAACATATCATTAGAATCTTGGAAATGACATAAACTATGACCAAATATTTGTTGATAATTGTCTCTAATTTCAACAATCATTTTTCTAACATGATTGAACAACTAGGAAAGGACATCATCACTGATATTGAAGAGAGGCTTTATTTTGTAGAAGAAGTGGTTTTGTGATGGGATGGAAATTTCTTGAATAAAAATTTCCTTGTACTAATTGTATGGGATTCGTTTCCTGTAATTGTAAACTCATGCCAAGGAAGAACGAAAACCATATATGTGTGGTTTTTCTAGTTTTAAAAGTGGTTGATTGATTTTGTTGTCAAGGGCTGTCGCCTTCTTTGTTAAGAAGATTATTTTCTATTTTTCTTTAGTTAGATTGGCCAATAAAAATTATATAATAAATAACCACAAAGAACAGGCCAATTATTTAACAAACTAATGTGACCCCATGTGCTCTGAGATCACTAATTATAGGTTTTTCTCAATAAGGTCAAGTTGATGTGACTCGTCACACTCAAAGAGCATTGGTACAGATTATTTTTTACATAAAATTGAATGAAATGTGTATGTGTAGAACCAATTAGTGAACATGATAACATAATCTAAATTGGAGGTTCTTGTGCTTAGAAACCCATGAACACATCATTGGTTTGATTTTGTTTACATATTGTTATGGTTTGTTGTTCTTAGTGCTTGAAAACCCTTGAACAAATACTATTGGTTATAATATGATATCCTTGTGCGTTAGATAGGTTAATTTGTATGATAAATTTCCAAATACACATAATACCCAAATTGACTTTCTAGATTCTAAGTCGGGAAAATGATTTTAGTATCCAAAGAGTGGTTTGATTACTTGAAAAATTTTCTTGTGGAAGCCTCGACAACACATGTATGTAAATATTGTTAATCAATACAATTACGTCAACAATGGTCCAAATCAGTTATATTTTGAATGGATTTCAAGTGATAGCTCATAGTTACGGTGGTGAAGAAAACATAATGTCTATGAGATTCTAGAGTGGGCATAACTGTTGTTGAAGACCAATCAAACAAATATCAATATTGCTGTCGTAATATGTGTTTTCTTATTGTAGTTTATAAAATAATCATTATGGGAGGGTGTTATTAATAATGTTTTCTTTAGAAATTGGTTTGAGGGTTGTTGGAGTGCGTTGAGAAATTTTCCTAACAACAATTTCTTACCTTAGAATCTATTGGATCTCATACGCACTATATTAGATGATGTACTTTGGCTTTTATGGGAAATATAAAAAAAATCCTTTTTTGCATAATATGTGTCTTGTGTCTCTTTCTCAAATTCCTAATAAGTTATTCATGCAAAAACACCTACAATTAGTCAAGTGTTGAGGACAACCGTTCCTTGAAGGGGAGGGGCATATTAAGCCCTATACAAGACTCATGTTAACTTTAAAACCCTTTATTAAGTCCTAGATAATGAGTTATAACATTTTTATTTCCATATTGTTATGTATACCAAAACATTTCATTGTACCATTTCATTATAATTGAATCCTTTTTCTCCTACATATATACCAAGGAGACCTAGTCTAAGAATCAACATGTCTTGTCTTGTATTGTATTCATCATAAAGCGAGGCTTCACAATCAAAGTGGATTATATTCATTAACTTCTTATAATTTTTAAGGCACGCCATTAATAATAGAATCCACATGAGGTATATACTAGTAAGAAACCATCTCTTCAACATCTCAGAGTAGTTGGTTGTGATGCTAATGTATACGTTCAAATATGATTCGGCTATATAATAAGCATAAAAGATGTATCTTTATTTCATATAAGGGTGGCCTGAAAGGTTATAATATTCGGAACCAAAAAACTAAGAATTTCATTTATAGTAAAGATGTGGTATTTAGAGAAGCCAAAGATGTTAAAACAAAAATTCTTACAAAGGGAGAAAGAAGAAAAATAAAATAGAGTTTGAATTGAAGGATGATGAATCAAAATATATAGAATAATAGGTGTTATAGAATAATTTTCCACTTTTGTTCATCATATGCTCTTTATTGTCCTTGACGGATCCATTTTCCCTTGCATACATGTCCATATCTTAAAAAAACAAATTTCAAAATTAGTGTGTGGCTTCGTCCAATATAAAAGAGTGTAAGTACATGATTCCTATGAATGATTCCCATGTACAACTTTTTAAAATTGAAAAAATATATAAAATTCCTATTTTTTAGTTAGGGTTTATGCATTAGACCGAAAACCTACCTGTAGGAGCCTATGGCCTAACCTAATAACAAGGTTTTGGTGGTCAAAATACACTTTATTGCCACTGGCCTATCCAAATGATGGCATCCTTACTCTGCTAAATTATCCCCAAATCAGGTTTCCATTATCCTATGCTCTTTGCACTTCCATATCTCCAGGAAACCCTTGTTTCCATTTATTGAGACCCTTTATCTCACATCATACTATTATTATTGGAGAGGAGGTCTTCATTGGCATGGTTAGGAAATATCTAGAGGAAGGTTTTGTTAGTGCCAACAACAAAGATCACGTTGTAGCTTAACTATCTCTTGTTGCTATCATTTCAATAAAGAAACTCATGTTTTGTTCGAGCTTGTATTGTTTATATTTATGAATATGGATTTGTAATGGATATATTTATGATCTGAATTGATTATATGTATATGTACTTTGAATGTTGTGACTAATACATTTTTTCTCATCTATCTTGTAGGTTTACAACTTCTAGAGGAGGAGTTAGGGTTTGGAACTTACGTAAATGTCATCAAACGTAGGACCTACGAGCATGCCTTCTTTTCCTACCTTTGTCAATTAAAGTATAATGCATTTCTGATTGAGTTTTCTTGATTAAATTATATGTCTTCTCTATTAGGGATGCCAACCCTATCCCTAGGGAACTTTTCCCTTAAACAACGGGAAACTAAAACTTGGATATTAAAGATATTGGTTCAGGAAAGATAATATCTCGACTAGTATACTCCACCTAATTTTATTTCCAATTTTAATTTTTTTATTAGTGATGATGATCCTAGAATTTTGAGGGAGATAGTAGATTCAAAAAGATGAAAAAATTTAGATAAAGCCCATGGTTGAAGAAATTGTAGCCTTGGAAAACAATGAAGCTTCTGAAATTTCTGACCTGAAGAAATCCCATTGGAGAAAAAATGATGTTTAAGAAGAATTTGAATGCAAAAAGGAAATTGAAGAAATGAAAAGCTCAATTAGTAATAGATGATTATTCCGAGGTAAATAGATTTATCTTCGGTGATATGTTTTTCTCCTATTGTCAAGTTAAATTCTATTAGATTTATTTTATCTTTTATTATTTCTTTTTATTTTGAAGTAGAATAGATGGACACAAAGACATCATTCCCACATTGGGATCTCAAAGAAGAAATCTACATGGAGCAACAAGAAGGATTTGCAGTGAAGGGAAAGAAAGGGCTAGTATACATGTCGAAAAACTCCATATGGGTTAAAGTAATAACCAAGGATGTGGTATCAAAAATTTTATACTTATATATTGGGACTTTTCTTCAAAAGGTGTATATTGGATCATTGCGCATATTTTAAATTAGTGTATGCTAATCTTTTTTATTTGGTCTTGTATGTGAATGATGTGTTGTTTATTGGAAACAATAAGGAAATCATCCAAGATATGAAAAATCAATTGTTCTCTAAATTTGACATGAAGGAGCTTGGTGCTACAAATTTCATTTTAGGCATGGAAATTAAAAGAAATTGGGAAAATAGGAAAATATGGTTAAATTGTAGGGAAAATGATGGGACAAAATTGTAGAGGCTTAATATGTAGGAATGTAAAAAAGTAAATATTCCTATTCCTATAGGGGTAAATTTATCAGCAAATCAATGTCCCAAGACATAGTAAGATGAAGAACATATGTTACACATTCCATATGCCATCGTGGTTGGAATTTTAATGTATGAAATGGTCTATAATAGATCATACATTGTACATGTAGTGGGAGTTTTGAGTAGGTATACATCAAAACTAGGGAAGAAGAATAAGACAATAATAAAGAGGATTTTTAGGTATTTTCATGTAACTACCAAATATGAACTGCATTGCTAAGGAAGACTAGGCTTGGACAAAGTGTTAGACATGCATGCCGTTTTTTATGAAGAATAGGCTAGATATATAGTTTGTAGAATATGTATAAGTGGGTATGTGTTTAATCAGCTCGATGAGCAAGAAACATTTTGTAGTTTAACTCTCAACTACAACAATTGAATATATAGTAGGCACTCATGAAATCAAGGAACTAATATGGTTACAAAGATTTTGTTTAGGTATTGGGTTGGCATAACAAGATTTAATAGTAGATTATGAAAATTAGAGTACAGTTTGCATAGCACTACAAGTAAAAGACCCTCTAGCTGAGGTTTTTGTGAAATCCCCTATAAAAATAACCCAAAAATCCATTTGTACTGAAGGTCACTAGAAGATTTGGGTGAGCAGATGTTTTAGCGGATACCAATGCATTATAAAATTATACACATCAGTGCTTAATAGAATATGGTGCACCACGAAAAAGTTAATTTTTTATAAAAATAAAAACATAGTGGTGCACTAAGTACATAATACACAATAGTGCATATACTACTTGATAGCACTAAAAAAGGGTTAAATTTTGAAAAATGTCAGTCTTAAAATTCATTTTTCCTAGTACGATGATATACTCTCATGATGCCCCAGTGCTAAACCAGTATACTAATGCTCTGGTGCACAAAGAATATAGCACATTGTTGTGGGGTTTTTAACTTAAAAATAGTGTTGTGCTTGTTATATTATATGCATTGATGTCATTAATTGAATTGAAGACCCAAGTGCTTAATAGAAAGTGATGCATCATTGTACATTTATTTTTTAGACAAATAAAGAAAACCATGTGTTACCTATATAAGGCACACTAGTGTGTATACTACTTGATAGCACCAAGCAAAGGTTAAATTTAAAAATGTTGGTTGTAAGATTCATTTTCACCATTTTAGTGCTATACTCCCATGAAGCACTAATGTTATTCATGTATTGAAATGCCTCGGTGTGTAAATAACAAGGTGCACCATATAGGTATTTTTATTTTAAAAATAGTAGTGTTTTTAGGAAATAGTACGCATCGACGCAGTTAATTGAGCACACTAGAATAAGGTTAAATAATAAAAAAACTACCTGTCGTAAAATTCATTTTTACCATTTGCAGTGTGGTAGAGATCTTAAGCACTGGTGCTACTCTTGCCTCTATCAAGTGCTCGGTCATTGGTGCTTACTATGCTTTCTATCCTTCCATCTATTGCTCACTATGTGGCTTTCGAATTTTCTCAAATGGTGGTCAAATTTATTTTTTTCATTCACGTGGCAACCATGCCTCCCCAACAAGAAAATATCCAAGTAATGTCTAAGTTTCTCTCAAATTTAACTTTTTAGCATAGTAAAATTGAAAATTAGATAAAACAAATACTTTTTTTTCCTGCACAGTGCATTTGACACGTTAGGCTCACACTGATTATGGTGCACCGTGTAAATTTATAGGGTGAATCGCAAATTGGTGCATTCCATTAACACACCACAGTTGTTTCGGTGCGTTTGGTAAATTGAAATGCACTGGGAAAAGTTATAATTTTTACAATGGTGTGTCTACTAAAAATTACTTCTCGGTGCATTTATTTTTACCAAATGCACTAAATGCATAGTATTAAAAAAATTTAGCTCAGTGCATTTTCTAACTTGAACATTCTATTTCGGTGAAAAAATGTTATGCTTACGCACCAGTATGAAATGTTATATCAACACACCACATTGAAAAATAAAAATAACCAATGTTTTTGTATGTATGTGAATTGAAAGTAGTGTGTTAAGTTGTTGTAAGCACTGTGGTTGATGCTTTTTTGTTTTGTGGTGCACAATGTCTAGTGCATTCTTGTTTCCTTTTGCACACTGAGGATGATTTTTTTTTTAATTGAAATTTATATGTTTCATATTTATAAACACATTTTTCATTTAATAATGAAAATTGTTTTTATGTATGAGTTTGATGTATTGTATATGTCAAACATACAACAAAGACAACAACAAACGGAAGAGAAATAACAATAGGAGAAAAGGGAAAATCTATACAATATGGTCTAACTATGGGAGGCATGAGAGAGGGATATATATTTATACCATCACCCTATTACCACAATGATCCAAGGACTCTTGAGGAATGTATGCCTCCTTAAGTACTGTGAGGAGGATACAACTCTAAAGGGGCACTCTAGGTTATTAGAACAATTGATCCTTTAGCGAGATGTCCACTGAAAATATTTCTATGTTAGGCTTGACATGTTGTATGAGTCCACTGAGGAGGAAATGTATTTCATCACTAGCCTATCCAGGAGGGGAGGATTTTCCCCAGCTCCCTGATTCCCCCATGGTTTTGTAGCAAAGAGTCAGCTTGTCTACTCTCAAATCTATGTTAGGGATCATGTAGTGCATCCAACATATTTTCAAGTGTCTGGTGGATAGTTACAGATCACTTATTTTGGTGAAGAGGAGGTTAGGTGCCTCTCACTAGTGAGTACCATTGCACACTATACTAGTGATGGGAAATGTAGTAGTTTCCCTCTTGTTCTTTATGATGATTCTTTGGTGTAGAGGCCACAATGTATTAGATGGTCGGCCATTTTCTTTTGGAAATTTCGTACATGGCTTTAGATAGATGTTGTGTTACGATCTATGGGAGGGTGAGATTCCCTTTTGCTTCAAACTTTTTATTTTTATTTTCTAAGAGGCTTCCGAAGGCAAGGACTACTTTTGACCATCACCCTCCTAAACCGATGACTGAGGTGCAGATACGCATGTGGGGTGAGATGATGCCCAAGAGGGGCCAACTAGAGTATTCAACTAAGATTTATGCCAAGGCATTGGGGCTATTGGACAGTGAGGCTGACCACATGTTTTTCTTGGGGACATTTCATTACACAGGAATGGATTGGCAATAGTGACCAAACATCCTCTTCACACCATATGTGTCTACAAATGATAGAGGTAATATTATTGTTTTATTTAAATTAAGCTAATTTCATTGTATTGTCTTAATTACTTAGAATGAAATTTATTCTAGCATGTTCTTTAACTTGTTTTATTAATCTTTTAATGAATTTGTTAAATTATTGTTGTGTACTATATTATTTGTAAAAATTGGCACATTCGTTAGGGACATGCCTTCTCCCCCACCAGAAGGATATGCAGAGATGGTCAAGGCCATGGGGGGTGAGGCACATCCTCGGATGTAGATGAGCGTAGGCATGTGGTCGCATAAGGCTGATGTCATATTCAAGATGGAGTACTATGACTAACTCTACATACTTTTGGTTGAGGAGGGAGTCTACCCTACAATGACTTGAGACATCAGGGAAAATCCTAGGCGAATGGAGCTCTTGAGGGGTTGTCTATGTGATATGATGATTCTTATGCATCATATCATTGGAGGAACTAGGATATTGATAGCAAGGAGGGATGGGAATGGTGCAGTAGATACACATTAGCCTTCAACCAGTACTACCCCATCATATCATGCTGATTAGGTTTGTGATCCTTATAGTAGTACTCCAACTCATCAAGATGACCATACATTAGATACATAGTCTTCACGTAGACATACCAACCCATCGAATCATGATCAGGGTGTCAGTGATCCTTCTAGTAGTACCCCACCTCCTCATCATTCACCTCATGATCACCCATTGCCTCATGTTTCTCCTTAGGGAGAAAACAAACCACCTTCTCCTCCACCTCATAGTTTGACTGTTAAGGCAGTTGACCATCCATTTGTCTTCTTCTACAAACCAGGTTTCTAGTACTATTGTTGTATCAAATATTTTATATTGGATTTGGAGCCTAATTATCTTCCTAATTGATAGGTCTTATTTTAGTCGTGTTTGTATCCCAATCCCCAATAGGGCAATGTGGGGGGCCTTTATCCCCCACTATTGTTGCTTATAGGATCCAAGACTGATGGAAACTATATGTTTCGAGTCCCCCTTAGTGATGGTTTAAGGGAAATTCCTCCAAAACTAAAAATAGATGAAAAATTGCTTTGTAAAATATTGTAATTTCGTAGTCAATCTAGGTCGTTCATTAGGCAAATGATCTGAAGATAGAAGTTATGTTTAATTTAGGGTTTCTTTTCCTTATAACGAAACCCCTCTATTTAGATGAGGGAATTGTACTGTGAATGTGAATTATTATTCTGAGAGAGAGAGAGAGAGAGAGAGAGAGATGAGGTTGTGTGAGAGCGAGGAGGAACTTACAATGGTTATGTTGTAGGTTGTATCTCTTCATTTCATTGGATAATATAAAAGGAAGAATTGACTATTTTTCAATGGACGTAGCCCAAAGTGTGTGAACCATGTATATTTGTGTCTCTCTTGTTTTATGTGTTTTTTTATTTGTGTTTCCACAATATTCTGTGTATTTCATTGCTCCATTAGTTGATTTCTAACATTTTATTTGACTTGTTTGTGTGTGTGTGTGTATATATATTTATATATATGGTGCATTTTTTGTTCGTGTTGATGTACTTAATTCAAATGTTGGTATTTTTGTATATGTTGTTAGGTCATATTATATATGTTCATTTAATGTGATTGCAAATATATGTGTATGTAATAGCATTTATTTGACTTGAGATGTATATTTTAGGATGTGTGTGGTGATGATGTTAGATTACCACATTTTTGTTTTGTTAGATGTGATCACGATGATGAGTCCTTGTTAGATTATTAGATTTGTGTGATAGCTAATTACATTTATGCGTGCTACAGGTGTATAGAATTAGACGATGTTAGTGAATTTGAATGTGTATTTTAGATGATGTTTATGTTTGTTAGATGGTGATCATCATGATGTTTATTTTTATGAAATAGTATTTATTATAAATTATGTATTGTTGAACTTATATCAAAATTTTATATATGAAATCACATGCAAAGCAACTTACTTTAAAAAATTGCAAAGATGTTTTTATAAATTATAAAGTTTAATATGGTTGAAACTATAATTGTAAAATTACAATTAATATTTTTGTATTGCTTAGATAGTTCATACATATTCATTCTAACCTACTTAGTAAAATATTTCAATACTCACAAGGACAAAATAATTAAAGGTAAAATAATTTAGTTAGTTCTTAATAAAATGAAAATGTGTAACTCATTCAATTTTTAATATAAAATATTATTACTAATAAATTATTCGAAAATACAATTTAGACAATGAAAAATTACACATGGTCTATATATAGAGATAGAAAATCATTATAGATCCATCTCTCTCCAAAGATGGGGAAGAAATGTAAAATAAGGCTTGTGAAGTTACTTGTAGTTGGGGATTTTTTCTATTGGAAGTTCTCTCATAAAGAGGCAAGTGTACGTTTTTCTAGTAATAAAGATATAACATTTCGGTGCTATTTTGGTTCGTTATTTGTTATTGTAGTTTAAATTTATGTTTTTTAAATAAAACAAATATGAGTTAAATAATACAAAAATCATACTATATTAGATTTAACATTTTGACAAATAATATATTTTATTTTTCTTAATGAAGAGCTCAATAAATATTATTTTTTCCACATACTTATCATGATATCACTAAAATTCATATTTCCGCATTTCTCCTAGCTAACACATCATATTTACAATAATAAAGGAATTTCTATTTTTAATAATTTACTTATAAATACATGAAAATATATATTTATTTTACATAATCTAAATAGGAAAGAAAAATGCATCACCAAGTATATTAGAAAGTTAGACAAATGCCTCTCAATCCCCATCACACTATTTATCATTTAATTCTGAGACATAAAATATTTATTAATTCAATTTTTATTTATAATTACCAATGAAAAGAAAAGTCAAAACTCTTTCATTATCCATGAAAAGAAAAATTAAAACCTCTCATGCATCCATGTAAGCCCATTTGTTTCACTTATAGTCCATAAAATGATGTAATCAATATTTTACACATGCACATAAGACCTCCTATTAGTTTACATAATGTTGCAAGAACTGGAATTTAAATATAGTAAACATGAGTTCACCTCTCGTGTAAAGAATTTAATCTTACATATTAATACACAATTTTTTTTTATTGTTGAATTCGTCATAGATTTATCACTACATGATCTATATTGATTTTGATATAAACCTGAAGAAAAAACATGTGAAATGGTTAATAAACCAATAAGTATCTAACATCTAATTAAACATTCCTACTCTTTAATTCCTTCATCTCAACCATTTTATGTCAAGTAGGGAAGAATCAACTTATTTGATCGAAATCATGGAGTGCTCTTGTGAACCTTTCTAGAATAAATCTTCAATGTTGTTTCTAAATTCTCTATTTTTTGAGTTTTAGGATATTCTTCTCATTTTCCTACTTGAGAAGGATTGTCACCTTCAATGTTTATTATCATAGATATTGTACACCATTTTTTAAACATTTATATTTATGGAGATATGTTTCATAGTGAAAAGAAGGGAAGTTATTTTACTATATTGAAAAAAATTGATGATGGTTTTAGTAGGCCTTTTAGTACACATGTATAACATAGATATGATTTTCCTTCTTTGTTTTCTATCAATTTGTGAGTTATTTTAGATTGATACTCACAATGTCATTTGAGATAGCAAATAATGAGTATATTTAGATTGATATCTTAAAAAAAAATATAATTATAAATAAGCATTATTATTGGAGTGCTCATCTTTAGGATTGAAAATCAACTTTTATAGAAGAAAATTTTGTATTAGAAATATATGTTTGGGGTCAAAAATGTACAACAAAAGAGTACAAAATGGATAACTTGTGCTTATAATTAAAATCTTTTGATCCATCCTCATGACTATCCAAAGCCTATAGAATAAGTCTGTTATAAATCAGAATTAAACAAACATGTTAAAATTTTAATTTTTAAATTATAAATTACACAATTGGAAATACTTAGTTTTAAGTGTAAAAACATTTCCACTTAAAAAAAGACATGCAAACACATTTGTGAATCATACCAATTATATAAAATTCCAATGAGACGAATAAAAAAAAATATAATTAGCGAAATAAAGAAAACAAAAGCATACAACAATAGTATAAATGATGAAATAACACAAGTATATATCACTCTTTGTCATCATCACCCTCATTATCTTCCTCGCTTGGGAGGATAACATTGTTTTTCTCAAAAATGTTTTGATATAGGTTCATGTCTTAATACAAACCACCAATCCATATCCAATACATCTAGGTAAAAAAACACATGATTGCAGTGTTTGGGGAAAACATAAGGCTCCCTAGCTTCATGCCACATCTTTCTAGAGGTGATAGATATCAGCCCATTATCGTGATCTTTCTTTACATTATTACAATCAAAGGTGTACCACCACTTGCACCAAAAAATAACACATTGGAAGGAAGAGAAGCCCACTTCAATGATCTCTTGTTTCTTTCCAACGTAACCTAACATCCCATGTATTAGGCTTTAATCATGGTGGCTAACATGACTAGATTGGTCAAACTCTGCTCCCACTCCACAATCTTATATCATGCATCCATCATTGGCATCCTTCGTGCAAAAATGATGTCCATATGCCCACATAGATGGGAACAAATGCACCTATAAAAAAAGTGAAAAAATCATAGTGTCATGTGTCTAATAATCAACACATAATTAAAATATAAAATATAAAATATAAGATATAAGATATAAATGTTACAATTCAAAGGTGCATTATGAAGTTAAAAATGTGCATAAATCGAATATTGACGAGTAGATGCACCCAATCCCTATGTTTAGGGTATCCTCTTCAGCAAGTGTGTAAATGACCATATGCACCGTATTTTTCTCTGACTTGATCAACAACCTAGCTGTTGGGGCATGTCATTGGCATATTTTCTTTTAAATGATCAACATAAGGCACACTTTTACCATTCAACCATCTAAATTATTTCATGTCGTTGTCCCATTTCTTCCTCTTTCGTTCGTACAATGCGACCCGCAACTATGTCACTTACGAAATGTAAAGAATGAATTTGTTGATGGCTTTAATTTATGAATTCAATGATGAAATCAAACCAACATATATATTACATATGAGATCAAAATATGCATTATGAAGTTCAATGTGTAGAAATTTGACAAATAATAACTCACTTACTCTTTATCATGCACCTTTTTCCATTCATTTGGAGAATCTCCCCTTTTATTTTGTCTTCATCCCTTTCATCGTCCCACATCACTCCACTTGGTGTGTTGTCGATCTACTTGATGTACTCGTTGGAATAATATAAATACTCATAGGATACGTACACCTCTGCAATAGACCCCTCAGGTTTTTCCCTTTGTCGAACAAAACCTTTCAATTTCTTCATGTACCTCTCTAATAAGAACATCGAATCCAGGGAAAATTTTAAGAACCCCCCCTAAATTAATAAATATAATAAATGGGCGAATCTCCATGCTATATAGGAAAAATGGAAGGCGATTTTATCAATAATATAATATGTATATATAATTTTTTGGTGAATCTCTCATGGCGAATATTTTACTCAATTATAAAATCTTGTAAGATCTTGACGAGTCTTTCACTAAATATTAAAACTTTGTAAAGTCCTACTGAATCTTAGCATAGGCTACATGCTGGTTTAATTCCCCCATTTAAATAGGCATAGGCTACATTCCAGGTGAATACCATGGGTCAATACCATGTGCCATTTTTGTTTTTATTAATTCTAATATTAGGGTTAATAATGGTTTTTTGCATGGTATTAATAACAATCTAGTCCATGGTATTTGTCCCATAGTATTTTGGCCATAGGTTTCAGCTAAATATAACCCATTTTTTGAGTGTTCGTAAATATAAAGTGACTTATGGAGTAAATATAAAAAAATGTTTTATTTGTTTACCATACCTCTCGTTTATTTATATTTTTATTAATTTACCATACCGCTTTTACAAATATGGTATTTGGCCCATAGGATTCACTTAAATAAAACCTCTTTCTTGAGCCTTCATAAATAGAACGAGGGTTATGGACTAAATATAAAAAGAGGTTTTATTTATTTACGATACGTCTAGTTTATTTATATTTATATTTATTTACCATACCTTTTGAGTAAGTATAAAAAGACGTTTTATTTATTTACCATACCTCCACTTTACTTATATTTTTATTTGTTTACACCCTTACATGTATATAAGGTGACTTATGGAGTAAATATAAAAAACGTTTTATTTATTTATCATACCTCCACTTTACTTATATTTTTATTTGTTTACACCCTTACATGTATATAAGGTGACTTATGGAGTAAATATAAAAAAAAATTTATTTATTTACCATACCTCTCATTTATTTATATTTTTATTAATTTACCATACCTCTTTTATAAATATGGTATTTGGCCCATAGGATTCACTTAAATAAAACCTATTCTTGAAAATGGGCGAATGGATTCACTTAAATAAAACCTATTCTTGAAAATGGGGAATGGAAGGTTGTAAGTCCTAATTTCAAGGGCTAAATTTACCTTTTTTACCCTCTCCCTTAAAATAAGGTGGGATATTTGAGGTGATTTGTAAAAATGTACTATGATACAAAATATTCGCCCGCTAAAAATTTAAAACCCCTTAATTTTGCCAAAGGGCGAACATTCGCCCCTAAAACTATCCTTGATCGAATCACCCCAACTAATTCAACCCCATTTATTAGTTGAATTAGAAGATGAACCTACAAGTTCATGAAACTCATTAGTAGTTCCTTCCCAAACATGCAAACAATATCAGCTATCTCTTGACGCCATCGTGGAATGCTACCCCTATGAATCTCCTTTGTATTGGTTCAATGTACAAATGAAAATAATTCAGATATGGCACGTCATAGGTCTTATGGGAAGTCATGGTGCGCATGAGTAGAGGATAATGAAACTACAAAGTAAACACATAAAAAAAACTAATTATATTTTATCCCATTGAATAAAATTAATAACAAATAATAAATCATGTTTTTGACATACGTATTCTTAGAAGGCTCAAATGGTCTTGTGATTTCAACCCCGACAAATGGTCTCCCATAGTGAAGAATCATTGCAGTGAAGGCCCATATAAAGAAGGAACCCTCACACCCATTATAACTTCCTTTGCTAAAGAAAGATCATCTTTCCTTAGAATTCATGGGACATCAACTTCTTTTAAAGACCAAGAGGGACCAGCCTCTCTTCTGGTTTCTTGTCTTGGCCAATGTTTCCTTTGAATTTTTCAAGAAATAAGATCTCTTCTAACATCCAATGTCTCATTTTCTTTCGATGATATGTGCCTCCATAAAGAAGATCATTTTTTTTAAATATATGCATGGGATCTAGTAATTGGGAAATATTAATATGGTCACAAAATGGGAGCTCATAAAACACAGATTTCCTTTTCATCTCAATGGGAAATTTCTCAACATAGGTGTCAAAGAATTATGGATCATTGAAAATAGGCTCCCCATTTGAATCAAACATTTTTGTAATCTCCTTCTCCTTCTCTCTCTCATATACTCTAAGCCATTCAACTTGTGTAATTATTGTAGGCCATTGGGTTCTCTATGGTTTTCCAATGAAAACATATGTTTCTCTTATGTAACGGTGTTATTTTCAGAAGAATAACCTAGAGAAGTCATACAATGGCTTTCATAGGTGATTGGACTGCCTAGCCTTCAGAGAAGGTCCACATAATCTACATCCATGATACCCTTTTGTTACAAGACTTGTGAAGTTGTTGTATAATACATGGCACATTAATGACCATGAACATCACAACAATTGAAGTGAAACAATGTTTTTACATATATAGAAAAATCAATAAACATGTAATTTACGAGAGTAAATTCCTAAGCCTGGACAATCATATATGGTGTAAGCTCATATGCCATACAACATAGAACTCCTCTATTTTGTGTGGGTCTTGATACATCATATACATGTATCCCTTCCCATAATTACTTCAATTCATCTACCAATGGTTGTAAGTAGGCATCCATATTCTTCACTTTTATTCTATTAGGGACTATGAGAGCCAACATAAGATGTTCATTCTTCATGAAAACCATGGAGGTATACCTTTATTGATCACTACTACATGCCAAACAAAATAGTTGGTGTTTTGGAGGAAACATGGGTTGACACCATCCATGGATATTCTGAGTCATAGAATTTGTACTTCATCCTTGAATTTTTTGGGCCATGTATCCTTTATATGCTTCATGGATATTGAATCTGTCGAGATTCACAAAACTCCCAACTCACTTCTATGTGAGGCATGCCATCCTTACAACAAAACTAATTCTTTGCAACAAAAGAGCCTTGAATTCTTGGGATTATAGGCATGTGCCTCAATATATTATGAGGAGGACCATGAGATTTACCATTTTTTATGATAACCTTCAGGCCCACATTTCCAGCATATCTTTTTACCTACATATTCTCGTGTATATAGAATACAATCATTTGAATATTCATGATATGATATCTACTCAACATCCAACATTTTCAATGACTTCTTTGCCTCTTCATAGCTACAAGGCAAGACATTATCACTCGGAAGAAACTTATCTTTGAATAACCTACAATTGGTGGGAAATATAAATGTATAATGTCAATATTTAACGTTCATAAAAATAACCATTTTTAATGTTGATTGTGTGACAAGATTTCTCAAAATATAAGGGATTTGATCATGGTCAATTACCTCAATATTGTTGAGAAACATGCATTCGACATGCCAAACATTTCTTTCAATCTATACAGTAACATCATTGTCCTTAGCTAGGTATACTTTGACTAGCCGTGAGGTCCAAAGAGACGGTTGGTAGAAGAAAATTTTAGGCTTTCAAACAAGATATTAGTGACATGAGCATTATCCCCTAGCTCATCATTCTGGAATACATCTAACAACGTTGCCTCCATGGAAATAATATCCCATAAGTAATCATCCATACCAAGCTCTATTTGATTGCTGCCATTTCCAACTTTTGATGAAGAATAATTATTATTGTAGCCATTCAACCATAGTGATGAAGACTTCTCGGTGATTTTCAAAGAATGTATTAGTTCATGAGCATGAAGGATGCTATCTAAGATTTTCCTTACCTCTACATTTCCCATTTGTTTAGAGGAAATGAGAGATGGTAGGAGTCAATCATTAGATTTATCCTACCAAAATTTTCTAATATTTCCCCAATTTCTTGTTCAGTTGTTCGTTGGATTTGTGGTCCCTTTTTTCTTCTCTTTATTGGCTTTAACATTTTCTTTTATGATTTATTTGCTATTAATTTTGTGAACTTATAGATAATCATAACCATGATTGGTCTTGCCCTTTATTTGATGATATTGTGACTTCAAATCATGCATGTATTCTCTATATATTATTTATATCTCTTGTTTTGGAATTTTGGGTGGATCTTGGATTTTCTATGGTACAACAAGGGAATGAATATCCATTTTTACCATTTCCATGTCTTTCATGTCTTTTTCTTTTGGAATCAATTCATGATTTTCCTACATTTTTATGTCCTTTGTATTACTTGAATTATTTTATTTTCCTTTTCATTGTTTTTTGTGTGATTTCTAGTGGGATTGATACTAGGTGTTTCTCCTTCTAGTGCTCACCTATTTGTTCCCTTCATTGATTAGTTGTCTTTCTTCTACAACAACTAAGACTTCATACCTACTTCCTCCCTTTGTATGTTCTTTGGAAGGATTTCCTAGATTTTTTCAATGAATTATCTTTTTAAGGGGATTTTTTCAAATACTTCTAGATCCTTTTCTCAAGGGTGTTTTGAGGTCGGCTGAGAGGATTTGAGAAAAATTCTTGAAAAATATGATCATGGTCATGGCATTTCCTACACCTAACTAGGAATTGTTTGTAATCTATTAATTGGAAGTATGTATTTCCTTGGTACAAAATGTAGATGTTAGCCATCAATGGTTGTAAGATGTCCATGCAGTGGCATATCAATGCATATGAGGTTTATTGGCCTTGCTTGATGGCTTCCAAGAACACTACATATGATCCTAAGGCATTATCTATGCCTTCTAGAATTTCATTATCCCAAAAGTCCTAAGGAAGATAATATAATCTCATCCATACTAGATATGTTGATAAATCTTGTTTGCCGAGGTAGAAGTGCTCCTTCTAGAATCAAAGCTATAATCTATCTGAATTAAATGATTTAGGCATGTTTTGAAAAATTTGTTGCGTTCTTCCAAGTTATTGAATATTGCTTTAAAAAAATCTCTGTATCCCAGTTTGAGTTTAATATATCCTTTCGGATACCCTTTTTTTAGATCCATCCTATTGGGGAATTTTTCAAAAGGCCATAGTCAGAGAAATTTCCCAATAAGAGTTGGATTATACATGTATTGAATTGTTTCTCCAATTTTTGAGGAGGTAACCTTGTCTTTGAGTATTTTCTCTGCTTTTTGGTTGCATGATCTTGTTTTTTTCTATTATCCTCCCTTTTTTTAATCTAATTGTCCTACTTTGCTTCATTCTCTTTATCCTTTTCATTTTTTCTACTTGACGGGTCTTTCCTATTGTTAGAGTTACCATTTGTATTGATCAATTTGTGGAGTTCCCTTCTTCAGAAAGTGGTGTTCTCTATTCATGTGATCACATTGTAATGGGATGGGGTTGATCCCAATCTTTTATAAGGATCCATGCTCCAAACTCCTTCACCATAGCATGGTCTATGTAGGGTTTTTCCTTAGAGATGCCATCATGTCTTGATTAACAACAAATGTGTTTCCAAATCTTTTTAGACCTCATTATTCTATATTCATCATAAAACTAATTTTGTTAATACCTAAATAAATATGTGTGCAACTTAACTAATATTTTTTTGAAGCAAGAGTAAAATATTTATCAAAATTGAGGTGACAATAAAAATGCATATTTTATAAGATTAGATTCATTATAGTTTCATGTATTATATTTTTACTACCAATCCTTATCATACTATTAAAAATTCATTAATATACAGCATATGCCATAGCATATGGACTAAATGATCCTATAAAACATACATTTATCAAAGACAACAAGTTAGATTAATGGAGATACAAAAACATTATCCTATCCAAGGATGCCCATGAGAAAATTATGAATGTAAAACATACAAAACTAGTTATTAAATTTAAACACAAGAGATCAAATTTTAGTGTAGCATACTTGGTACCCTCTATCCACCAATGAGAGTAAAAGGCACTAGGGAAACCATGATTTCTTTTTTCTATGCACACCGATACTAAATATTTCCTCCTTAAACTTATTTTGAATAAAAAAAAATCTTGGAAGTCAATTGATCCCATCAATTGAAAAATATAATTGAAATATCAATTATCTAATGATCATCTATGTGGATCTACTTCCTATCAACTTCACATTGACTAGGAATCAAGTCTACTATCCACTAAATATATACATGGTTAACTTACATCAACTACATAAACAAATCTCTTATCCATTAATGGTCCCCAACTACACCCATAAGTCTAAAATATGTTGACAATATTTGACTTGATACATGAAATTTACAGTGTAATTTGGCCCATAAACTTTTGATGCCACAACTAACCAAGCCCACCAAGATTTGATTCCCACCAACATCACTTAACTACCTTATAATATATTTTGGGTGCATTACCCGATTGAATTTCTCCCTTACAATACCCCTAGTATAACATAATTTGGATTTGTCATGGATATCTCATGTATACTACCATGATATTCATAAATTAACTTGCTCGGGACAACAATATGGATGTGCATGAACAAATGGAATATATAAACAAAATGTATACAGAAGAATAGGCATAGCATTGAGCATATGATAACATAATAGTAACACTTATCTTTTGTATGTCATCGACTAGCTATAGACATGAAACTTTCCACTTATCCATATACCTCACTACTCAAAATATCATAGCATTGGGTCACCCCTAAAATGGGGTTATAACTCCACTACGGAAAATACTCACCTAGAGCCAACTATGGTCACACAATTAATACCAAAAAGTTATTAGGCTAGGTATTACTAGTAGCCTCCATGAGTATTTTCTTTCATCCCCCACCTTACAAAACCCAAGTTAATGCACCCCATTTTTTTCTTCCATAGTCCTTCAAGATATGCCACTACCCTTTAGGGCTTCTAGCACATGACAACTAACAAGTATTAGAGTATTGTAGCTTCAGAAGTTCCATATTCCTTAAGGAGTCTTTGAGGAACTTCTAAAACCTCACATTGGGTAATATTTCCAAATAAATCCCCCCTCCAAGCATCAACATTACCTGAGAAAAGAAGGGATAATTGGCCACATAAACCCATCAAGGAATTCATAATAGTTTTCTAGGTCAGAGGTCTCAATGACTATCCAAGGTCACTTACCCTCAAGTTTAAAGCATGAACCACCAAGCAACTAAGCTGAATTACAGTGGAATGATGCCAATAATGTTGAAGTACAATACTTTGTATTCATGGTGTCTTATTTCCAAGCATCACTAAAAGAACTTACCCCACCACTTGGGAACTCGAATAAACTATTTGTCCATTCACTTCTAGACTTAGGATAAAACACCAAATTGTTAGGCATATACATGCCCTTTTTTACTTTGGTTTATATTCCATAAAGTCACTTTTAGAATATTATATTAATTATTTGACTTAGGAACCATGTCTTATTTCTTGTTGCAAAATGTAATTCCTACTTGTCTTAGTTGTGATTCTTGCTATGTGAAGTAGTTTGTTCCTATTAGTTAAGAGTTTTTTCCTAGTTTGGTGTGTGGTTGAGATATTCTCTCAATTAGCTAATTGTGTGTCCAAGATAGTTTATCTATCTTGATACAACACTTCTTTTATAAATGTAATATCATAATTGTGAATGCAAAGATCGTTTGCACTATTAAATTTTATCTTCGTATTAGAGAATGACCCTCATTTGTATACTGTGTTTGATGAAAAGGGGAAAATTGTTTGGATTTCTTTATATGTAGATGATCTTATCATTAAAGAAAATGTTGATGAACCGTGTATGTGAAGGACTTCATAGTAAACTGGGAGTTGCAGCGGTTGGGAAGTCATGCATTCTGGTAGATGGTTATTCCTTTATATGGACATTGACAATTGCATGAACAAGGTACAAGGTGTAATTACGAGACTCGACTAGATGTAGATCTTGCAAATTGATATCGAGACAAGTAGTCATTAATGGGGAGTGATGGAAAATGTAATTCCTACTTGTCTCAGTTGTGACTCTTGCTATGTAAAGAAGTTTGTTCCTATTAGTTAGGAGTTGTTTCCTAGTTTTGTGTGTGGTTGAAATATTCTGTCAACGAGATTATTGTGTGTACAATACAATTTACCAATCTTGAGACAATGCTTCTTGTATATATGTAATATTATAATTGTGAATGCAAAGATAGTTTGCACTATTGAATTTTATATGTTCCATCCCCTCAACATTTACTTTTGTGGAGTCTTATCCCCCATCTCTTGTGTCTGAGTTGGTCTATAAAAATGGTGCCTTTTATTAACATGAGTGATCACAGGTTGTATTTCTATGTTCATTGGCCTTTTAGCACATAATCTCTTTGATCTTATTGAAACAAGCACTATGGCCTCAAAACATGTTTACAAATAAACACACAAGCTATATATATATATATATATATATATATATATATATATATATATATATATATATATATATATATATATAGATAGATAGATAGATAAAGATGAGAAAAACACAACATACATCACCAACTTAATACAATTTATATGAATACATACAAAGGCCATCCTATATGTGTTACAATTAACATAGAAGATATTTATTTGGAATGATATAGGCTCCATTTTCCTAAGATGAACTACTTCAATTTCTTAGGAGCTTCCTTCTTAATGAGCACTAGTGTCTTACCCAAAATTTTATACATACATAAAGAAATCTTCCACAGTAACTTCAGTATTAATATCAATGATTTATTGATTCGATGATTAGTTGGAGTTGTGATGTTTCTACCACTCATTTTCAAATCCCCGAAAGACATTTAGCTCCTCATGTGCCATGTTTCCTATGCATATTCATTATTTGTAATAGTTGGGGCTAACTATAAACCAAATATTTTTCACTCATTTCCACAAGATGGTTAATATTCTCATATTAGTAAATGGGATAGTTATTATGCAATGATGATAAGAATTTTTCCAAATAAAAAATGTATCATTCATTTTTAATTTGTTACAACATTTAATAGCTTATCTTCTATTTCTTTTTTAATTTATAAACTATATCCCTTTATGTGCTATACTCTTTAAATGCATTTTGCAGTGTCATCTTTGAGTCTTGCTTCAATTTCTTAATTTGTTATGCTAGATAAATACCTTTATAATGTTTTTCATGTAAATTAAATCATGTATGATATTGAGAAAAGAGTGGTTGATCTCATTTCCATATTAGAGATTAAAATAGAAAAGGTGTTT
Organism: Pinus tabuliformis; assembly: GCA_031772625.1. NCBI lineage: Eukaryota > Viridiplantae > Streptophyta > Pinopsida > Pinales > Pinaceae > Pinus > Pinus tabuliformis. The sequence continues at coordinate 102,671,800 of CM062813.1, read as the reverse complement.
CATCTCTTCCTTCACCCTTTAGGTTCATTAAGACATAATGGCTCCTCCTAGCACTACTCATCTTTGACCTTGGGCTATATATATATATATATATATATATATATATATATATATATATATACTATGATAAAAACATTTCCAAATCACAATGCATTATTGTATATCCTCCAAATTGAAAATTTCCACCAATTTGTCTTTATCTTGACATTTCCTTCTTTTTTCATCCTTGTCTTGTCATCTCATCTAGATTTCCATCTTTATTAAGTATATGTTTCTTTCCATAATTTCTACCATTTTTACTAATATTGAATTAAAAAATATCTCTTATAAGTTAACTTAACTATTTGATTCAAGGTTGTTAAAAAACCTTTACTATTGAGAGGTCACTAGTTCAATTCTCTAGACATTCTCGCGGTTCCATAGTTGACCCAACAAGAAGTGATCCATTTGGGTGAATCTTCCTCATAAATATATTTCATGGATATAGTGGTCAATGATCTCCAGTATCCATGAACCACATAGAAAAGAAAAAAAAAAACTAAACTAAAAATCTAAACAAACATACATAATAGTATTAAACCAGGAATTTTGATTCTCTTTATATTGGAAATATTTTTCCCCATCCAATTTCGTATAAAAATAAGATTTCACATCCTCTTTATAAATCATATTAGTGAGATTTAATTAAACATTTATAAAAATATTACTATTTAATAATGAAGAAATTATTACATCTTATCCTATGTTTTTCATAAAGGTAAGTTATCCCTCATAAGAGTATAGGTATGACCTTCCATCTAATCTATAAGAATAATTTAAATAACATGGAAGATGAGAGAATTCCTAAAATTACTTTAAATTTGAGACAAAGCTATCTTTGGCTTAAACCAGAATGACATAAGGATTCCCCACTAAACGAGTGGGAAATAAAGGAAGATATCATTTTGTAAATAAAGTGAATATTAAAAATATTATTAAATCAAAATTTAAAGAGAAATTGTTGTGGGATAAAGAGTTAGAGGGAAAAAAAATTAGGATATTATGAGGTGATCCACCCCACACTAAAATATCAGAAGTATCTATATGTTTTGATGAGTGTAAAAAAGAAAATAAACATTGCTAAAACAAACACTCATTCCTATGAACCCCATAGTGAAACTCTATGTGAATTCCCAAAATGCCTTAGGATGAAAGAGTTTGTCACCTTTGTAATATTAAAGGGGTTGAAGATGAATTTTGTTCACTTACATATATTAAAATTATATCTTAATTTAAAAATACTTGTCCAAAAACCAACCTACCTAACCTTTTAACTTGGGAAAACTATGGTGGTGTGGAAACTCTTATTTTAATGCTTTTGAAACACAAAACAAAATTCAAAAAAATCCATGTAATCAATTACCTTCTTTAAAATTTAATAAAAATTAATCATCATAAAATTTTCTCATAAAATAAATTTTGAACTTTCAAATTTATTAATATTATAAATATTAAAAAATCTTTGTATTACTTCATTAACTTTCATGATATCTTCTTACCCACTTATTCCATAAACACTTATTATGTCAATAGACCTCAAAATTGAGCTTCATGAATTTCCCACCTTTAAAGTGTAAAATATTATAAATGCCCCTTGATTTAGTAATCTAAAAATATTATTCATCATATATAATCTAATAGATGAAAGTAAAGATTTACAAAATGTTTTTCAGCTTTATATGAAAAATGATATATAATTATTTATCGATTACATTTAAAACATAAATTTTTAAATTTATGGCTAGAATTGTGAAACTTAAAATTTAATTGTTTTCCATGGTTTCCTTTCAATCAACAAGTTTCTTTCCACTTTCCCTATTGGAATCTGTGTGTGTCCCTTATTTCATTTCAATCCTCGAGATTGGTTAGGGCGGGGGAAACTTCATTCATCATATGGATGAATCAATCATGTAGTGCAAACCTTGCTCAACTAACTATTAATCATTGCTCAATTTGTTCGTTCACGTCATGGTTTCATTGCTATTGCTTCAACTATTATATTATATTATATGGTATGATTCCATTGGGTTGGGCCCCTTGATTTCCATACCAAATTTAATTTGATTTGATTTTACAAAACCTATAGTATAGGATAGGATTGGATTTCATTTCATTTGATTAATATATCTATGCCCCTGTAATAATAATATTATCATCATTTATTAATTGGTACGGCTACAACATCATGTATGTTTTTTTATTAACCTGTGCCACTACAAACAGATTCTTCTGTTGCAACAGCTTTTATATCTGTCATTGAATGATTAAGTCACTAAAATGTCACTGTAATTACTTAACGTATAAAGCTTCCTATCACTGAAAAATGTATTGTTTTATATCTATCAAGTCACTAAAATGGCAGTGTAATTACTTTACTAACTTAGCCTGAGAAGACACCAATAAATTCCTATCACTAAAAACTGTATTTATTTTATTTTAGGTGAAAATAAATAATTGGTTTTATACCATTATAAACATCCATTGGATGAATAGAAAAATATGTCCACATTAAAGAGAATATTTATAAACCAAATACATGTGATGATTAAAGACCAACTACATAAGTTTGCAATAATAAATAATATATAACCTAATTGGTCCTTAGTCATTACATGAAATTGGTTTATAAGATTTTTAATAATAATAATAATAATATTGTAGCTACCTCCTGGAGAATATATGTGTAGTATTTCATCTTTTACATGCTCGATATATCCATTTCCATTTCGATTTTTGAGTCAATGCAACTAGGTTCGGTTCGTTTTGACAAGGTCAATGTGCCAAGGTTTGATTTCATTATTTACAGGCTCGATGCACTGAGTTTCGGTTTGATATTTTTGAGGTTTCAATTTTGCAGGTTAGGGTTTCCCTAAATATGATTTCCTCATTTTAAATTTAAATTTAATTAAATCGAACAAGGAACCAAGGTTCAATTTACATATCAATTTAATTCCAATTGCATAAAATATTTAAGGATTTACTTTTTTACAAAACATCTAATATGAACGTGGTTCAGTTGATTCAATTATTTGTCATGACCAGTCAATTCACAATGTTCATCCATTTAATAAAGTGGGATGCAAATAGACTTGTTGACTCAACGATAGTGGTGATATAGGCTTGCACACGTGGAAATGGAAGTAAATATAGGCTTGCACACGTGGAAATGGCAGTGGAAAATTCAAGGCAGACATGTGATAATGTCTTTGCAGACAAAACAGCATAACGGAAGAGCGAACCAAAAAATGTCAAAAAATTTACAAGTAAAATACAAACAATTTTTAATTGGTGTTCTAAAATTTATAGTTGTCTATCTAGTTTGATTATGACTTCATTCCATTCCCAAAGTGCATAGAATCAGTTGAAAATAAAAACAACCAACCCTTATCATTAGCACAATCGGTTCTAAGATATTCTTGTACATGTTTTGTTCTCCTACATGTTCATCTTCATCTCCTATCCATGGAGTTGAACCAAACCTTAGGCTTGGGATTAGGTATGCCTAACTTTTTTTTAACCTATCATTATTTCAACCATGTGTGTGTATTTTTAATGAAGAATCCTCTCGGGAATATGATGTGTACTCTCCACCATGAGATTTGAGATCACAACCCCCTACATGAAAGTTACATATTCATTTCCCAAAAATAATGATATTACTTTATAAAAAACCATGATATTATTGTATAAATAATGATGTCTAAGCTATAATATCAAACGTTATTAGTTTTCAATCGTAATAACCTTAAGGTTATGATTATGAAGTTCTTGAGTTTTCTTAAACTTTTTGCAGTGGACAATGATATGTTATCTCATATTAAGTAGCTAAGCATAAAATGAGTTAATGGGTTGAGGGATTTAGGGATATTATATTAAATAAATAGGAAATGAGGTTTTTTTTTTTTTTTTTTTTCTATGTAAAGGCTACTGCTATATTAAGAAAAGAAAAATATGTACAGAGTTTAGATCTCGCGAGGAGGCCGAGGCCAGTCCTCAAGCTGAAGAAGCTTGACAATTCTGTCTATCTGCTTTAACTGAGTGTCAAAACTAAGTCCATAATCATGGTTTTTGGACAGCGAATAACCTGGACTCCATCTAACATAGACATCATGGCTACTGGCAGGACAGTGCCAGTTTACATTGTAAACATTGAAACAAAAAGAGCTGACTGCTGAGGCTTGAGACTTACAGCAGTAGCTATAATGAGACTGTGAACTGAAATGTATACAAGAAGAAGACACCATATGTAATAACATGATTACAAAAAGACAGAACAAAGCACCCGATGAAAAACTAGGCTGGCTGGCTGGTCGAGTCCGTCTGCACGCCATTGTCCTGGCTTGGCGAGTCTAGCCAGATGACCATCCCATCCTCGTCCCGAAGCAACTCTCCTGGATCTGGCTGAGCCTGAGCGCCGAGGACCTCCGCTTCCATGTTCAGATTGGGCAATTGCAGAATTTCTTGGATGGAAACGTCATTGCCCAAGACATCCTGAGGCGATGCATGCTGGACCAGGGCGTTCTGGGTTGGTGCAGCCTCGAAATTGCGGGTTCTGTAAACCAAGCCGGTCATATCACCTAAGAAGATATCACTGTCATGAGCCCTTGCAGGGGAGCTAGAATTGTGCCTACCAGGGTCTTCCTCCGTAATGAAAACAGTAAAGTTGACCACAACCTCTGGCCTGACCAGTCGGCTGGGGAACCTGAAGCGGAAAGACTGGTAGGTTCCTTGAGGGAGCAGACTTTCCTGCTCTGAATCGTCCGTCTCTGAGGAGGGTGGTGCCGCATTGATGGGCGAAATTGGCTGCACGTTTCCCATATCAGAACTGACCCGGACCCCAGATCTTCCACCGCGTCTGGGGATACCTCTGCTGCGCGGCATGACTCTAATGGCTTGAGAACCCACGCCTTTGTAACACCTTCGAAAACCAGAAGCCGGGGTGACCTTTCCTTGAATGCACAGAGCAGCAGTATACAGGTTCTGAGCAAGAATTATAATGCGGATTTCAATATAAGGAGTAGCCTCCATGTTTACCACGGGGGAAGGGCCTTTGGCGCCTCTCCTATTCTGCTTTGAACGCTGAGCAGACATGCTTGGCATGAATGCGGCGTCCCGCCTACACTGTAACCACCTGAGAGCAGCGTCCCTTCGACTCTGCAACGAACTAAATGCACTGGCCTTGTGCATTAAAACTTTAAACCTTCCACCGTCCTCCGCGTACCTGGGCTGGCATGCCGTCCTGCGACCATGTGGCATGGCGTGTGCCATCTTAAAGACTAGTGTATGCACCCGCATCCGGGTAAATAGGAAATGAGGTTATAGAAGGATTTATAAAATATTTAATTTGATGATTAATTTGAAAATGATAATTATAATTTTGAATCTTGTTCATATGTTTGATTATATTTATTTGTGCAATTGTGTTGGTCAATTTAGGTGTAAAAATTACACTAATTATTTCAGTCTAATCATTTCTTGGATGCCTTGAAGTCTCATTCATGACAAGATTAATAGTTGTTATCAAGCATAGTCTTTGCCTCTATAGTTATAGCTATTTAATTGATTAAAGGTTGTGTAGAGTGTGGAGAGAACTCTATACAATGGAAGCAAAAATATTTCTTCACAAAACTCTCCACAAAAAGTTATTCCCAAATAAAATCTATTTGCACAAAGCTCTCCACACAGTGAAATCTTTCTCTACAAATCTCTCCATGCAATATTAAATGATAGTTTAATTGACATGAAACTTTCTATGAAATTTTTGTAGGGTATGCTTTTGGAAATTGTGACAGTCATAGAGATATTTTTTGTAGTAGTGGCTTAGAGAAGTTGGTTTTATGGAGAAATTTGTTTTGCACACTGAGGCACAACCATTTACTCACTTTATGCAATTAAGTTTCTAATAATTTGAATATATAGTTTAAAGTTGGATTCACTTAAGTTGTACAACTATGTTTTTAATAATTCCAATATATAGTTTTATTTATGTTTTTGAAGTTAAAAAATAGGGTCAAGCATAGGTATAATAAAGGATAAGTTAAGGAGGACTACTATGTAAATTTCATTACTAGTTTAGAGTGGGTGAAGATGATAACCTTTATGCATATACTGTTATTGGGTGGAGATTTTGATTATGATAGTTCTTACTCCTCACAGTGCAAATTGAATGAAGAAATATTAAACACTAATTTTTTGTTGAATCTACTCTCCACAAAAAGGACTCTATATCCATGTGGGTCCTATAAATAACCTAAAAAATAAACTTCCCAAATAGCAATAACCACTTCTATATATTTTCCACCACCATATAAGGTTCACATATTGTAGGCCATATTGATAGCTATGTTAAGATATTGCAGGCTATAGTTGTCAGCTTGGTTAATTTAATTACTAGTTGTCATGCACCAAAGCCTCTACCTCTACTATTATAGTTATTTAATTGATCAAAGGTTGTGGGGAGTGCAAAGAAAACTTTCTACATTTAAAGCAAAAATCTCTCCCCACAAAACTCTCCTCACAATGAAATCTCTCATACTTTAATCAACCTCAGGTGTTCCTATTTGTTTAATTTTACATGATTTGAAATAAATGAGCTTCACATTATGGAAAAGAACTTAATTTACTAATAAAAAAGAATTTTGTCATCATTAGGCTCATCCACCTTTTCAATTTTAAGATTTCTTTGTTATACTCAACCTTCTAATTTCTAAAATTTTATAGCAAGTGATGTCATATCACTTGAACAAATAACAAGAGAAACAACAAGGTTTTTGGATGAATGGTTTTTATTATTACTAGAGTCATTAACTTTTTTGGTTCGACACTTTTTACATTGTATTACCACGCCTATTCATGGCACACAAAGTAGTGACAAGATTCACTTGTAAAAGTATGATTAATTTCTTGAATTTAATAAAACCTTAAATCTATAGTTTCAATGATGCCATTACGAGTGTGGAAATAAGAAATAAACCTTAAAAATATTTACTAGACTTGTGCAGAGTTTGTGTAAAGATTTCACTATGTGGAAAGCCCTGCACAAGCAAGGCTTTGCACATTGTTTTACATGCAAAGTTCTGAAAGCTATTTAAAAACTTTAAACATGAGGTGTTAATGAAATTTTAGGTTTACATGCCTTCCTTTAAAAAAAAAATCAATGTGACATGTTCCTAAATGCTTACATTTTCATGCTTTGAAATCTTGACCTCCACATTATGGAAAACAACTTAATTTACTAAGAAGAGCATTCAACTTTGGCTTCTCCTATTTCTAAGTTACACATTTTCATTTTTAAGATTTTCATTTTTACAATCAACCTTCTAATTTGAATTTTTTTTATAGAAAGTGATACCATGCTCACATATATAAATAATGAGAGAAACTACGAGGTTTTTGGATTATTGTTTTTTATTATTATTGGAGTCATTAAATGTTTTGGTTCTATGCTTTTTACATTGTATTACTATGCCTATTGATGGCACTCAAAGTAGAAACATGCTTAACTAGTAAAAATATGATTAAATTCAAGAATTTAAAAAATGTTAAAGTTGTGGTTTCAATAATGTCATGACTAGTGTGGAAATTTGTAAAAAACATTATTGTCTATTATATAGCTCTCTAGCCGAGGCTAAGAAGAAAAATTTAAAAATATTTATTACACTTATGTGGAGATTTGCAAAGTTTTCATTGTGTGGAAAGCTCCCCACAAGAAAAACTTTGGAGTTGGCGCAAACTCGAAGGAGGAGGCAATTGGATGATAGCCTCTACTTTCGAGGGATCGACGCGAATGCCGGCTTTTGAAACCACAAATCCCAGCAATCGACCTGTTTCTATACAGAAAACACACTTGTGGGGATTCAACCGAATTCGATAATGCCTACACCGCATAAAGATTGCTCGTAAATGGACAAGGTGATCAGCTCGATGTAAAGAATGAGCAGGCAAATCATCGAGATAAGGTTGCACAATGTGCTTGATGTCATGAAATGCATAAGACATCGCCCGTTGAAAAGTAGCGCCGGCGTTCTTAAGCCCAAAAGGTAATTTGCAATAAGCAAACGTCCCCCATGGACAAATGAATGTCGTTTTTGGTTGATCGGCAGGTAGAATATTGATTTGATTATAGCCTGAGAAACCATCCATGAAGGAAAACATCTCACTTCCGGCACAATCATCAATTATTTGATCGATATAAGGCGTAGGATAGTTGTCTTTTGGACAAGCTCGATTGATATCCCTATAGTCGATACAGATTCTTATTGTTCCTTGTTTTTTATTGACGGGAACAATATTCGATACCCAATCCGTTAACGGGATCGGATAAATGAAACCTGCTTTCAACAGCTTTTCGACTTCTGCTTTAATCGCAGCCGCTTTTCGAGGGTGAATCTGACGCAACCGTTGCCGAATGGGTTTAGCATCCGGGTAGGTTTTGATTTCATGAACAACGATGGCAGGATCGATTCCTGGCATTTCCTCGTAAGACCAGGAAAACACGTCGCGGAATTCTTGGAATAGGGCCTTGTAAGTTTGGATTTCTTCTTCAGTACATGCAGCACCTATATGAATGTTCTCCTCGATTCCGGGCTTCACTGATATATCAATGGGAACAGTACGAGAAATATTCCCTAAATTCAACTCTGAATCAGAATGTTTCGTTGGATTCTGAGCGTCTTTGACATATTCAGCGGTAAAGATAGATGAAAAATCATTTTCAAATGCATCGCCCTTAGGTAAAAACGAAGATCTGTGATGGAGATCTTCCCATGGTAGATCGTCTACACTTAGGATTTCGCGAAGTTGTTCGTCAGATGACACTTCTTCGGGAAACGTTATCCGTTCTAAGGGTGAGGTGAAAAGTGACTCTTCACTGACCACATTCATTTGGTCGGTTTCGGTTGAATGAAAATCGGTAAAAGACATAAGAGCTTCATAAGCAATTTCATACGGACTCAACGGCATAACATCACCGAGAGAATCTAGCTCAGAGTCAGAGGGAACATACCAAGGATCATCATGAATAATGTTTTCTGACGTGATCATATGAATTGTTGCAAACGAAGGGTCTACGTTGAGTGGAGGGAGAGGAACACTTATCAACAACCTCAGCAACCCCAGTACGGTCCGGTTAATCCTGGTTTTCCAGGAGGATATAATATCCCAAATGCGACTCCTGTTCCTAGTTATCCTGGATATCCTCCTCCTGGGGCTGGTATTGTGACTCAAAGTTTTAGAGATCCTAACCGGCAGTTACCGTTTATTGCAACTTTAGATTTACCCGACTTGACGCGCCTAACGAACGATCCAATTCAATATATTCAGTTCTGGCCGCCAATGCCAAATAAGTTGCCCAGCGATATACCCAAGTTCGAAGGTAAGTCTGGAGAGGATCCGTCTAATCACGTGATGACTTACCACCTCTGGTGTGCTTCAAAGGGGTGAAACCTGTTGAATTTTTCACTGAAGTTCGATATGCCCATAGCGCCGAAAATAACATGTTATGCCAATTCGTTCGATGGATACCAATGATCCGTCGAATCATGATGACTAGAACTTTGTTGATTGACTCAACCAAACCGTTGGCTTGCGGATAATAAGGAGTAGAGCTATCGTGGCGCAAACCAAGCTGGCTTGTTAGTTCAGTCATCATGATGTTTCGAAAATGGCTCCCATGGTCAGTAATGATTGCTTGTGGGACACCAAACCTAGTTATGATATGATTAAATACGAAAACTGCAGCTGTCTTGCCGCTTGCGTCGAATGTAGGCATCGCCTCGGCCCATTTTGTAAAATAATCAACCGCGAGGATGATATACGCATGCCCCCCGGCCGAGTGAGGGTTACAAGTAATAAAGTCAATACCCCATTTGGTGAATGGACCAGCGGCAATTATAGGGTGGAGAGGAGTAGGTGGAGCGTGCATCTTTCGATCAAACACTTGACAGTTGTGGCATGTTCTGACGGCAAGGATACAATCTTTAAACATAGACGGCCAGAAATAGCCAGCGCGCAACACCTTCTGAGCTGTGGCATACCCAGACATATGACCGCCACATGCTCCAGAGTGACAATCATTCAAAACTCTCTCAGCCTCTTCGTGAGTTAAACAACGTCTAAAAACTAAGTCTGCCCCCCGGCGATAAAGTGTATCTCCAATAATTCTGTATTGCTGGGATCGAAACCGAATTTTTCGACGGTCTTCCTTGGAAGCTTCAGGCCGAAAGGTTTGGGTTTGGAGATAGATGATTATATCCCCATACCACGGATCTAAAGTGCTAATAAGAAACAAAGATTCGTCCGCAAAGGACTCCTCTGCCACAGTCTCTGTGTCAGCACTCGGGAAATCACACATTAATTCCGCAAAAACTAAAGATTTCTTAGACTTGGACTTCTCGAACTCCAAGTCGAACTCTTGCAGGATAACAATCCATTTAGAGTACTTGCCCCCTAGCAGTTGTTTTGTCAAAATATAAATCATGGGGTTGCAATCCGAAATAACCATAGTTTTGCGAAGAAGAATGTAGTGACGAAAACGCTGGACAGCTTGAACGGCTGCCAGGGCCAATTTCTCCACATGCGAATATTTTAACTCAGTGGGATTTAAGGTTCTACTAAGATAATATATCACATGCTCTGCTTTGAATTCATCTTCTTGAACTAACACCATTCCAATGGTGGAATGCGAAGCTGCGAGGTATAAAAAGTAGTCCTGGTTGTAATTGGGAGGATGCAATAACGGTGCATGGGTCAACGCGTGTTTTAATGCATCAAAAGATTGTTGGGCAATCTCGTCCCAAAAAAATTGTGCGTTCTGTTTCAACAACCGTGTAAAACCTTTAGTGACCTCGGCGTAGTTTGGGATGAATCGGCGTAAAAAGTTCGCTTTCCCTTGCAAACTTTGGAGTTGGCGCAAACTCGAAGGAGGAGGCAATTGGATGATAGCCTCGACTTTCGAGGGATCGACGCGAATGCCGGCTTTTGAAACAACAAATCCCAGCAATCGACCTGTTTCTATACAGAAAACACACTTGTGGGGATTCAACCGAATTCGATAATGCCTACACCTCATAAAGATTGCTCGTAAATGGACAAGGTGATCAGCTCGATGTAAAGAATGAGCAGGCAAATCATCGAGATAGGGTTGCACAATGTGCTTGATGTCATGAAATGCATAAGACATCGCCCGTTGAAAAGTAGCGCCGGCGTTCTTAAGCCCAAAAGGTAATTTGCAATAAGCAAATGTCCCCCATGGACAAATGAAGGCCGTTTTTGGTTGATCGGCAGGTAGAATATTGATTTGATTATAGCCTGAGAAACCATCCATGAAGGAAAACATCTCACTTCCGGCACAATCATCAATTATTTGATCGATATAAGGCGTAGGATAGTTGTCTTTTGGACAAGCTCGATTGATATCCCTATAGTCGATACAGATTCTTATTGTTCCTTGTTTTTTATTGACGGGAACAATATTCGATACCCAATCCGTTAACGGGATCGGATAAATGAAACCTGCTTTCAACAGCTTTTCGACTTCTGCTTTAATCGCAGCCGCTTTTCGAGGGTGAATCTGACGCAACCGTTGCCGAATGGGTTTAGCATCCGGGTAGGTTTTGATTTCATGAACAACAATGGCAGGATCGATTCCTGGCATTTCCTCGTAAGACCAGGCAAACACGTCGCGGAATTCTTGGAATAGGGCCTTGTAAGTTTGGATTTCTTCTTCAGTACATGCGGCACCTATATGAATGTTCTCCTCGATTCCGGGCTTCACTGATATATCAATGGGAACAGTACGAGAAATATTCCCTAAATTCAACTCTGAATCAGAATGTTTCGTTGGATCCTGAGCGTCTTTGACATATTCAGCGGTAAAGATAGATGAAAAATCATTTTCAAATGCATCGCCCTTAGGTAAAAACGAAGATCTGTGATGGAGATCTTCCCATGGTAGATCATCTACACTTAGGATTTCGCGAAGTTGTTCGTCAGATGACACTTCTTCGGGAAACGTTATCCGTTCTAAGGGTGAGGTGAAAAGTGACTCTTCACTGACCACATTCATTTGGTCGGTTTCGGTTGAATGAAAATCGGTAAAAGACATAAGAGCTTCATAAGCAATTTCATACGGACTCAACGGCATAACATCACCGAGTGAATCTAGCTCAGAGTCAGAGGGAACATACCAAGGATCATCATGAATAATGTTTTCTGACGTGATCATATGAATTGTTGCAAACGAAGGGTCTACGTTGAGTGGAGGGAGAGGAAAAGTTCCCAGTAAACCGGAATCCTTAACTAAACCTACACCAATGTCCCTATAAGGGATTGTCGTTTTACCAACATGTTGAATACTCTCTGAAGAGGCTGGGTCGGATGAAAAGTATGTCAGCTGATCAATAGTCACGATCTTACCGTTATGTGGAAATTTAATGACTCTGAAGACCGATGAAACGACCGCTGTCATAGCATATGACCAACTTCGACCCAAAAGAAGGTTGTAGTCTAGAGGGGCATCAACCACTTCCACATCCAGACTAACGGTTTTACCTTCGACCCCTATAGGCAATTCTTGTAGAATACCAAACGGACGGAACCCACGGCCATCAAAGGCCTTAAGGATGGTGGGGGATTGGTTCAACGAAGGAGAACCAAGCGATCTCCAACATTGAATCGACATAATACACGTAGAAGCTCCCTCATCAATCACAGTCCGATGAATAGGCCTGTTTTTGACTATCACTGGGATTTGGAAAGCCATTTGATGGGGGAGACGTGGTGTACTATTTTCTAGATCAAAGATCATTAGGTTCGGGTCCTGAACATCGACAGCTCCGATAGCCGACAAAAGCAATTTTCGTTGCGCTGGACATGATTGCAGCACTTCGAGTGCCGACATTGCTGAAGGTGAAACAGCTAAGTCTTCAACAATGTTGTAATTCTGGGCTGCTCTCGCATGTGGATTGAAAGCAGACCTTCGAAGTACACCCTTGGCGGGCGGCTTAATCACTAAGTCTGGGTTAGGTTTTTCGATCTGTAGTGGATCGGAACCAGGAGCTGAGGTTGATGGGTTAGAGTGAGAAGATTCTGCTTCCTTACCATCAACAGGAGCCTTACTACCATAATCTTGCGATCGAGTCGCAATCCTGACATGAGACATCATCAAAATGGGTTCTTCACTGGCATTCGAAGAAGAACCTATCATCTTATTCTCCTGCTCTGGAAATGGAATTTTTAACACAGCAGGAGTGGGAGAACCTTTGACTATTTTCACTACCTCGGCCCGATGAGGGCAGTCTCTCGTAAAATGATCTTCTTCACAAATGAGACAAGGATAACGAGGTTTGCGCTTTTCGTCATTGGTTTCCGACTTTTCCATTTTCTCCTTTGGAGCCTTGTCTGCTTTAGCCTTCTTCTTTCCTTTCTTCTTTCCACCGTTTTTTGGTTTGGCCGTAGATGACTCTACGGCGTGAATGTCGGCGGTAAGTTCAGGAGAAGACTCTCCTGTCGGAGAATCAGGCAAAGTGATAATTGGAGTAGTTGAAGCCTTGGAAGACTTCTTCTTGCTCTTCGTAGTCACGATACCAATCATACCATCAGCGGCATGAGATCCCGAAGGAGCAGCAGCGATTTGGTTTGACTTTGGAAGATCCGGAATTTTCTCGTGTAACGTACCCGACTGAGTGTAAACTAAGTCAAGGTATTGTGCCTGAGCAATGACTTGCTCCTCAGTAACTACTCCGGCCTTAGCTACATCTTCAGTAATTCTTGGTAATAATGATTTGACAAACCATTCAGCTAAGATTTGGTCCGGGATAAAAACTTTCACTAATCTCCTTCGACGTCTCCACTCATGGATGTGATCAGAAATGTACGTGGATGTCGATTGTTTTAGCGAAGTTAATAATTCTGTACCATTATCGTATCTGACTGGTAACTGAAAATGAGTTAAGAACGAGGTAGCTAACTGGCTAAAGTTGTAAAAAGAGGCCCGTGGTAACTCAATGTACCACTTGGCTGCGAGACCAATGAGTGTACGCTGGAAAAGACGTAAGCGGATGGAATCATCTGAGATGGAATTTGAAGCACACCAGAGGTGGTAAGTCATCACGTGATTAGACGGATCCTCTCCAGACTTACCTTCGAACTTGGGTATATCGCTGGGCAACTTATTTGGCATTGGCGGCCAGAACTGAAGATATTGAATTGGATCGTTCGTTAGGCGCGTCAAGTCGGGTAAATCTAAAGTTGCAATAAACGGTAACTGCCGGTTAGGATCTCTAAAACTCTGAGTCACAATACCAGCCCCAGGAGGAGGATATCCAGGATAACTAGGAACAGGAGTCGCATTTGGGATATTATATCCTCCTGGAAAACCAGGATTAACCGGACCGTACTGGGGTTGCTGAGGTTGTTGATAAGTGTACCCAGGATACGGTTGATACTGGTAAACCGGTTGTTGGGCAGCTTGCCCAGGTTGATACTGTCCCTGGTACGGAGGTTGAACAAATTGAGGTTGAGTAGTAACAACCGTACTTGTACCAGGTTGGCCTGCAGGCATCTGGACTGTGGTTTGAACCGTAGGTCCAGACAACGGTACAGATGTCTGAGGAGTGGTTACAGGGACAGTAGAAACCGGAGCTGCCGATACTCCAGAAGTAAGCATGGTAGATGAAGCGGTAGTTGCTGCAGCCGTGTGAGGTGGAGTACCAGGTGCAATTGGCGGCTGAGTAACTACTGAAGTTACAGGGGTCTGAACACTTGACTGGACAGGTTGCGGTTGCTGGGGTGGACCAGGAACTACAGGTTGTCCTGCTTGAGGTACCGACTGTATACTTGGTTGCGACATCTGTTGACCCTGTGACGGATCCCATGTTAACATTCCAGGGTATTGACTCGTAACAGGTTGAGGATACTGAGATCCATAGCCGTATTGAGGATAGGGTTGATAATTGTAAGGTGCAGTCCCATATGATTGCCCTTGAGGTGGTTGATAACCTTGACCAGGGTATTGACCCGTAGGTTGATAACCTTGAGGTAAATACGAGTACTGGGGTTGACCTTGACCTTGAGGTTGGTATCCTTGAGGTTGATACCCTTGGGGTTGATACCCTTGGGGTTGCCATCCTTGAGGTTGCCATCCTTGAGGTTGATATTGATACTGAGGTTGACTTTGGGGTACATATTGAGGCTGGGGTTGATACCCTTGGGGTTGATACCCTTGAGGTTGCCCCCCAGACACGAATGAAGTACCTTGAGGTTGCCCCCCAGGCATTAACGAAGGTTGCCCCCCAGGCGGTAATTGGCCACCTTGAGGTTGGTTAATGGGAGTTGAACCTGACATCATATAAACATCACCTATACTCAATGGTACATTACCACTGTTTCCAACTAATAACCCATGATCAATGGGTTGAGGAGATGCTCCCGCAAAGGTACCAGAAAGTGATTGATACCCAGTAGGAACAGAAGGACCGCCATGTAAAAATGATTCAGGACTTTGCGTAAACACAGATGACTGACCAGACATATTTACAGGAGTATGAATTCCTCTAGTGGAAAAGGAGTACGAGGTGTAGAAAAACCTACTGAGTTGTCTAAAAAATTGGTTAATGCAAGGTACCAAGGTTCACTTCTAGGAGGACTGTAAAAGATGGATTCACGCTCCCTTAGATCAAGGGTAATTAGATCTTCAGAATCAGAAACGCCTATTTCTTCCTCTGGAACAAGTTCTTCTATAGCAATTAATCCAACAGGAAGATTTTCGGTGATAATTCTTTCTATTCTTGGTGAATCAGGAACACTAGGAGTTGGAGTAACAGGTTCGGAAATTTCAGGTTCTTCGCCTGTTTCACTGGCAGATGAAAAACTACCAGCAAGCTCGGAAACTGTAACAGCTTCGGGATTGTAACTTGTTTCTAAACTTTGGTAATCTGGATGGACTACCAAGGAAGATTCTCCTTCTTCAGGTGAACCTACTCTACTGTCACTAGGAGGAGTTACAAGGACCTTTAAACCTTCTAAAATACTGGGGTCGTCTCGAGGAGGTGAACCCCTAAGTTCACGGGATCTTCTCAACAATTCGGCCACAGAAACAACTTCAGGAGACTGGCCCGCAATTCGACAGGACCTTCTCGGTAATTCCGCCACAATTAAAGATTTTTAACTACAACACACGAAAACAAAGTAAAAATTTCAAATCAAACCACCTAAAGTCTTCTAAAGAACCAAACAAATTTGAAGCACACGCCTAAAGAATCTAAAGCGTCAAAGCACACACAAACAGTATCTTCCGGACCAAAAGCGCTAGTTGGTGATTAGGTCCAACCTCGCAGGATTCAGTACAGAAATGGCGGGTGGAACAGTTACGCCGACAACCTGCTTAATGAATAGACTGGACCAAGTTCCTCCACTTTAACCGTCTCGAAGTGAAGCGAACCCCCCAGAAAATCCAAGTGAGTATAGCCGACGTCTGCTCCAGGTACAGTGGGACCTTCCCTCCACCGTCACCTTGGGTAGAATCCTAGATATTATGGCCACTAAGGTTACCAATCACAACAATTACACCTGGGGGAACAGTCTAAACTCCGACAGCACGCAAGGGCAGAGTAACAAGCTCAATCCCCTTACCGGCTCCTTGACAGTAATCCAAGGTTTACCGATAAGTGACCCCTGGCTCCTCGACAATGGTTAATCCGAGGTTTACCGTTTGTAATACGTACTGTCTGGCGTCGTTCCCAACGAGGGAGGAATGATCCCCTCACTGGTTCGGACACGAGCTCGTGCTTCTCCTTTAAGAGGAGCTTTCCCAGAATGTAACTGAAACAATTGGATTTATTCTACTCAAGATAGACTATCTGTTTGGTTTTATAGTCTTGGAGAGTTAAGTACTCACCTACTCCAAGACCCTAGCCTAAGCTATGTTGGTGCTTTAGAGCCCTAGAAAATAAAAATTACTAGATTGATTTTAATTTAAGCGTTACTTTTAAGGTTGTTTCTTAAGTCAAAAGGTGATGGAAGTGAAACTAGTGGTGTGTTGACTCGACTCGAAACCACTACAAAATGCACCTAGGATGATTTATCCACTACTTTGCTTTTTCGATGAATTGTTTTAACTAAAAAGTTGAGAGAATGCAATCTTTATAAAAGCAACTTCTTAATTGAAGACAATCAAAGAAACAATTCGTTTTTCTTTTCCAAGCATAAAAACATAACCTCTCTTTACATGCACGAAAAAACTCTTTTCTTCTTTCAAAACAAAAAGCTACTTGAAACAAGACTTTTTAAAGAAGATATTTTTCTTTTAATAAAGCAAACAAATCTAACGTAACCAAAAAAGCAATCTTAACGACTATTAAAATCTATGAAAATCCACTCATAAGCAAACTAAAGGCAAATTTATTCTAAGCAAGTTTAATGAGGCCAAAACTAACAATGATTATTCTAAGGTGTTTTACTTGATCACAATCAAATCAAGGACTAGCTTATTGCAGAACCAAAAACTAGCCAAAACAAAACTCTAATCTTTTTGTTCTTTTTGTAAAATGGAAATCAATACTTTATAAACAAGCAATTCGAAATTTGACCCAAAACAACTTAAATGGCAAGCTGCTCATACAAGGAGACTTTACGACAGGCCCGACTTCTAAGAAGGTTGACTAACCAGAGAGATCTAAGGTTGGACAACTTTCTACTATCAAAGTCACTACAAAACCTATCCAAAAATCAAACCCTAGGTCTAAACTTCGTTGAAAACCACTAAAACACTCAAAGCTCACAAAACAAGTTCAGGTGAAAATTCTTGACAGGGTACTAAAGGATCTGGGCAGAAAACACTAAGGAAAAACAAAATCTAAAAGCAATTTAAAGCAAAAATGGAATTTTCTTGAATTTTACAGGAAGACGCAGGCCACCCATTGTCACAGGTGCGGGCCCGCTCTGTGCAGACGGCAACAGCGCGTCCAAAGACGCACTGTGCAGTACTCAGAGGGTGCGTCCTTCTGGAAAAAGGAAGAAAAACCAAATCTAACTAAATCTAAAGCTAAGCCACCCAAATACTAATTCTCACAGTCAAAAACCAGAAAATAAAAATGATTTTCTCAAAGAAAAGTTCATATAAAGGAAAAGACTCTCTCATTAATGGATTCCCCAGCGGAGTCGCCAATTTGTCACACGGAATTTGTCAAGGGTGCAGACACGACTGACCTTCCTAGAAGTCTAAGACATTCTAATGACAAACAAGACAAAATGGAGTGATCTTTCTCTAAATACACCTTTTACAACATGAAGATTACAAGTGTTTAGGCTTACCTTATTCCAAAACGCTGTTGTTGTAGTTTGTCCTTGCCAATCCGGATGAGCTCCTCCTTCAAGTCAATTCCTGCAACCACAAACAATCAAACAATTACCAAGCACTTGCATTTCATATAATAAAACATATATTCAACATGCAGACCAAGGAACACATGAAATAACTCATTAACACAAGCTATTGAGAAAAATAAACCAGTTTGTATTAATAACGAAACAAAGAAACTCTTACAACCTAGCCTTGGTGTTGTGCAAGTTCCTCCCAGGGTCCATCAAGGGTTTTCCTCTACTTTGACAAAGCTCACCCACTTCCAAGTAGAATCAAATGAAGACAATCTCTCCTCACAAAGGCTCTAATGGAAGACCTAAATCCTGCAGCATTTACCCAAAGAAAATGTATAGCTCCAACCTCCCCTCCTTCTGGCTCAATGTCTTTATTTATAGTGCTGTAAAGAGGTTATTCAGGTCCACCATCAATGGGATCATCCCCCTCTATGGGTGGGATAGCTCCTTTATTGATGGGATAAGTTCCCTCTTAATAGAGATACATGAACCAACTGGAGGCGCATCCATTTCATCAAACCGACCTCTAGAATGTTCTAGAAGTAACCACAAGTAACTTTTTCAAGATAAAACTTGCGCATTTTGCCTTTTACAGAAGGACGCACCTGTCCCTTTACATACAGAGCGTCCATGGACGCAGCTTTTGTGAACATGGTCAGCGTCCCCGCAGGTAAGGCTAGAGAGAACCTGCGACCCCAGAGATAAACATAGTTTTTACAAGACTTTCTCTCTTCTTTGAGTTTGAGATGGATAACAGAGGCATGAGACTTGCCTAAAAGGGGTAGCATGACTGTTGATTTGAGTCATACTAACTGTAAGTAGTCAAGGTGACATTTTTTAGTGTAACAGAGAAACTACGAGGTTTTTGGATTATTGTTTTTTATTATTACTGGAGTCATTAAATGTTTTGGTTCTATGCTTTTTACATTGTATTACTATGCCTATTGATGGCACTCAAAGTAGAAACATGCTTAACTAGTAAAAATATGATTAAATTCAAGAATTTAAAAAATGTTAAAGTTGTGGTTTCAATAATGTCATGACTAGTGTGGAAATTTGTAAAAAACATTATTGTCTATTATATAGCTCTCTAGCCGAGGCTAAGAAGAAAAATTTAAAAATATTTATTACACTTATGTGGAGATTTGCAAAGTTTTCATTGTGTGGAAAGCTCCCCACAAGAAAAACTTCTCACATTGCTTTACATGCAAAGCTCTACACACTTCTTAAAATATTTAAACACAAGGTGTTAACAAATATTTAAGTTTACATGCCTTCCTTTAAAAAAAAAAGAACAAAAATCAATGCCATGTGTTCCTAAATGGTTAATTGTACATGACTTAAAATAAATGAGCTTCACATTATGGAGAAGAACTTAATTTAATAACAAAAACTTATTTTGTCATCATTATGCTCAAACACCTTTTCATTTTTAAGATTTCATTGTTATAATCAACCTTCTAATTACTAAATTTAATATCATTAAGTGATGACATGATTTTGAATGTTCACTTTCAATTAATAATTTAATATATTATAATAGAAATGATTTATGAGATGATGAAGATCCATTTGAAAAAATAATGAGAGATACAACAAGGAAATACCAGTCTCGTATTTGGCTCCCAAGCCCACACTAAGAACTAAACCTTAAAAATACTTGTGGGACTATGGAGGGAGTCCATTGTGTGGATCTCCACACTATGCAAAATTTGTCAATAATAAAATAACCATTGGTCTTGTGTGGGATTGCGAAGAAAGTTTTCAAGCACAAAGGAGAGCAACCTAGGCACGCTCGCATGAAGGCAAGCCACCAGTGTCCCTATAGGAATGGTTGTGTGCACAATTCTATGATAGGTGAGTGAGTTGGAGCATCAAGTGACATGATCGTGTGACACGCATAAAAGGCGGAAAAGGCAAATCAGGCTAAGGCTAAGGCACTGATGATACATGCATGACTGGTGCGGGGTGAGTGAGATGTGTGATGGGCATTAACCGAGCAACATCAGTAGTAGTTGGGCACAATGTGCAGGGAAATAAAAAGGAATGCGCTGAGAGAGATGTGCGTTGGAAGCTAATTGGGCAAGATGTTTGATGGGTGAAATGGGTGTGGGTGAGATCAACGAAATGAGCAGTGGGGTAGCTTGTGATACATGATGATGTTGAGAAATGGAAACAAGAATTATAGTATAATTTGTCCTTGAATTAAATTGTGAATTAAAATAGAATTCTTTTCTCATAGCAATTTGAAAATAATTAATTAAGTTTAATTAACTTAATTAATTTATGAAATTCGATTTGGAAGTCTTTTAGAAGCCATGTATATGTTCTCCCTAACTTATAGGAGTTAAGGATGAGTTACAAATGAGTTGTAATTAGTTAACTCGGTTTATTGAGTTAAGTCCTCCTAAATTAGTTCCAATTAGTTTCAGAAACTAATAGTGAGTAAACAGTTAGTTGGAGACACTAGTAACCTAATTAGTTCTACTCTAGTTAACTGAAGATTCCACCATTGCAAACTCATGCATGTTGATTCTGAAAAAGACCCAGTTGAGACTAGAGTGCAAGGACAGTGTACTATTTGTTTTAGTTTTTTATGAGTTGCAATATAATGCATGCAATCAGGAAATTATCCTTGAGGGATTGCATTATTTTTAGAGGCTATATTTCCCTTTAAATACAAGCTATCCTTCATAAGAATTACACAATGGAATAGAAACTTGGAGAGCTTGTGAAGAGGTTAAGCTTTGGCCTTGAGCTTGCTTATGAGTTGGAGATTGAATTTGTTGAGTATTGGGATTGTTCTAGAGAGAAAAAGCATTGTAATTTCATCTTCATTTTCACGATTAATACAAAATAGATAATGGGGTTTTGAGTTGTGGCCTTCCAAGAATATTTATTGTGTTATGTGCCTTTGATTCTCTTCCTCTATTAATTATTGTTTTCTCGATGTTTATGGACTTCTGCAGTAAAGAGCAGAAGTATATTATTGTCTCTTGTTTTAGTATATTACATGAGTTTGTGAATCTATAGTTTTTTCTACATGGTATCAGAGTAAGATTCTTTTTTGCACCAAGAGTTTGCAGAGACGTTTTGAGAATTTCTGTGAAACATTTTCATAAAAAAATTGCATATTTGGGTTCCTTGGGAAATGATACCCAAATTGAAAAAAATAATTAGCCGAATCAGAGTTCGGATGAGGGAGATTTCAAAGTTTTGAGTTTTTGGGTTACACGTGAAAGTCGAATTTGCATACATATTTAAGATCCAAAGATGGTGTTCCATGGGTTAAGGCTTGAGAATGCCTTGGAAGGCAGCTCAAATTTTATATCTTGGAGGGGTACGATGGAGGTTGTGCTAGAAGATAATGGCTTGAAGGAATTCATTGATCAAGAAGTCCCCAAGCCAGCAACTACGGATGCACAGAGCTTAGCCGAATGGAAGATGTTTGTGGCGAAGGCAAGGCCGATAATCCTTGAGGGTGTTTGTACCACATTGTCTCGAGTCTCCGTGGAAAGGAAACTCCGCATGTTATGGGGGAAAATTTGATGGAATTGTATCAAAATAACAATGATCAAAGGAAGTTGGCACTGAAGGATAAACTTCGTAAAATCAGGATGGAGAAAGGCACGATGATTCCAAAGTACTTGAACAAGTTCACTCAATGTTGGGATGAACTTGGAAGTGTTGGAATCATAGTTTCCGAGGAGGATATGGTGAGCCTTTCTCTTCTTGGAATCCCAAAGAGTTGGCATAGTTATTAGGACTCTACCAATGGTCGGGAGAAGCTGCCAGATTGGGAACGAATATGGTTAGATTTGAAGCAAGATGAGATCAGGAGGAACACCAAGGATGGATCTTCATCAAAGACTAATTGAAGAGAATTGTGCCTTAGTGATGAAGGAACATAAGGGGAAAGTTAAAATCTCTCGTTCCAATTAAGATTCTTATCATGGAGGTAAGAAGACGGACATGTCGAAAGTTAAATGTTTCCATTGTCACAAGATGGGACATTTTGTGACAAATTTTCCATTGAAGAATTCTAAGGAGAAGTCCTCAGGAGGAGCGGAGAGTGAGGCTTTGGCCTCCCAATTCGAATTTGAAGTTTCCCTCATTGCATGAATGGTGTCTTCAATGATGGGAAGTGTCTCATACTTAGACAATGGAACTTCTTTCCACATGACTAGTGACAAAGAGTTATTCAGTGCACTCGAGGAGAAATATCTCAAAATTCATATCAAGATGGGTGATGACAGTAAGTATAATGTTACTGGTGTGGGCACTATTACTTTTCAGAGGGAGCATGTGGCTCCACTCACCTTAAATAATTTTATGAATGTACCTGGACTAACTTGGTATATGTTGCCATGATTGAGGATAGAGGCTACGATGTGATCTTTTTGAAAGTAAATGTGTTCCTTCGACACATAACCACGGTTCAAGTGAGGAATATAGGGATTCGAGTTGAGAATCTCTATAAGATAGAGGTAGAGGATTGTGTTTCTTTGAGCTCAAAAGTGGAAAAGATGTTGAACCAAGACGTTGGTGAGTTGTGCCACAAGAAATTGGGCCACTTGCATCATGGGGCTTTGAAGATATTGCAGTAAATCTCTACCGGTCTTCCCAAAGGTACGCTTGAGCAAGTTGATACATGCAAGGGTTGTACTTTGGGAAAATACACCAAGTCTTCCTTTGGAGATAGAGACAGTTGAGCAGAGTCTATTGTGGAGAGAGTGCATTCAGATGTGTGTGGACCATTCCCAACAGTATCCATGGCCAAACAAAGGTATTATGTTATATTTGTAGATGACTATTATCGTAAATGTTGGATATTTTTCATGCAAAGAAACGATCACACATTCAAAAAGTTTTGTGAATTCAAAGCATTGGTCGAGAAATAGTTAGGTAAGAAGGTTAAAGCTCTACAGAGTGATAATGGTGGATAATATGTCTCTAATGAGTTTAGAAACTTCTATGCAGCAGAAGGGATTAAACGAGATTTGACGGCACCTCATAACCCTCAACAGAATCGGGTTGCTAAGAGGAAGAACAAGAGCATAGTAGGGGAAGCAAGGGAAATGTTGCATGATCAGGGCCTACCACTACACTTATGGGCTGAGGCATGAAACACAACGGTTTATGTTCAGAATTGTAGCCCACATCGAATACATGAGAGTAAAACACCAGAGGAAGCTTATTCCAATAAGAGGCCAGATGTAAGTCACTTCAAGATTTTTGGGTCATTAGTTTATTTCCATGTGACCAAAGATGCATGAAGGAATATTGAGCCAACAACAAAGTCGTGGATCTTGTTGGGGTACACTGATACTCCCCAAATCTATCGGGTGCACAAGCAAACCATTCGGATGACCGTGGTTTGCAGGGATGTCAAGTTTGATGAGGAGAAGGCCATGCGAGTATCCCTTGAGAGGGAGCTTGAGATACATGTGGAGGAGGAACTTTTAGTTTCTAAGGTTGAGGAGCCTTAGATTGATGTGGAGAAGCCACATGCAAAGGTTCCAAGAGTGGAGACATCCACTCAGGAAGAGTCTTCCAGAGAGGGAGAAAGCGCACTAGGGAGGCTGAGAGATTGTTGGATGATGCACGGGAGAATGTGGGAGCACCCTCTTCTCAGCGCAATAGAGTAGGTCACCAGAGAGGTACACTAGATACATGGAACTTATGTGTGCATGTGTTGTGACAAAGCCATCTTCCTTTCAGAAAGCAGCGCAGCAGCCAGTTTGGGTTGATACGATGGTGGAGGGGTATGACTCCATAGTTCAAAACAGTGTCTAGGATGTGATCCCAAGACTGGAGGACAAGTCAGTTGTGAGCTCCCGTTGGCTTTACAAGGTAAAGCAAGCTATAGATGGTAGTGTTGAGAAACATTAGGCCAGATTTGTGGCCCGTGGATTTTCACAGGTAGAGGGGATTGACTATGATGAGACCTTTTCTCCTGTTGCAAGGTACTCATCTATCAGTTCTATTTTGGCACTATCTGCACATATGGGTTGGAGTATCCATCAAATGGATGTGAAGACTGACTTCCTCAATGGCATGATTGAGGAAGAGGTGTACATAGAGTAGCCTGAAGATTTTGAAAACTTGGACCATGAGTCACATGTGTGCCAACTGAAGAGAGCGTTGTATGGGTTGAAGGAATTACCTCGTGCCTGGTACAATAGGATAGATAGCTACTTCACTAGGTTGGGCTTCACAAAGAGTTAAGGAGATGTGAACCTATATCACATAGTGGTGGAAGGTAAGCTTTTGATCATTGTACTTTATGTAGATGATCTCATACTAACAAGTGATGAGAAGTTCATCAAATCTTGCAAGGAGGACCTTGTAAGATAGTTTGAGATGAAGGAAATGGGGCCCATGCATTTCTTTCTTGGCTTGGAGGTATGGTAGTGAGATGGGGACTTGTTTGTTTCTTAAGGAAAATATGCCAATGAGATACTTAGGAGATTCCGCATGGAGAGCAGTGAACCCATGGAGACTCCACTAACTGGTAACTAGAGGAATGAGGATGCTACTTCAGGGGAAGTAGTGGAAGCTATTGTTTAAAGACACCTTGTGGGTTCAATCATGTATTTGGTGAACACTTGTCCAGATATGTGTTATGTAGTTAAACATGTTAGTCAAGTGATGGTTAGGCCTACCAAGTTGTATTGGAAGGCATCAAAGCATGTATTGAGATACCTCAGAGGCACTACTCAATTTGGGTTGTGGTATAGATGGACAGAGAGAGTGAAGCTTCAATCCTTCACTGATGCAAATTGGGTGGGGAATCCATCTGACACGAAGAGCACATCAGGAGGGATCTTTAGTATTGGGTCAGTTGCAGTTTCTTGGTACAACAAGAGATAGAGATCGGTTGCACTCAGTTTGGCACATGTAGAGTACATGGATACAATTCAAGAAGCATGTGAGGCTATTTGGATGAGGAAGATCCCAGTTGGTTCTTTTGGATAGCAGATGGATCCGACAGTGATTTATTGTGATAATCAGAGTTGTATCAAACTCTTTGAAATTCCAGTTTTTCATGATCGGTCCAAACATGTAGATATCGAGTATCATCATCTCAAAGATTGTGTATTGAGGTGAATCATGTTGTTAGATTACATTCCCATGGAGGAGTAAGACGCTGACATCTTGAGAAATGCATTGCCAAGATGTAAATTTGAGTTTCACAGAGACACGATTGAGGTAGTGGATAATCTCTTTCTTGTTGAGAGGGAGTGTTGAGAAATGGAAACAAGAAATTCCAATTTAATTTGTCCCTGAATTAAACTGTGAATTAAAATAAAATTATTTTCTCATAGAAATTTGAAAATAATTAATTAATTTTAATTAACCTAAATAATTTAGGAAATCCAAATTGGAAGTCTTTTAGAATACATGTATATGTTCTCCCTAGCTTATAGGAGTTAAGGATGAGTTATGAATGAGTTGTAATTAGTTAACTCAGTTTATTTAGTTAAGTCCAGTTAAATTAGTTCCAATGAGTTTCAGGAACTAATAGTGAGTAAATAGTGAGTTGGGACACTAGTGACCTAATTAGTGCTACTCTAGTTAACTGAAGATTACACCATCAGAAACTCATGCATGTTGATTCTGAGAAAGACCCAGTTGAGACTAGAGTGCAAGGAAAATGTACTATTTGTTTTAGATTTTTTTGAGTTTCACTCATAGTGAATGAAATCAAGAATTGATCCTTGAGGGATTGCGCTATTTTTAGAGGCTATATTTCCCTTTAAATACAAGATATCATTCATAGGAATTACACATTGCAATAGAAACTTGGAAAGCTTGTGAAGAGGATAATATTTGGCCTTGAGTTTTCTTATGAGTTGGAGATTGAATTTTCTAAGTGTTGGGATTATTCTAAAGAGAACAATCATTGTAATTTCATCTTGATTTTCTGGATTAATACACAAAAAATAATGGGGTTTTGAGTTGTGGCTTTCCCGAGATATTTATTATGTTATGTGCCTTTGATTCTCTTCCTCTATTGATTATTGTTTTCTCGATGTTTATGGGCTTTTGTTGTTAAGAGTAGAAGTAGATTCTTGTCTCTTGTTTTAGTAGATTATATGAGATTGTGAATCTACATATTTTTCTACACCCGCACAATGGTAGGATGCTAGGGTACCTAACAGGGCATTGTGCATTGAGCATGTTATGCGGAATCTATGACTATAGATAGAAGTATCTTCCCTAGGCCTCGTGGACTGGCCTAAAACAATAGAAAGAAAAAGGGGCTAATTTTTTCCTTAAAGTAAATATATAATTGGATGAAGCCTACCTAGAATATGTTGTATGCTTCACTCCTTCCTTGGCCTGAATTCTCCAATCCTAGCTCTAATCACTATTATTAGAACCTACAAAGTTAGATAACACAAGCCAATGATCCATGGAATTTATGTAGCATCATCTAATCATTTTATTCATTAGATCAACATGGTATTAAAATATATGAAACCATAACATCATATATAGGAAAACAAAGAACTCTTTGCATTAATAGAAATGGAGTGAGTTATAACCAAAAATAGGTGTTGATATCATAGAAGATCTCCTCCAAGTTGACTTGTACTTTCCTTGTCACAAAGTGCACCTTTAATCACCTTAATGCATGGAAATATATCTCGCACATCAAATGCATAAGTGTAGAATCACTCTCCAAAAGCCAACCCCTTGCCTATGGATGGCAGTAAATATATACGTGAAGGAGGTAGTTAATGAATTGTTATCCTTTTACCAATATGGGTTTGAGATCCACTCTTGATGGGAGGATGAGCTCAAGGGATAAGGCATGAAAAATCTAAGGTAGTAAAGGATAGGATTTTAGACTTTTATGCGAGGTAAATGGTTACAACAAATCCTAGAAGCTTCTAGAAGAGGTAGCTTTCGGATTATCTCTTTTTCCTAAATTTCTAGAATCAGTGCACACCAACGCTAATCAACCTATTAGTGATCATCATAGGTGTAGAGTAGGGAAACCTGGTAGTGAATGCTATCTAGTAAGAGACTAGAGTGTGTTGGTCCTTAAAATGACTAAAACAAGGTGTTTTCAAGCAAAAAATTAGGGTTTAGAATGAGTTATTCTTAGGTATTTGTGCAAGGATCATGAAAATGAGGTGAAAGGATGTTGATTGATCAAGTTGAATTCCTATTGACAATATGTGACAAAATGGCCTATAACAAATTTCCTCCTACAGCAAAAGGTCATAAATGATAGCTAATGACTAAAGTTCTTTACCTTGTGACAAGTTGGGATCAAGAAAAACCAACGAGATCATCATATGTTACAATAAATTTACATCATGACATATTTGTTGAGGGAATCATACCCAAACTCAGCACATAAGCTAACATTACATGTAAAATGATCAAAAGGCACATCCATGGATGAATAATGGTGGACCCATGACTAGATGAATGCAAGTATGATCATAGCCATCATACATTCTAATATTGTACTACTCCTGAAATTGTAGCTCGGATGGATAAAACTAGATTCATGGTCTTCTATCTCGTTCACATGACCAATCAATGTACAAGTCTAACCATGTGAATTAGTGAGCTTGGGTTAAACATCGTAGACACCATCTGATTACCAGCCAATGATGTAAGTAATTAACGAATAAGATAGAAACCACCGATGATGTTAATGGCTCTCAAGGTACTCTAGTACAATATTTATGGTGTGAATAAATGATTTGATGTCGAACACCATACAAAACCTTTCAGTTGAAGGCCAGTGATGAAAACATGTTGTTGAGAGTGAGGAAACTTGCCATTGATGTATGCAAGCACCAAGGTACCAAGGGGTGTTTCTAAGTCAACTTCCTGGATAATGAGATGATTTCAACATGAAGTGACCCATCGTAGGAGGTCCTTGGTGTATACTCCATCAATGACACGAAAAAAGTATGATGATTTGATACATAATGTTTAGAATGGTGTTGATACGAAATTGGATAAGGAAACGCAGACATGGAATGAAGCCTCAAGAGTATTGTAGCAAATATTAATTGGATGACTTCTCTTAAGCACAATGGCGACATTGAAATGGAGATGGAAGCGTTGGCAAAAAACCAAAGTCAGAGGCTTTGAAATGGTATGATAAACCAAAATACAAGCATATGTCCCAACCCAACAGCCATAGAGATGAATTGGAAGAGTGTCGTGCTTAAGAGTGACTCACTGCCATTAACAAATGGAGTACCCTATTTTTCCAATTTCCCTAACCATACTAGTGAGTAGCTCTTTATTTTTTAACAAGATTAAGGAGGATAACATATGCTTGATCTGTAAGTTCATTCTTTGGATGAAGCCCTGTGAGAATATTTAATGAACCCAAAGAAGGAGTGGTTCAGTCCTGTCATATACAACGAGTTCGTCATTGTTTCAATGTTTTAACGAGTCTAGCAAAGGTATAACTCAACATCTTTTTCGTGTTTAGAGAGTTTGAAAAAGACACGGAAAAGCAAACTCTAAATGTTCCTTTTTGTAGATAGTCCTTTAGGTCAGAAAAGGCAAAAAATAATACCCAAGAGAACTTATTAGTCATTTTCGACTAAGGTATTATGTTTTCGTAAGTAGTCTATCTTGGTCTGAAAAATTCCTAAATTTATACTCAGTAGACATATTTTCATTTACTTTAATGAGTTCGAAAAGACAAATGCTCGACAATATTTTCATATTTTGGGAGCTTGTAAAGAGCTGAAAGAGGACTCCAAAGGGTTCCTTTTTTGTAGGTTTACAGAGCCTGAAAAAGGGGATAAAAGTGTGCTCCTCAATCAAAATAATTTGTTTAAAACATGACAAAATATGTCAAATAGTTTTCGACCTACTCAAAACATCACGAAAAGAATTAAAAATACTTGTTTCATGGTAAAAATGGGTTGTTACTAAGTCAAAACATTAAACAAGAATAAAATAATGGAAGAAACAACCATAAATATTCAAAATGACTATTCACATTTACCTTCAACAGTGAGAATTCTAAGTAGTTTTTTCTGTTGATCTTCTGTTGGTGATTGTGCTCAATCGGTGGGTTGTTTCAACTCTTGTCACTTCCAAGTAAGAGCTAAGACCTTTATGTTTCAATTCATGGTTCCTTTTTTGTGATTTCATGCAAGTTTTAGGCATTTTTGAGGTCCCTGGGCTTCAAAAAACTCACCTTAATACCAACACAGGGCCAGATAGTCGAAAGGTGTCTTGCACCTAAGTGAGGTATACTGCAGAGAGGGGTGCAATGCACTGTCTCTCCTCTTGGGTGTGCTTTGGGCACAAATCCAAAATTTGTTTTCTAGTTTGCCTTCAAAAACGTTGAGTTTTGTTGCATGGAAAGGGTCCTAATGAGTCTCTTCTTGATGTTTCAGGTATTCATTAGCACCAAATTTCTTTTAGATAGAGAGAAAGAGAACATGAAGAACATGATTTAAATGCAACTAATGATCCATCTACCATCCAGGCACTAAAAGATTGTGGATTGTTGAAATTCTTCTACCTTTCTGGTATAAGGCAATAGATGGAATTACTAGCATATCTTGTTCATGCATGGAATGTGCAAGCACATGCATTCAGATTTAGGGAACATTTGCTCGAGATAACAATAGAGGAAATATATTTTCTGACCGGTTTATCCACGAGAGGTGCCCCTATCTCTCTCCTAAGTGAAAGAAGGTGTGGAGAACTCATGAAATATTATATCACTACTTATTATGTTAGGTCCCTATAATACTAGTGACTCCCCCATTACTATTTTCATTGTAGCCCTTATTGTTATTATTGTGCCCCTATTGTCCCCATATTATTATTAGTGTGCCCCATAGAAACCAACTATCATTATTTTTGTGCCCTTATGTTATTACTGTTATGTCGGCTTGATTATATTGTGACCCCTTAGACTCTTATATATAGAAGGGAGGTTTAGTCATTTGTATCATTGAAGAATTATTCATTTGTGTAATGTAAAGGAGGTTTCCCCCTCAAAGAGGCTGAATTCTAAGGTGTTGATCTATCTTTTCTATCTTTTTGTGAGCTGGTTTCATAACAGTTGATATGAGAGCTTCCGATTCTAGTATTTCACTACTCCAAAGAGGTCATCGTGGAATTTTCGATATAAATTTTTTTTATGATGTTTCATAAGCTAAAACAAAACCACATTTGAGCTTAACTCGATTTGAACTTTGGGTCCAAAGTCATAGCTTTTCTCACTATATTTTCGGAGATATGATCTGAGGAAGTTAGGGTTTTTGCAGACTCCCGAATTACATTCCAAATAGGTGACTTGGTGAAACTTGTCATAACTTTTGTTCTAAGCATCATATTGAAATTTCATAAGAATCTTCAGAAAGAGGATGGCCTGTAGTTTTCTCTATATCGGTTTTAGGTACTAAGGTCGAAAAAGTGACACGTGGCACTTTGTATAGGTTCGCTCTACAGAACTAGTCTATAATCAGGTCACCGCAGGAGATTTGGCTTAACGCTTCCTTGGAGAATCCAATATTGATCTGACTTGTGGGTTTAGAAAGAGGACTCAAAGGGCTAGTACAAAGTGCGATGTCAAATATTTGAGATCTTCGGTTCAAAGATACAATAGATTCAATATCGAGCTCTTACAAAGTGAAAAAAGGTGTGTACTCTTTTTTAAATTTGCATAAGATTGGTTTGAAAAATTAGTTTGAAGGAATTCAAAGGGAATAGTGAATAATTATTAGCGTTAATTGATGCCCCAAAGAAAGAAAATGGAAACACTTTGTAAGAAACCTGAAATCTCTAGCATGAATCATGAAGAAGAGGAAGACATGCAACATGATATATCAAATTAAAAGACCAAGTACAACGAATTTCACTCTCACAAAAGGTAACTGAAGCCAAGATGAATGGCGTGGAAGCTAATATGGATGGCATGGAAACTAAGATGAATGGCTTGGATGCTAAGATGGAAGAATCGAAGATAAATTTGAATAAGTTTCTACAAGAAATGGTTACTAATTGTGAAAGGGTAGTAAAAGAAACTCATGATGAGAACAAAAGAAATGTTAATCATGATTTCACAGACTCTAATGTTGGATTGAATACCATCCATGTTCCAAAAATCGATATGAGGAAGTTTTATGGCAAGGATCCTGGAACATGGATACTACATATGGAGCAATTTTTCGATCTCCATAATGTGCAAAACAAGGTATGTATTGCAACTTTATATTTGGAACCAAATCAATTTGTATGGTATCGATGGCTTTTCTCTCGTAAAAAAATTGTCACTTGGGCAATTTTTACAGAAGAAATGATAGCACATTATGAGGATACAAAAAACAACACCTTTTTTAGCCAATTGATAAATCTCAAACAAAAGGGTTCAATGATGGAGCACATTGACGACTTCCAAAAATTGAACACAAGGGTAAAAGATATTCGAGAGGATCATAGGATTGATGTGTTCATAGGGATTTTAAAGGATAATATCCAACATGAGGTTCGCCTTTGGGAACCTGATTCATTGGAGAAGGCATTCAGGTTAGTAGGAAAAATGGAAAGAAAAATTAAGGTAACTAGGAATCCTACCACTCACAACTATAAATATGGAAGTGTTGTTGCCCCTAGCCTTCCACAACCTACAAGGTTGACACCACAACAATTGGAAGAAAAAAAAGAAAAAGGGTTTTGATACAGCTGTGATAGAAAATACACTAAAGGTCATAAGTGTGTTGAGAAGAAATTATTCTACATAGATTGTGAAGAGGAGGAAGAAAAGGGACAAGAAGTGTCAAAAGAAGAGGATATACTCAAGGAAAAAACCCCAGATAAAGAAGAAATGAATCCGACCATATCTTGTAATGCATTGGTTGGAATTTCCACTCCTCAAACTATCAAGATAGAAGGACATATCAAGAAGAAAACGGTAATAGTGTTGATTGATTCGAGAAGTCCCCTAATTTTATTCATTGTAGGATAGCGAAGGAATTGAATTGCTTCCTATATCCAGCACCAGAGTGTCAAGTGATGGTTGCAAGTGGAGGAACCATAAATTTCTCTCGAAAGTGCCATAATATCAAGATATCCATGGGAGAATATGTATTCAATAGCCTAATGCTTTCCATTCCAATGGGTGGTGCTGATGTTGTAATAGGAGACCAATGGCTACAATCCTTAGGTACGATAGCTTTTAATTTTCAAGAATTTTTCATGAAATTTTGTGCAGAAGGAAAGGAAGTTGAATTAAGGGGTATTGCAGGGAAACCGGGAAAGATAATCAACTCTAACGGTATGACAAAGCTTCTAAATAAGGAACAATGAGGCATAATTACACAATTATGTTCACTAGAGGTTCCCACAGTGAAATCATCTATTTCTCCAAATCTCCAAAAAGTCTTGGACAATCATTCCGAGGTATTTGAGACTCCCAAAGGTATCCCACCTATTCGTGATCATGATCATGCTATTTATTTGATTCCAGGAAGTGTTCCTCCAAACATTAGGTTGTACAGATATCCCTATGCCCAAAAGAGTGAAATTGAACGTATGGTTACAGAAACGATAGAGGCTGGTATAATTCAACCTAGTCAAAGTTCTTTCTTTACTCTAGTAGTATTGGTGCACAAGAAGGATGGATCATGGCACATGTTTTCGGACTATAGGGAGCTCAACAAGCTCACTATTAAAGATAAATTTCCCGTTCTTGTGATTGATGAATTATTGGATGAATTGCATGGATCAATTTACTTCACCAAGTTGAATCTTCATTCAAGATATCATCAAATCAGAATGAAGACTAAAGACATTCCGAAAAAAACATTTAGAACTCATGAGGGTCATTATGAATTTTTGGTCATGCATTTTTGCCTTACCAATGAACCTTCTACAATTCAATGTTTGATGATTCAATTTTAAAACCCTTCCTTAGAAAATTTGTGTTAGTATTTTTTGATGATATACTAATCTACAACAAGTCTTGGAAAGATCATGTTCAACATGTTGACAAGGTGCTCAAACTATTGGAGGAGAAACAATTATATGCAAAAATAACCAAATGTTTCTTTGGAGTACAAGAGGTGGAATATCTTGGTCATATTATATCTTATGAAGGTGTTAAGGTAGACCCTAGCAAAATTAAAGCCATTAAGGAATGGAAAATCCCCACATCCATAAAGCATTTGCGAGGATTTCTCGAGTTGTCAGGGTATTATCACAAGTTTGTTAAGAATTATGGGAGAATGGCAGCACCTCTAACAACATTATTGAATAAAGATGCATTTTCATGGACTCTAGAAGAAACAAAGGCCTTCGAACATCTTAAAGAGGCAATGTGCCAAGCACCGATCTTAGCTACGTGGGACTTCACAAAAACCTTTATTGTGGAATGTGATGCTTCAAGAAATGGAATTGGTGTTGTTTCAATGCAAGATGAAAGACCCATGGCTTTCAAAAGTCGTCCAATAAAAGGAAAGTATTTACACAAAGCTATTTATGAGAAGGAAATGTTGGAAATACTACATGCACTTAAGAAATGGAGACCCTACCTAATGGGAAGACACTTCAAGGTAAAAATGGATCATGATAGTCTTAAAAACTTTTTAAAACAAATACTATCCTATGAAGAGAAACAAAAATGGGTCACAAATATGTTGGGTTATGACTTTGAAATAATCTAAAAAAAATGGAAGAGAAATGTTGTGGCAGATGCACTCTCAATAAAGGATGAGGATGTGGAATCATTGTTGTGGGCCATTTCTATTATCTAACCAGATTGGATAAACGAAGCAAGAGATGAATGGAAGAATGACGAAGAAGTGTGGGCACTCATTCAAAAGTTACAACAAGATCCCAATACATCTGATACATTTAGCTGGAAAAATGATTCATTATGGTACAAAGATTGCTTATAACTATGTAAGAATTCCAAACTCAAACAAAATATTCTTATGGAATTTCACACTTCTCCCTTAGGAGGGCACTCAGGATTTTTAAAAGCTTACCACAGGGTTAAGAAGGAATTTTTTTTGGATTGCCTTAAATTGGATATTCAAAAGTTTGTGGCGAAATGTTTGGTTTGCCAACAAAATAAAGTTGAAACAATTAAGACCCCAGGTTTATTACAACCTTTATTCATTCCAAGCCAACATTGGGAGGAGGTTTCAATGGATTTTATCACAGGTTTACCGAAGTCCAAAGGAAAGAGTGTCATCATGGTGTTAGTTGATAGACTTACCAAGTATGCACACGTTTGTGCATTATCGCATCCATTTAAAGCCAGTACAATTTCTACTGCATTTATTGAAACAATTCAAAAGCTACATGGAAACCCAAAGATTATTATAAGCGACAGAGATCCCATTTTCACTGGAAATTTTTGGACAAGATTATTTTCTTGTCTCGGTACTCAATTAGCTCAGAGCTCATCTTATCATCCTCAATCTGATGGGAAAACTGAGATATTAAACAAATGTTTGGAAGGATCCCTTCGTTGCTTTGTATTTGATAAATAGAAACAATGAGTCAAATGGTTGTCTCTGGCTGAATGGTAGTATAACACATCATTCCATACTACAGCAAAAATGACCCCATTTATGGCACTTTATGGATATCATCCATGATTCATCACGTCATATTTAAGAGAAAATTCTAAGGTTCAAGCAATGGAACATCACATTGAGCATCAACAACAAGTTATCCAACTCTTAAAGGATAACCTCACGTTGGCAAAGAATAGAATAAAACAACAGGCAGATCAACATCGCAGGGAAAGAAGTTTTGATGTAGGTGACTGGGTATTCCTACCGCTATAACCATATAAACAAATTTCCCTCAAGTAAGATAAGAAGGATAATAAATTATCACCAAAGTATTATGGTTCATATTGCAAATGATTGTACTATGGTATATAAATTGGAGACTCCTGCAACTTCCTGAGTGCACCCAGTTTTCCATGTTTCATGTTTAAAGAAAATTATAGGTGACAAGCTCCCAGATCAAACAATATTTCCAAAACTTGACGAGGAAGGAAAAATCATATTGGAACCGGAAGCAGTCACAAAAAAAAGAACTCGACAGCTACGAAATCAATCAATTTCGGAGTATCTCATCAAGTGGAAGAACTTATCCACTAAAGATTCCACATGGGAGGATGATAATTTTATATAGAGGCATCCAAAACTACTCAAGCATTAAGGACAATGCTTTTCGAAAGGATAGGGGCATGTTAGGTCCCTATAATACTAGTGATTCCCCCATTACTATTGTCATTGTAGCCCTTATTGTTATTATTGTGCCCCAATTGTCTCCATATTGTTATTAGTGTGCCCCATAGAAACCCACTATTGTTATTGTTGTGCCCTTATGTTATTACTATTATGTCAGATTGATTATATTGTAACCCCTTAGACTCCTATATATAGAAGGGAGGTTTAGTCATTTGTATCATCGAAGAATTGTTCATTTGTGTAATTTAAAGGAGGTTACCCCCTCAAAGAGGCTGAATTATAAGGCGCTAATATATCTTTTCTATCTTTTTGTGAGTTGGTTTCATAACATACTATAGACCTTGATCCAAGCCAACTAGATATGGCAATATCAGCATAAAATATGTAACCCATTTTCCCTTAAGGACAATCTTGTTCATCATTTCCAAATTGAAAAGTAGCTCAACACTTCATGTAGCTAGCTGATCATACATGTAGTACAATGTGGAGTGTTTAAAGCCAAAAGTATTCAACTAGAGTGAGGGAGTGTTGGTCAATATGACAGAACAATTGCCTAAAGCAAGAGAGGGAAAATTTAAAAACTTTGGATACAGTTCCATCTTGGTCTTGTTTACCCTAGAATGGATTCCATTACTACACCCAAAACAGATTACACTCGATCCCATTGATCCGAGGGTACCACAGATGAGGAGGTGGATAGATCATATGTCTCGACATGCAAGTGCATCAGCAATCATTTTCTCACCAACCTTCTTTGGATGGCTATGTAGACAGTTCATTATGATCAATGTTTATATGTGCGTAGGGATGGATTTCTGCGATGACCCTAAGCTCATCCTTCCTAAGGGTGAGCGATGGGATGTCATAGGTAAGATATTTCAACCATTTGAATTTTTGAAACTTTTATGTTTTTTTGTGTTTTTAATGTTTATGAGGCTTAAACTATTGATTTGTTAATGTAGATATTGGGCCTGTTTGACAAATAGGTGCTTCATATCTTCATCGTACAAGATAAAAACCACATGCAGCAGTAGAACTAGCACAGGTTGTTGCAGTAGGATAGGATGCACTATGGGATCTTAATGTAGCCAAGATCCTAACAGAGGTGGTGTGCCACATGGAAGGGTTGAAACATGGGATAGATGAGACCACGATCAACCAGCTTTTGATGTGACTTCAGCAACACACTATTAGGGTGCCTAGCTATATTGGATGGTTACTACACAAGATAGATCATGTAGTGGAATATATATATATATATATCTATATATATATATATATATATATATATATATATATATATATATATATATATATATATATATATATATATATATATATATATATATATATATATATCAATGCTTTCATGTATGCTTTCAATGATGTGATATGTATTGAAACTTATTTACATTCATTTCAAATGTATATCTAAAACATGGTTAGCAATTGCATCTATCAATGTGTTTAGATTTCTAGAAATGTGTTCATATTGTATGAAATTAAAATTTCTTTCTAGAAGATGAACCCTTAAAAACATAGACAATATGGTAGGACTTCTAACCAAATAAACATTAAAAAGTTGTAGTGCCACTAGTTGTGATTCAAGTCTGATGACTAAAAGATGGATACTATCTAAAATAGAATTAGACAGTAGCTCGAAAATTGTGATATACTCAGGGATGTTGTTGGTAGAGCAACCAATACAAATCCCTTGTAGACTCACTAACTCACCATTTGGAGCAAAGATAGCCCACGCTGCGGAGCATAGATTCTGGGTACTATGACTAGCACCATCAGCATAACCAAAATAAGGTTCAAGGGATGTCGACATCTATAAACCAAATGTAAAAGGAATCAATGTAAACCTTAGAAAACCCTAAAGAGACACACCGCAAACATACTCAACACACCTATAGACGGTATGTACATAGTGTTACTATGCATGAGACCAAGCATAGTATTTCTTTAGGTACAATCCATTCCTAGGTTGCACCAGTGGAATTCCTTCAAAATAGACAAGCTCATAGGCCCCTTTCGCAAGAACACGCTTGAAAATAGATGGACCTCGCCACATACGTTGGAAATTTCCTGATCTAAACTTATCATGGTCTTGGTCATATAAAAGAAAAATGTCTCCTTGTGAGAAGACACAAGGCTTGACACTTTTGTCGTATTGTGCCTTGATACATATTTTATGAGCTTCATTAGCTATAGCAACATCACATTGTGTCTCATCTAATCAGGTCAGATGTGAAAGATGTTCCTCTTCTACAAAAGTGGCAGGTAGAAGTTCAACAACTAGTTTCAGTAACAGAATCTCAATTCAATTGGAAGGATTGGTTCCAGACCATAAACCAATTGAAAGGGTGTAAATCCGGTAGTAGTCCTTACTGAGGTTTGGTATGCCCATAAGGCAGCATAAAGGATCAAATTCTAATATGATTTATGGACCCCTACCATACATTGAAGCATAGTTTTGATAACTTTATTAATAGCCTCAACCTGTCTATTAGCCCAAGGATAGTAGGGAGAGCAACTTTCATGGGAAAGTTCCAGCTTAACAGTTAGTTTGGTCATCATATGATTCCCAAAAAAAAATTGTGATCATAACTATGGCTTGCATAACATCAAACCATGTGATAACATGATTGAAAAATAAATATGCAGTCGTTTCGCCAGTATTGTTAAGTGTAGGCATC
The DNA here is from genome assembly GCA_031772625.1 of Pinus tabuliformis. Classification (NCBI taxonomy): domain Eukaryota; kingdom Viridiplantae; phylum Streptophyta; class Pinopsida; order Pinales; family Pinaceae; genus Pinus; species Pinus tabuliformis. The sequence continues at coordinate 102,633,465 of CM062813.1, read as the reverse complement.
GCCTCAACCCATTTAGTAAAATAATCTACTGCAACAATGATATAACCATGCCCCCAGACCTAGTGAAGATTACATGTCATGAACTCAATACCCCATTTTGCAAAAGGTCTAACTGTGATAAAGGTATGCAATGGAGTGGGTGGAGCACGGGTCTTACGATCATAAATTTGGAATGCTTGACACTTCTGGACAATGAGAATACAATCTCAAAAATTGGTAGGCCAAAAGTAACCAGCATGTAAGATCTTATACATGGTAGCATAACGAGATAAATGACTAGCACATGCCCTTGAGTGGCATTCATTAAGTACTTTCTTGACCTCCTCATGCATGAGGCACCTTCATAAAATCCTATCAATACTGGGTCGATAAAGAGTGTCGCCGATGATGATGTAATTCTTGGCTTGGTATCAAATATGTCACTGCTTGAATTGAGAGGTATCAAACTGGAGAGTCTAGGTTTGGAGATAAATTAGAATGTCTCCATACCACAGGTCAAATGAAAAAATTTGAAACAACGAGTCATCAGGGATAGAATCATCAGATGTCAATTCAGAATCAGGGGAAGGAAGGTCGCACATAAGCTCAGCAAAAACCAAGGATTTCTTTGATTTGGATTTGATGAATTTTAGGTCAAACTCTTGCATGAATAGGATCCATTTAGAGTCTTTCCCCCACATCAATTGACATGAAAAAATTTGTGCCATAGTGTTGAAATATGAAAAAATTGTAGTTTTCCAGAGCAAGATGTAATAGCAGAACCTTTGGACTACTTGAACGACCGGCAAAGCCAAATTTTCTACGTGGGTATACCTAACCTCAACATCATTGAGATTCCAACTCAGATAATATATGGGGTTTTCTATCCCTACATCATCTTCTTGGACCAATGATATTTGTAGAGTAGAAATGGCAAAAGCGAGATACAGGAAATAATTGCATTGGTAATCAGGGGGATATAAGAGAGATGCATGAACTAGTACATAATTTAGGGCATTAAAAGCTTTTTGAGTTGTGTTATCCCAATGGAAGGGAACTCCTTTCTTAAGTAGGTAAGTGAATCCTTTGGTCAAATCAGCGTAATTAGGGATGAACCTTTGCAAGAAGTTAGCTTTCCCTTGAAGTCTTTGAAACTAAATGAGTGAAGAAGGTGTAGAAAGGTTTATGATTGCATGTACTTTCATAGGATAGATACAAATTCCATGTTTTGAAATAACAAAAACAAGAAGTCATACAGAATGAATGCAGAACAAACATTTTTGTGGATTCAGTTGAATATTAGAGTTTCTGCACTGTAATAAAATGGCCCTAAGATCCATCGGGTGATCTGCTCAATGCTTAGAATGAAAAGGGAGACCATCTAAATAAGGTTGTACAATATGTTTAATGTCATGAAAAGCGTAATCCATTTCCCATTGAAACGTGGCCCAAACATTCTTCAGACCAAATGAGAGTTTTAGGTAGGTAAATTTACTCCAGGGACTGATAAATGCAGCCTTAGATTGATCCACTAGGATAATTTTGATTTTATTATATTCAATAGACCATCCATAAGTGAATAGATTTCACGATCGGCACAGTCATCAACAATCTAATCGATGAACGGGGTCGGGTAATTATCCTTTAGACAAGCACAATTCACATCCTAATATTTGATGCATACACGGATTGTCCCTTATTTCTTCATGATAGGGAAAATATTTGATCCCTAGTCGGTTAGAGGAATAGGGTAGATGAAAATAGCATGAAGGAGTTTTTTAACTTCTCTCTTTATCGTGGAAACCTTCTTTGGATGGACCGGACGGAGGCACTTCCTGATTGGTTTAGCATCATGATACATTTTAACCTCATGCACCACTATATTTGGGTCGATACCGAACATTTCTTCATAGGTCCAGGAAAAGACATCACAAAATTCCTAAAATAGGGGTTTATAGGTCTCAATCTCAGATGCAGATTTTCGAAAATACAAATTTGTATATTTTCAAAAATACTCAGTTTAACATAGATATCAAGAGTTATCGTCTCCTTGATATTCGAGAGATTCTTCTTGGAATTGAATTTTTGGATAGAAAAAAAACTCGTAAAACACTTAACGATGTCGGGTAGATACACATCACTGAGATTATCCTCAATGGAATCTGGTAAGGAGGAACAATGGTGATGATCGTCCCACAATGCATTGTGTGGCATCATGATCTTCATGATGCTGTCATCAGTAGAGAATACATGAGAGAATGGATTAGAAGATGTTCCATAATCCAATTATCAATCGACCCAATTGATTGAAGAGAAGGTATGAGCCACACATGTCGAATAGATAGCTTCATAATAAAGTTCAATGGGGCTAAGCGATATTCGGTCACCAGAACTATGGATGTTATTTTCATCTCATACAATCCATGGATCAATCTCAATAGTAGAAGATGATATCATATTGATATAAGCAACCAAATATGAGCTGTCAGGAAGAGAAGGACAGAGGAGAAGGCATATGAGTTGTCTATTCTTTCTATGAGCAGCAGTGATGGATTGTACTGTGAGATGGATAGCTGTGAGAGCTAAAGTTGTGTGTAATCCTGAGATATTTCCACTTGTATGATAATATAGATAGCAAGGTTTTTAGCTGAGGTTTTCCCTAGAGTATTCTTGTGTGTTTCATGGGTTTGATTCTTCTTCTCTGTTATATGTGTTTTGTTTGATCTTGTTCAAATTTATTAAGCTTCTGTAAGTTTGATTGTAAAAGTAGATTAAGTATTTTTCCTTAGTTATATTGCATAATCAGGTTAATCTACAGTGAGAATTTCTACACTTCAATGGAGGAAGGGAAGGGAAGCGTTATTAAGCAAAGAGAATAACTTCTAGTGTTTCTCCTTTATTATACAGGTCTCTAAATTATAGAGTGTTTCTCCTTGACTATACAGGTATCTAAAGTATATAGATATTTTTAGCCTTCTGGTTAGTTGTAATCTAGCTTTCTCCCCCAGAAAATATCTAATTGGATTCTAGCTTTCTCACAAAAACACCTAGTTGTTCTGAGATTCGATACCTACATTCCTTGCTTTAAAGTTCATAAAAGTTGGGAACTTCTGCTATTTATAGATGTTTTGCAGTCTCGGAGGATGCATACCAAATGAATTTTTGCATTCCTTCAAACGATGGTGTGTGGTGTACGTGATCCGATGGTATGAGTTTCGTTGGATGGTTGTCCTCCATAAATATATGTGATTGTTGGGATGAAGGTCTTCTCTACTGATCCTGTTGCAGAGAAATCCCATGGTGGCTACTCATAAGAAATGAATGAGATGATATCCACACAATCTGAATTCAGTGAAGCCTGTCACTCAAAATTGTTAGGAACGCCACAGAAAAGTATAAAGAGCAGAGAAATCACAAATGCCGCTTTGCCCATTTCCATTACATCGACGGAGGTTTTGAATCCATAGTTTGAAGCATTGTTCCATTTTCGTTTTTATCAGGCTTATATACTAAGATATTTGTCTCTTCAAATCCTATGATTGCTACTCATTCTGTATCAACATAACTATGACAAATTGGGCTAGACGAGGAAAGGATTGGTGCAGCAAATATTTTGTGTGGTGCAATTCTTATTTATGGACATCATGTTTAGTTTAGAAAAAGAGTTATATCATGTGGGGTTTTGGATATTTGAACTAATTTGGATATTGGAGACTATTGAGAGCTTCTTTGTCTTGGCATTGTATTGCAGTTTGGAGTGCGTTGAGGTCCTCGTTGTTTTACTATTTTTTGAGTTAATTTGTTGAAAAATGTCTCTAATTGGTGAAGTATTAGATTTCTTAAAAACTCTGATACATTCCCATGATCATGATAAAGTAATCAACAAAGTTTCTCTTGTTGACATTAGAACTTGTTTGCAAAATGCACAAGACAAGATTGAATTTTTGCAGCTTGAATCTCAGCTATAGCAAGCAGAATTACAACAACGGAGTCATCATTTTGAACCTGTTTCTATTCAGAAAAATGAAATAGACTCCTATAAACAACAAGTCAATAATGTTACAAATTCATATCCAGTGCCCAATGAAGCAGCAAAGTCACATGCAGATGCAAAAGTTCAGTCTGCACTTCCCAAGCCCATCATCAGACCTTGGGAAAAGCTTGTCCACAACAAGCATAGACCATGTCTTGGATATGATAAGGAGGTTTCCTTTCATATTCCATATTACTCAAATCCCATTCAGTTTCAGAGTGTTGGATTCCTTCATGACAGTTCACCTTCAACTATTTCAGATTCTACCCCTCTTCCACATCAACAACAAGAGATTGTGAAATGCCAACACTGTGACCGAGTTTTCCATAGGAAAGATTATTGTTTTGATATTCATCCATTTAAGCACTTTCATAAAACTAGTCATTCTTCAAACAGATGCTTCAAATAAAAAAACTCCTACAAGAACAAAGATTCATCTTGGATGGATCGCTTCTTGGCAATGGATATCAATATCCAAGAAGATATTCCAGTCATATGTCAAAACTTGATCTAGAGTATTGAACAGTCTTGTAGTTGATTTTTCTCCATCATCTCACCTTGTATCTGACGGGGGGGAAATGATGGTCATATACAAGCTTCAAAGTCACATAAAGCAAAAATGAGCCACAACCTACCATACGAGATTCAGAGTTGTAGCGAGAGACAAAGATGCCCCTCATCATGCCTTTAGTTGCTGATGCCTCTTCAAATAATTGGGGACACTTCCTCTAGTAGAAGACTTTAGCTTCTTACGAGTTTTGGAAGAGTTCTAGGAATTGCATTAAGCATTCCAGAGTTGTTGGTAATCCTTAAACCATCACAGGTTGAGAGCTCCCTTTTCAAGTTGAGGTTCTCCCTGTTATGCGGGGTGAGACCTCCCTTTCATGGTTGAAGGTTTCCCTCTTCAAAACATCAAGAGCACTTCCTCTAGCATAAGATTTGAGCTTCATGCCAAACTTGGAAGAGTTCCTGGAACTGCACTAAGCGTTCCAGTGTTGATGGTCATCCTTAAACCACCTCCCTTTATACCAACATTTCAGAGAGCACTTTCAGCTTAGTGCTGCCATGCATTTTTTGCACGTTTTGTATTACAGCTCTCTTCTTGGACTCATACATAACCCTTCAGATTAAGGGGGGAATGTTGGACACCTAATCCCTTAAGGGTTGGTGTGGAAGCTGAACAACCAAAAGGAGTCCAACGGACCACTTCGAATATGAAACCAAGGGTCACTCCTATGTATTATAAATATGTATCATTGTGAATAAGAAATGCAATCTCATGCTTACCTTTCCTATTTCGATCTCTGCCATGTGTGTGTTTAACAAAGGCTACTATGAGCACTCATGTAATAACTGGATTTTCTAGAGGCCAAATTAAGAAATTCCTAGTTGGTTTTGTGTAGATGAATATTGTTTGTGGAAATATAGAGCAAAGGAGGAAATATCATCCCTTGCATTGTGTAGAATGATGGGGAGTAGAACTTATCGGAAGTTGGAATCATTGTAGGAGTTAAATCATTATAAATTGTTGTTGGGTATCAGATTGTGTGAGTAGTCTATAGACACCCAGAGGATCCTACATCCTTATGGACTCCTTGGAGGAGGAAGGAAAAGGAAATTTAAGTGAGAAAGGAAGAACTTTTTCAAAATTGTTATGTAGAAAACAAAGAGTGAAGAAAAGGAGAGTATTTTGTGATGAAATAGGATACAATCAAATTGTGTGTTGAAAACTAGTTTTTGGAGATGTGATTGATGTTGAGAACTAGATTTACTTGCTTGTGAGGAGTTATCAATGATAAAATAATTGAGAAATTACATTCAAATAACAAAATATCATCATGTGCATTGTGTGGACTGATGGGGAATAAAGCTAGTTAGTTGGAATTGTTGTGGGAGTCAAATTTTTCTATTTTGATTATGTATTAGGATATGTGATTAGACTATAGACACTCATAGGATCCTTCTTATCCTCGTGGACTCCTTGGGGGAGGAAGGAAAATGAAATTCGAGTTGGAGGATTTTATTTTCATAATAGAAAAAGAGGGTATATTGTGATACTAGAGGTTATAATCAAAATCAAGACTAGTTTTTAGAGCTAATATTGATGTTGAGAACTAGTTTGACATGCCTCTAAGGAGTTCTCATTGAGGAACTATATAAGGAACTACAATGCGTAGAATGAAATATTATCCCTTCTAGTTTTTACTAGGTATTAGGTTGTGTGATAGACTGCAGAAACCCATAGGAGCTTATTTATCCTTGTGGACACATAATGCCATTGATTATGAATATTTCTTATAACTTAATAGTGTTAAGGGGGAGCTTTTAATTCTTTTTATATTATAAATATTTTACTTTCATCATTTTTCATATAAAAAATAAAAATATACATCCCTTCTACAAGTCATATTAATAAGATTCAATTAAATTTTTTATGTAAGTCATATTAATGAGATACAATTAAAATTTTTATAGGAGAATATTATATAATAAAATTAAATGAATGAGCAATTATAATTTATCTTATCTTTTTCTATAAAGGTATATTTTCTTCATTAGAAGAAGAATTATAATTATGTATTTAATGTAATAAAACAAATTAAGCAACATGAAAGATAATAGGCTTTCTAAAAATACTTTAACTTCTAACCAAAACCATTTTCTTCTTAAGAAAGGATGATATAAAGGAATAGAGGAAGATATAATTTACAAAATAAAAATAAAATAACTATTAAATCAAAATTTAAGGAGAAATTATGCTCCAATAAAAAGTTAAAGGAAAAAAAATAAAATGTTATAAAGAGGTAATCAACCCTACTTAAAAAGATCAAAATTTTTCTTTATTTTAACAAGTGTAAAATAAGCATTGTTCAATGAAATACTAATACTAGGAAGTTACATAAAAAATAAACATAAACTAAGGACTAATCCTAAGGAGCTACATAGTGAAAGGAGGTGTTGGTAATTCCCTAAACAAAGTAGGTATTAGTAATTCCCAAAACACCTTATACCACTAAGAGGGTTGAAGATGAAGCTTTCTCTTTAATTTCCTCCCATATATTGAGAATAGATGTCACTTTCAAAATGTTTGTCACACAACCAACCTACCTAATCTTTTAACTTAACAAAACTATGATGAACTTGGAACCCTGCGTATTTTGACCTTCAGATAGCACGAATTAGTTAATCCTATGTGTTATGGACCTAAAATTTCTTGCTTCTGATGTGAAGTCATGTTACTATGGCCATTAAAACCCCAAATTATCATGCAATATTTCACAAAACCACCTGATCCCCAACGCCAATTTGGGATTGAGCAAAAAAAAAAAAAAAACAAAACAAAACAAAACAAAAAAACAAAAACAAACAAAAACAAACAAACAAACAGAAAAAACAAAAACAAAAAACAAACACAAAAAAAAAAAAAAAAACAAAAAAAAAACAACATATCAAACTCTTTGTTTCTCAACCTGACTAAAGCAGCACCCAACCTCATGGGTCCCGATTGAGGTTGGGGTTGAGGCTTGGGCCTACTCCTTTCTTTCTCCTCTGTAGTTGGTCAACTACTAACGAGGTTGGGTCCCAACCCGAGTAGGAGGTCAGGTTGGTTGCTTTGCCCCAAGCTTCCTTCATTCTTGGGCTTGACTAACACTCAATGGATTCAATGGTTTATCCCTCTAGTGATCAATGATCGACCCTCTCCTTCCATTAACATTCAAACAGTTGGACCTGTAACTCTAATGACCCTTAGCCAACACCCACTTAGAAATGAAATTAAACAACAATGGTGGGATTTATACCAAAATACAAAAATAATAGAATGAGCAATGACAGGGTTCTATGGACTTCAACACACACAAAATATATATTTATCTGAAACAAAATATGAAATTTACATATGTGGCTGCTCAGGGCTTGAGGCATTCTTACCTAACTACATTGCTACTATCCTTCATCCTTCTAACACACTTATATGTAGAATAAATAACAAAAGACCCAAAACAACCCTAAGAGAACTCGAATTTCATTCATGTGAGTTAATCACATTCTAAAGGCTTACATTTTTAATTGCATTTTACATAAAATCATAAAAATTGTGTCCTCTTCAAAGAACACCATGATGCTCCTTTTAGTGGATTATGAGAACCAAATCTGATTTGGGGTGGGTCGATGCTACTCCATCAGACTCTCACGCTTGAAATTTTCATGATCTCCTCATCATGTGCCTACCATGTTGCATCTCATCCATCTTCTTTTTTGGTATTCTTTCTCCACAAGAATTGTTGAGCCTCTCCTCACACTCAACAGTGAGTTGCAACCAAGAGTCCATAGACAACTCAATAAATCTCTCTTCTGGCTTAGAATTTTGGCATCACAAGTTCACCTCCTCTAGAACCCTTCTCGAGCTTCCTATTCTCCTCTAGTTGTTGCACACTATTCACTTTTCTTGAAAATATACCCATAATAAGAGTTGTGTAATTTCCACAACAACTTCTACCAAACCATAGATGGAAGTTGGTCTCCAACAAGAAACCCTTCCTTTCTCTCATACCCCCTAACGCAGACGAAATTAGGGTATGTGTCTTTTGACCTTTTGATGGCTTGAATCCAGTGATCTTGTGGGTTATAGACCCACGATTTCTTGCTTCTAATATGTCACCATGGAACTATGTCCATTAAAACTCCAAACAATCATGTGGCATTTCCCAAACCCACCTAAACTCCAACATCGATTTGGAAGTCACAAAAATATGTAGAACACTCTTCATTTCTGAGCCTCACTAAAAAAGGCTTTGACCTTATGGGTTTGAGTTGAGGTTGGGGTCATAACTTGGGCTTACTCCTCCCTTTCTATTTTGTGGCTAGTTGACTAGGTCCCAACGCAAGTTGGAGTTCAGACTAATCACTCTGCTTCGAGGTTCCTTAGTGATACTCAAGGGTTTCGGTTATTGATCCCTCTGGCGACCAATGCAAAATCCTCTTCTTCCATCAATACTCATGTAGTGGGATTTGTAACTCTTGTAGGCCTTAGTTAACACCTTCTTAGACATAGCATTAAATAGTTGTGGTAGGAGTTATATCAAAATACATCAATCATAAAATGAGTAATGATAGGGTTGTATGGAATTCAACACACAGACAATATATATTTATTTGAACAAAAGATCAAAATGACATATACATTCCATCAAGGCCTAAGGCCTTCTTTCGTGAACATCACTGCTAGCCCTCTGCCTTTTGACACACTTGCACGTAAAATAAATAACAAAAGACCCAAAACAACCCTAATGGAATGAGAATATCCTTCCTTCCAACTAATCACCTTCTAGAGGCTTGCATTATCAATTGTATTTTAAATAAACTCTAGAAAAAGCATGTCCTCTTCAATGAATGCTAAGATGCTCCATCTAGTGGTTTCCGAGAATCAAATATGATTTGGGGTGGGTTAATGCTCGTGCATCACACTCACGTGCTTGAAAATTTCATGATCTCATGATCATGTGTTTGTCATATTGCATCTCGTCCATCTTCTTATTCGGTCTTCTTTTGCCACGTATCATTGAGCATCTCATCCATCTTCTTATTCAGTCTTCTTTTGCGAGGTATCATTGAGCCTCTTCTCGTACTCGGCCACAAGTTATAACCAACCCTCCATTGACACCTCATTTGTTGTCTCCTCTACCTAGAATATTTAGCACCATAGGTTCACCTCCTCACAAAACCTTCTCATGCTTCCTCTCCTCCTCTTGCTTTTTCACGCTACTCACTTCTCTCAACAATTCCACCCACAACCGTAGTTGTGAAAGTGTCGTCATAGTTGTGGAATAAGTAGGATCTATGTCTTTTGACCTTCAAATGGCTCGAATCCAATGAGAATGTGGATTATGAAGAGACGTTTTCTTGATTTTGATGTGCATCCATGGCATTCTGACCACTAAAACCCCAAATTATCATGCGATGTTGCCCAAAACCACATGAGCCCCAACACCGATTTGGGAGTTAATAAAAAGCATAGCACACTCTCTATTTCTTAGCTTGACTAAAAGAAGGCCAGACCTTATGGGTCCCACTTGAGGTCGGGGTTGGGGCTTGGGCTTGCTCCTCCCTTTCTCCTTCGTGGTTGGTCTACTCATTCCCAACTCGGGTCAAAACTCAGGTTAGTAGCTCTACTCCAAGGTTTCTTCATTTGTGGCCTTGACCGATACTCAAGGGTTTCAATCATTGATCCCTCTAATGATCAATAATGGATCCGCTCCTTCCATGAACACCTCCGCGGTTGGACCTATACTCTTGTGGCCCTTGGCCAACACCCGGTTAGACACGATATTAAATAGCAGTGGCAAGAGTTATCTCAAAATACAAAGTCACCAAATGAGTAATGACATGGTTATATGGACTTCAACACACATACAATATATTTGTAAGAAACAAAAGTTGAAAATTACATACACAATCACTTAGGGCTTAAGGCCTTCTTGCCTTCCTACACACTTGCATGAAGAATAAATTACAAAAGACCCAAAACTTGCATGAAGAATAAATAACAAAAGACCTAAAATAATTCTAACAAAACAATAATCTTTTTTCTGAGTTAATTGTCTTGTGGAGGCTTACATTTGCAATTGCATTTTACATAAACTTAGAAAAATCATGTCCTCTTCAATGAATGCAGTGATGCTCCTTTTAGTTGTTTCTAAGAATCAATTCTGATTTAGGATGAGTGAATGCTCCTTCATCATAACACTAAGAAGATTGAAGATGAAAAACTATTTATTTTAATTGCCTCCCATATATTAAAAATTGATCTCATTTTCAAAATATTTCCGTATTACTTCTTGAGATAACTTGAAGCCACATTAGGTTAATGAAACATGATAAGGAAACTAGATTGGGGTGTGTTGTATGGCATTTAAAGTGTATTATTTAATTTTTATTTATATGCGGGGGATAATTACCAAGGAGGTGTAGATTAATTTGTTTTTTTGGGATTTAATATATATCAAGTCATAGATTTAAATTTCATTAAAAAAATGAGAATAAGAACTAAACTATATCAAAAGTCGTCCAAACTGGACTCAACCTAATTCAAAATAATTAGCAGCCGTACCTAGCACATAACAAAGTAGCACATGTAAATCTCTGCAAAGTTATTGCAAGGAATTATGTGCATCGTGCATGTTCGTTACACACCAGAAATCAGTTTTTAGTTTACTCAACAATTCGGAGTTCAAGCTTCCGCATTAAGGTTTTTTAACGTTAATTAATCATTGTGAGCAGTGTTAAAGAAAGCATATGTAAGGTGGAAGATGAAAAGTAAGGTTGTTAAAAGATAATTAAGAATTTAACGAGTCCTAAAAACGAGGTGGAAGGAAGTTGGGCCTCCCATATAAATGAACACCTTTGTTAACCCATCTCTGTGTGGGAAGATTCCTGTACAGAAGGCCGAGGCCGAGGCTGGTGGGAGCGCAGACGATCGTCGGAAGCTGCTGTACGTGGTCGGAGCGCAGACGATCGTCGTCGGTTCCGAAACGCAGAAATTATATCAGAAGCCTCCGTAAGTTGTAGCAGGTTTTATGAAAGGTTATATATATATATATATCTTTCTTTCTTTTTCTGCAAATCCAATCCAATATTATGATAATGAATGATTTTTGTTACAATATAGATTATTTCTTTCTTTCTTTTTCTGCAAATCCAATATTATGATAATGAATGATTTTTGTTGCCATATAAATTATTTCTTTCTTTCTTTTTCTACAAATTCAATATTATGACAATGAATGATTTTTGTTGCAATATAGATCTGTCTCGGCCACCCACTCTGCTTCAATGGCATATATTAATGGCGAGCAAAGTGCAGAGGGAACTTCACCATCCAAAGTGCAGAATGGCTCCACAAACACACCATCCAAAGTGCAGAATGGGTCTACAGAAACACCATCCAAAGTGCAGAACAGGTCTATTTTATTAATTTTTTTCTGACTTTTTCAGTTTGTTACATATTTTATATCACTCGATTTTAATGAAATTTATTGGCCTTCATGAAATTTGAAGTTTAAAAATTTACGAATTAAATTCTTTAAAATCCATTTACCTTAACCATTTTTTGAAATAAAGAAATTATTTTTTTAATTTTTAATTTTAAATGTTTTTAATTAAGTATAAATAAGTAACATTTAATTTTAATAATAACTAAGTATTTATAATTTTATGTGATAACTTTTTATTTTTTACTTGTTTAAACTAGAGGAGTTGATAATTGGGTTCATTAATATAAAATTAATAATAATTATTAGTAAACTTCCAAATCCTTTTTTTATTGAGGTGTACAATGTTAGTACTATGTTTCCAAGTAGTGGTTAGTCCATCTAAATGTAGTGCTATGTTCTCATGTTACAATGCATATAAAATTGTCATATCCACTTACACACAAAGATGGAATTAAGGCATATTTTTCATATCCACTTACACACAAAGATTACACACATTTGGGCATATCCATTTACACACAAAGATGGCATTAAGGCATACTTTTTTGGGGGACTGTCCTTCTATATCATAAAATATCACATAAGAGATGATAAGAATGGAGAAGCTCACATAAGAGATTACAATGGAGTGATTGCTCATAATTAATTCCATGCATAAGTCTCTAAGAATAGAGAAGCCCACATAAGATGATAGTTAAGATGATAGCATAAGGCTTGTAGACTTTCCAATTGTAACTTGTCTTGATATTGAATGGTTTTTTCATGGTTCAATATTTTGTATATTAATGTGATTTAGGCATGATATTAAGAATATAAGCACCACAATAACCTAAAACTAGTCATAGTTAGAGAAATGAATTGATTTAGATTTATGTACATTATCATGATTTGGAGAGTTCTAATTAAGCCCAATATATGTGATTATCCTATATTTGTGTAGAAAATGGATATTAATGTGATTTAGGAATGATATTAAGAAGATAAGAACCACAATAAACTAAAATTAGTCATAGCTAGAGTAATGAATTGGTTTAGATTTGTGTATCTAGCTAGTTGGAGTAATGTATTTAACTAGATGGTGTAATGTATTAACATCATGATGGTGTAATGTATTAACATCATGATGGTATCTGTTGGAGAGTTCCATTGGTATCTATGTTATCAACATGAAATACTTTCATTGAAGAGTTCTATCTCAATTCCATAGTTCAATTGATTTAGATTTATGTACATTATCATGATTTGGAGAATTCCATACATAGCTAGAGTAATGCATTGATTTAGATTTATGTAGCTATCTAGTTGGAGTAGCTAGTTGGAGTAATGCATTTAACTAGATGGTGTATCTATTCAATATTTCATTGAAGAGTTCCAACTCAATTCCATATTTCAATTGATTTAGATTTATGTACATTATCATGATTTGGAGAATTCCATTCATAGCTAGAGTAATGCATTGATTTATATTTATGTAGCTATCTAGTTGGAGTAGCTAGTTGGAGTAATGTATTTAACTAGATGGTGTAATGTATTAACGTCATGATGGTATCTATTGGAGAGTTCCATTGGTATCTATGTTATTAACATGAAATACTTCAATATTTCATTTAAGAATTCCAATTCAATTCCATATTTCAATTGGTTTAGATTTATGTACATTATCATCATTTGGAGAATTCCATTCATAGCTAGAGTAATGCATTGATTTAGATTTATGTACCTATCTAGTTAGTAGCTGGTTGGACTAATGTATTTAACTAGATGGTATAATGTATTAATGTCATGATGGTATCTATTGGAATGTATTAACATTGGAGTAATGTATTTAGCTAGAGGAGTAATGTATTAACATCATGATGGTATTTATTCAGTATTTTATACTATATTCAATATTATCATGTCATTGAAAAGTTCCATCTCAATTTCTTTTCAACAACTTACACTCATCCATGCAACACACTCATCTATCTCAATTTCTTTCCAATGAATCAAAACTTACACTCATGCATCGCACTACTACTACACTCATCTATCTCAATTTCTTTCCAATAAATCAACAACTCATCTATCTCAATTTCTTTCCAATAAATCAACAACTTACACTCACTGGCACCACTACTACACTCATCTATCTCAATTTTTTTTCAATAAATCAACAACTTACATTCATCCATTACACTACTACTACACTCATCGATCTCAATTTCTTTTCAATAAATCAACAACTTACACTCATCCATCTCATCTATCTCAATTTTTTTCAATAAATCAACAACTTACATTCATCCATCATACTACTACTACACTCATCTATCTTAATTTCTTTTAAATAAATCAGCAACTTACACTCATCCATTGCATTCTCATCACTACTATTTTGCATTCTCATTTTTTATTCTCATTATCATTTTCTCACATGTTTGGGTTATTAAGGTGGTTACATGGAAAATTTTCTACACTAAAATTGTTTGCACTACTACTTGCATTCTCATCACTACTATTTGCATTCAAGGTTACATGGAAAAATTTAGGCACTAAAATCATTTGCACTACTACTAGCATTCTCAACATTACTATTTGCATTCTCATTTTTTATTCTCATTATCATTCTCTTACATGTTTGGTTTAGTAAGGTCCGTACTACTTGCATTCTCATCACTACTATTTGCATTCTCATTTTTTATTCTCATTATCATTGTCTCACATGTTTACTCATCTATCTCAATTTCTTTTCAATAAATCAACAACTTACACTCATCCATTGCATTCTCATCACTACTACTTGCATTCTCATCACTACTATTTGCATTCTCATTTTTTATTCTCATTATCATTGTCTCACATGTTTACTCATCTATCTCAATTTCTTTTCAATAAATCAACAACTTACACTCATCCATTGCATTCTCGGCACTACTATTTTGCATTCTCATTTTTCATTCTCATTATCATTGTCTCACATGTTTGGGTTATTAATGTGGTGACATGGAAAATTTTCTACACTAAAATCATTTGCACTACTACTTTCATTCTCATCACTACTATTTGCATTCAAGCTTACATGGAAAATTTTATGCACTAAAATCATTTGCACTACTACTAGCATTCTCAACATTATTATTTTCATTCTCATTTGTTATTCTCATTATCATTATCTTACATGTTTGGTTTAGTAAGGTCCCTACTACTTTCATTCTCATCACTACTATTTGCATTCTCATTTTTTATTCTCATTATCATTGTCTCACATGTTTGGGTTAGAAAGGTCCCAAGGTTACATGGAAAATTTCTGCACTAAAATCATTTGCATTCTCATCACTACTATTTTCATTCTCATTTGCTATTCTCATTATCATTGTCTCACATGTTTGGGTTAGTAAGGTACTAAGGTTACATGGAAAAATTTCTAAACTAACTACTACTACACCGAAAAGTTTTGTTATAATGGGTTCTTTTGTTGTAGAATCACTTCCCTTTAAAATTCACACCTTTATAAATAATGTGACACTAATATCATTTTCTAAAATCACTTGCACTACTACTTTCATTCTCATCACTACTATTTGCATTCTCATTTTTTATTATCATTATCATTGTCTCACATGTTTGGGTTTATTCTCATCACTACTATTTTCATTCTCATTATCATTGTCTCACATGTTTCTACTATTTTCATTCTCATTATCATTGTCTTACATGTTTGGGATAGTAAGATCCATACCTTTTTCCTTTTTATAAATAATGTGACACTAATGTCATTTTCTAAAATCAATTGCACTACTATTTTCATTCTCATTTGTTATTCTCATTATCATTATCTCACATGTTTTGGATAGTAAGGTCCCTACTACTTGCATTATCATCATTTGTTATTCTCATTATTCTCTCACATGTTTGGGATAGTAAGTTCCCTACTACTTGCATTCTCATCACTACTATTTGCAATCTCATTTGTTATTCTCATTTTAATTGTCTCACATGTTTGGGTTAGTATTGGGTTAGTAAGGACCCAAGGTTACATGGAAAAAATTCTGCACTAAAATCCTTTGCACTTGCTACTTGCATTCTCATAACTACTATTTGCATTCTCATTTTTTATTCTCATTATCATTGTTTAGTAAGGTCCCAAGCTTACATGGAAAAATTTTGTACAATGGGTTTTGTATCATTATCATCATTTGAAGCTCTTGTTCTCATAGGTTCGCTGATTAGACTTATATTCACTTATATTCACTTGTATTCACTTGGTTGGTTGCACTTCCATTTTTTTCTCTTGAGATAGGTTGGTTGATTAGACTTATATTCACTTGGTTGGTTGCACTTCCATTTTGTTCTCTTGAGATAGGTTGGTTCATTGGACTTATATTCACTTGGTTGGTTGCACTTTCATTTTTTTCTCTTGTGATAGGTTGGTTTATTAGACTTATATTCACTCGGTTGGTTGCACTTTCATTTGTTTCTCTCGAGATATGTGTTTTTATAGCCTTAATATGTTCTCATCACTACTATTTTCGTAAGTTCCCAAGCTTACATGGAAAATCTTTGTACAATGGGTTTTGTATCATTATCATATTTTGAAGCTCTTGTTCTCATAGGTTGATTGATCACTTGGTTGGTTGCACTTTCATTTGTTATTCTCATTATCATTGTCTTACATGTTTGGGTTAGTAAGGTCCCAAGCTTACATGGAAAAATTTTGTACAAATGGGTTTTGTATCATTATCATCATTTGAAGCTCTTGTTCTCACATGTTGGTTGATTGGACTTATATTCACTTGGTTGGTTGCACTTTCATTTTGTTCTCTTGAGATGTGTTTTAATAACCTTAATATGTTATCATAACTACTGTTGTAATTATAATTTTTTATTCTCATTATCATTGTTTCACATGTTTGGGTTAGTAAGGTCCCAAGCTTACATGGAAAAAAATTGTACAATGGGTTTTGTATCATTATCATATTTTGAAGCTCTTGTTCTCATAGGTTGATTGATCACTTGGTTGGTTGCACTTTCATTTTTTATTCTCATTATCATTGTATCACATGTTTGGGTTAGTAAGGTCCCAAGCTTACATGGAAAAATTTTGTACAAATGGGTTTTGTATCATTATCATCATTTGAAGTTCTTGTTCTCATAGGTTGGTTGATTGGACTTATATTCACTTGGTTGGTTGCACTTTAATTTTGTTCTCTTGAGATAAGTTGGTTCATTAGAGTTATATTCACTTGATTGGTTGCACTTTCATTTTGTTCTTAGGTTGGTTCATTAGACTTATATTCACTTGGTTGGTTGCACTTTCATTTTGTTCTATTGAGATATGTGTTTTAATAACCTTAATATGTTCTCATCACTACTATTTTCATTCTCATTTTTTATTCTCATTATCATTGTCTCACATGTTTGGGTTAGTAAGGTCCCAAGCTTACATGTAAAAAATTTGTACAGTGGGTTTTGTATCATTATCATTTTTTGAAGCTCTTGTTCTCATAGGTTGATTGATCACTTGGTTGGTTGCACTTTCATTTTGTTCTCTTGAGATAGGTTTTTTTTTTTTTTCTCTTGAGATAGGTTGGTTCATTAGACTTATATTCACTTGGTTGGTTGCAATTTCATTTTGTTCTCTTGAGATATGTGTTTTAATAACCTTAATATTTTTTTATTGCTACTATTTTCATACTCATTTTTTATTCTCATTATCCTTTTCTCACATGTTTGGGTTAGTAAGGTCCCAAGCCTACATGGAAAAATTTTGTACAATGGGTTTTGTATCATTATCATCATTCGAAGCTCTTGTTATCATAGGTTGGTTGATTGGACTTATATGCACTTAGTTTCACTTTTTTAATAACCTTAATATGCTTGTTCTCATAGGTTGTTTGATTGACTTATATTCACTTGGTTGGTTGCACTTTCATTTTGTTCTCTTGAGATAGGTTGGTTCATTAGACTTATATTCACTTGGCTAGTTTCACTTTCATTTTGTTCTCTTGAGATAGGATGGTTCATTAGACTTATATCCACTCGGTTGGTTGAACTTTCATTTTTTTCTCTTGAGATATGTGTTTTTAGGTTGGATTTGTATTCACCTGGTTGGTTGCACTTTCATTTTGTTCTCTTGAGATAAGTTGGTTCATTAGACTTATATTCACTTGGTTTATCTTGATATATGTGTTTTAATATTCTTAATATGTCCTTTGTATTAACTTCATTTCACATATTTGCTAGTGTTTCCATTATTGATTGTAAATAATGTTATAATTCACTTTCCATATGTTTATTGATTATAAATAATGCTATAATATCATTTTAGGAATTTTCATTGGATTTTGTATCATTTGAGAAAACATAATTACATCTTCACTTTCCATATCTAAGTTTCTCCATTAATCTTTAACACTACTCTAAGTAAAGTTTCCATTTGCACAATACACTTTGTAACTCACAAACTGTTGAATTTCATTGTATGTTCAATATTCATTTATTATAATCCACAATGTTGAATTTCATTGTATGTTGAATCTTCATTGATTGTAACATTTTATCGACCCCCTTAATACATAGGTCTTTCTCATATACATTTAATCTTATTTATTTTCATGATAAAAAATAAATATTTTATTGAAAATTTTGTGAACACATGATGTTGAATCTTCATTGGTAGGTCACATCTTCACTTTCCATATGTAAGTTTCTCCATTCTCCATATGTAAGTTTCTCAAGTGTCATTTGCATAATATGCTCTCTCTAAATGACCCCCTTATATATAGATTCTTCTCATATACATTTAATCTTATTTATTTTCATGATAAGAAATAAATATTTTATGAAAAATATGGTGAACACATGATGTTGAATCTTTATTGGTAGGTCACATCTTCACTTTCCATATGTAAGTTTCTCCATTAATATTTAACACTACTCTAAGTAAAGTGCCATTTGCATAATATGATCTTTCTAAATGTTAATCAACCCCTTTAATATATATATTTTTCTCATATACATTTAATCTTATCTATTTTCATGATAAAAAATAAATATTTTATGAAAAATGTGGTGAACACATGATGTTGGATCTTCACAGGTCACATCTTCCCTTTCCATATGTAAGTTTCTCCATTAAGATTTAACACTATAAGTAAAGTTTCCATTTGCATAATATGCTCTTTATAAATGTTATGACATCATAACTCATAATTTTGAATCTTCATTGGATGTTGAATCTTCACTAATCTTCATTGGTTATAACATGTTGAATCTTCATTTGTTACATGTTATAACATGGTAACTCACAATGTTGAATCTTTATTGGATGTTGAATCTTAATTGGTTATACCGTGTTCAATCTTCATTGGATGTTGAATATTCATTGGCTTCATACATGTTGAATCTTCATTGATTGTTGAATCTCCGTTAATGTTGAATCTTCATTGGATGTTGAATCTTCATTACTCTTTATTGGTTATAACATGTTGAATCTTCACTAGTTACATGTTATAACATCTTAACTCAATGCTGAATCTTCATCGGTTATAACCTGTTGAATCTTTATTGGATGTTGAATCTTCATTGGTTATAACATGTTCAATCTTCATTGGATATTGAATATTCATTGGCTTCATTTGTTGTAACATATTGAATCTTCATTGGATGTTGAATCTTCGTTATAACATCGTACGCACAATGTTGAATCTTCATTGGTTATAACATGTTGAATCTTCATTGGACTTTGAATATTCATTGATTATAACATCGTAACTGTAGAATCTTCATCACAATGTTGAATCTTCATTAGATGTTGAATCTTCATTGGTTATTACATGTTGAATCTTCATTTGTTATAACATGTTGAATCTTCATTTGTTATAACATGTTGAATCTTCATTGGATGTTCAATCTTCATTGGTTATAACATGTTGAATCTTCATTGGACTTTGAATATTCATTGATTATAACATCGTAACTGTAGAATCTTCATCACAATGTTGAATCTTCATTAGATGTTGAATCGTCATTGGTTATTACATGTTGAATCTTCTTTGGTTATAACATGTTGAATCTTCATTTGTTATAACATGTTGAATCTTCATTGGATGTTCAATCTTCATTGGTTATAACATGTTGAAGCTTTATTAGATGTCGAATCTTCATTGGTTAAATGGTATTTTTTATAACATGTTGAATCTTCATTGGTTATAACATGTTGAATCTCCATTGGACGTTGAATATTCATTGATGAAGCTTCATTAGATGTCGAATCTTCATTGGTTAAATGGTATTTTTTATAACATGTTGAATCTTCTTTGGTTATAACATGTTGAATCTTCATTGGACGTTGAATATTCATTGATTATAACATTGTAACTTTAGAATCTTCATCACAATGTTGAATCTTCATTGGTTATAACGTGTTGAATTTTCATTGTATTTTTAATCTTCATTGGTTATTACATGTTGAATATTCATTGGTTATAACATGTTGAATCTTCATTGATTATAGCATGTTGAATCTTCATTGGATGTTGAATCTTTGTTGGTTAAACGGTAATTTTTATAACATGTTGAATCTTCATTGTTTATAACATGTTGAATCTTCATTGGATGTTGAATATTCATTGATTATAACATCGTAATTGTAGAATCTTCATCACAATGTTGAATCTTCATTGGTTATAACATGTTGAATCTTCATTGGATTTTTAATCTTCATTGGTTATAACATGTTCAATCTTCATTGGATGTTGAATCTTCATTGGTTAAATGTTATAACAGCGTAACTCACAATGTTGAATCTTCATTGGATCTTCAATCTTCATTGGTTATAACATGTTGAATCTCCATTGGATGTTGAATCTTCATTGGTTATAACATCATAATAATCATGGTTGGTTGAATCTTCATTGGCTATAACATGTTGAATCTTCATTGGTTATAACATGTTCAATCTTCATTGGATGTTGAATCTTCATTGGTTAAATGTTATAACAGTGTAACTCACAATGTTGAATCTTCATTGGATCTTCAATCTTCATTGGTTATAACATGTTGAATCTTCATTGGATGTTGAATCTTCATTGGTTATAACATCATAATAATTATGGTTGGTTGAATCTTCATTGGATCTTCAATCTTCATTGGTTATAACATGTTGAATCTTCATTGGCTATAACATCATAATAATTATGGTTGAACCATTCTCTCTTTATTTTTCAATTCGAATAATAGAATGGTTGAACCATTCATTCTCTCTTGATTTTTTCCCAAATGCAGGTCAATTGTATCTTTTGTTACATTATTCAAATTTTCATTCTATCCTTTCTTCATTCTATCTTTTGTTACATTATTCAAATTTTCATTCTATCCTTTCTTCATTGGATGTTGAATCTTCATTGGTTAAATGTTATAACACTTTAACTCACAATGTTGTATCTTCATTGGTTATAACATGTTAAATCTTCATTGGTTATAACATGTTGAATCTTCATTGGTTATAACATCGTAATAATAGAATGGTTGAACCATTCTCTCTTGATTTTTCATTTCGAATAATAGAATGGTTGAACCATTCTCTCTTGATTTTTCAATTTGAATAATAGAATGGTTGAACCATTCTCTCTTAAATTGGAATAATAGAATTGTTGAACCATTCT